>VZTI01000538.1:2340860-2432139 GCA_013397865.1 Struthidea cinerea | reverse complement strand
CCTGTCCCCGGGGGAGCGGGGCTGCTGCGGGCGGGACGGCGCCGCACGGGGGACGGTAGGCCCGCTTCGTGAGGGGAAGGGCGGCCAGAGCCGGCTCGCCCGCCCGGTGGCTGCGCCGGGAGTACCGGAGGGGCTGGGCAGCGCGAGGCAACTCCTGCTCCGTGCCCTGACCTCGGGGACGGGCTCCGGGTGCCCTCACGGATGCCTCGGCTGCCACCTCTGTGAGCTGGCTTCAGGCTCGGGGTCAGGGCAGGGGCCCGCCCGGAGGCGAAGGTGTTTCGACAGCGCTGCTGTAGTGCTGCTTCCAGAAATGTTCCCATCAATCCCTCAGTGATCTATCGACTCCACCAAGCACGAGCTGTGGTGCTGCAAAACTCCTGAGGTGGCAAAACGTGGCGTTCCCAAAAAGTGGCATTCGCAAAAAGTGGCATTTCCCAAAAAGCAGCAGTCCTGCCCTGAGATTCCCCACGGCCCCTTGGGGCCTGTGGAAGTGCTGGCATGACAGGCTGGGATGGTGACGTGCCCCAGCATGAGCTGTCACTCTCTTTGCTGAGCCCCTTTCACATGGGGCTGTTTCCCCTGCAGCAGCAGCAGCCAGAGATGGGGGCCGTGAGCAGCTGAGGAAGGATGGCGCAAGGGGCGACGAGTGAAGGCAAAAAAGTTGGTACAGCCACACGTCTTGCAGCGCAGACGTTCTTTCACTGTGCTTTTCCACTGCGCTTTCCCACTTTCTCAGTGGTGACTAAGCCAAGCAAACGTCTCCCATCAGTGAACAGCAAACTTCATCCCCAGGCAGGGGGTGTCTGCATCCCCAGGGGCAGACAAGGAGGGATGTGGGCTGAACAGGGCTGTACCTGAGACAGTGGTGAGCAGGGCTGCAGGGAAAGTGTGGAGCCAATCTGAGCAAAGTTAATCTATGGCTGAATACAAAGGGAAAAAAAAGAAAATTATCACTTAAAAGCAAACCAATGTAAGTGGCTTGGAGCAGGATAGGCACCTACGTGGCAGGAGGCAACATAACTATGCCCTGCGCGCTAAAGATTTAGCAATATGGACTCACAAGCCACAGAGGGTTTTTCCCTCTGCCGATGCCCATTTTAACAGTCAAATCATGCTGACAGAGTCACCTCCTGTACTTAAAAGCTGCATGTAATCCACTTACCCTACTCAGCCCCCCCATCCCCGCCCAGGTAATTTAACCCTTGCTGGCACCTCCACCAACCACTTCAATTTCCAGACAGACTTACAATGACTTTCTTCTTCACCACACAAGTTCCTGAACAATACAGCAAGACGCAGACATACTCCAAGGGCAGAGTTAAGGTTGCACAATTATCACATGTAGGAAGTGTCATTTTCCCATTGCATCTGCTGTTTTCCAAACATTTTTGCTCTTTTAGATTATAGCAGTAACGTTTGCTTTGGGAATCTGTGTGGGAACAGGAACTCCACAGTGCTTGTGGGGTCTGGTAAGCAGAGACCTGGTGTGCAATCACTACCAGACCTTCATGACAGTGGAGGGTGTGGGGACAAGGTCAGTGGAGAATCTGAGAAGCACAGAAAGGCAGAAAGCACTGAAATTTTGACTCAGCAGGAGACTTAGGCATGGTCCAACGCCCATTTTCTGCCACAGGTGTTTCCCTTAGCTCCACATTTCTGTGCTAAGCAGAGTGGCAGCCACCACAGGCACACAGTAAGTTTTTGTGGAAACAGCAGGGAGCTGTGGCCCATTTTTAGAAATTTATCTCCTCAAAAAAGTTTCAGCGTTGCTGTTTTTATAGCAAAAGTTGTTTTCTTTCCAAAAACCTACTACATCCTTCGTTATCAATTCCCCTGGAAACCTTCCTTCCTCGACAAATAATGCTTTCAACATCACGTGTTAAAAACTTGGCAAGCCAAGCACAGCATGACTTCATTCAGTCCCATACATCCATCAGGAGGTGATCATTCCCAGTTTGCTAAACACCCTTGGAGCCACAGTTTGGGGTCTCTTCCTTCATGGAGGGTTCTGGAGAAGTGCCGTGGCCACCGGTGGGCTGGTCCAGCCAGAGCTTTTGGGATGCTGTGTCCTGCAGGTAGCACTTCCCTATTGACCTCTCCAGACACCAATACACCAAGACAGGAACCGCTGGCAGAAGTCAGGGCTGAAAATACAGTCCAACTAAAGGACAAGTGCCTTGATGGGGGTATTTCTTTTACATTGATATTAGCACAGTGAGTTATCCTGCCAACTTCAAAATTCCCGGACGTGGCACAGGTAGTGCACCCCTCTGAGCATTTGAGGATTTTTAATGGAGTTTGGGCTCTCGTGTCCTTGCAAGGCAGCCCTGGGCAACTTATTTAAGACTTCTGCTTAACTCCAGCAGTCTGGATTTCGAAACTGTAGGGAGTGAATTTCTAGGCTCCCACATGGCACAAGTTTTCAAACCAAACTCATTCCAGCTAAACGGTTTGAACTTCACAGTGATGTTCAGCAGGTGCTAAATCCACCTGAAGGAATTCCCACCCTAGCCTCCAGAAGATGCCACTTTCTCATTGATGCCAAATGTGTGGTTGTTTGAGAGCACTCCCATCTGTGAGAGGGTCCTGTTAACACACTTCTTTCCACCCTTCCCTCTCCACGTGGATTTTTAATGACAAAAACCTTGTAAAGGGACACTGGTTGCAGGCGTTTCCAGGGCACAAGAGACATGGCAGCCGGGAAGGCAGTCTCACAGCACAAGGCCACAAAACTCTTGGGCCAACCTGGCAGCCACAGCCTATGCTGGGAGGTCCAGAGCAAACTACTTCAGTACGTCCTTCATATCAGTACGGAGATGTTGGGGTGAGACGGAGCATCATGCCCCCTCTGCAGCAGCTCGGCATCCCCCTCACCCCAATGGCATCGCAGCTACTCCTGCTTCCCTGCTTCAGCCCTGAAAACAGGCAACAATCCAAACCCACAGCCCAACAGTCAACTCCCCAGAGCAGCTGTCCAGGGATGCTCCGAGGTGCACTCCTGAGATAAACAGCCTGTTAGCATCTTCTTCAGCACAGTGAGATCTCCAAAACCTGGGGTGCCAAGAGTGCCCGGGTAATTCCCTGCACCTGGACCATCGGTATAAAAGGATTTAAAAATAAACGGGGACGCTGCACCCAGCCAAAGTCACTATTTGTGCATAGAGTTCAATGCCAAGTATAAATATTAACTTGAGCTTCTCAGCCCCCTTGGTCACTGCGGTAAATACACATTTTTGTAATTTTGCATCAGACGTGCGTAACTTCTCAGAAGTGACTGCTGCCCTGAACAGCCCGAAGTCTAACCACTAGTAAATGACTTTTCTGTGAATTTAATAAGGAATTTGTTATATAGGAGTTGGAATCAAGCTCAGGACACAGATCTCTCTATTAGTTTAGCCAGACCCAGAAGGACCAGAAGTGATGCTGCATCTCTCCAGGGCAGGGAAGTTTCGTATCACCACACAATTAGCACCTTTTAGTAGAAGTGGGTAGAAAGGGAAATTGGCAATTGAGGGTAGAAATGGTGAACCAGCAACACAAGAGCACCTTAACAGCCAGCATTCATTTCGCTGTGTCCTCCTGAAGAGGGTTAAATGTGTTCAGCCTCCACAGGTTTCCAGCGTGAGGAGAAACTATCCAGGGGTGGAAGAAAAAGAGGCTGTGTGAAAGCCAGCAGACTTCACACAAAGCAGCATGTTTGCCATACATAAGAGCATCCTGGGCAAGGGAGGCAGGAGCCTGTGCTCAGAAGCCTGGAAATCTTCACCACAAAATAAAATACCAGAGCAGAAAACAAGCATTGCCCGGAGGCACTGGTGGCCAGCAAACTGCACCCTCTCTTGCTTTCAAAGCTCAGCGTTAACTGCCATTGGCTTCGGGTGCCAATGCCAGAGAGAAGTCAGGAGGAAACTAACCTTGGAAATCTCACTTAGCACTTGACAACATCTTTGACTATGTGGCCCAGGCTGAGTTCATAAGCTTGTTGAGAAAAGCGTTGTGCTAGGGACTGTGTAAACACATAGCTGGCTGATGGATGGCCCTGGTGCAACACAGACATTTATGCACGCTCCAGCAAAACATACTGAATTAACAACCATTTTGGATTCATACAGGGACGCGCAGAGACTTCACTGATAATTGGGGGGTGGGGAAATGATAAGCAGAAGTTACCACATAGTGTTCCATTTTCCAGACTTCAGGAACCAGTTGGATGCAAGGTCAGATGTGATATTTTTAGCTGTGCTGGGAGCACAAGCGTAGCAAAGTGGGCAAGGGATGAAGCAAGAAGAAGCTGGAGAGACCATTGGTAGAGGTCCTCATAAAACTGCCTGGGGATGAACATTACTTGGTATTTCCTTTAGTGATTCCATTAGGAAAAGGAGGGATTGTGCTTATGATCTGAAGATAAGAAGCAGAATGCCACACTGGAAGCAGAGAGCAACTTTGAGAGAGCAAAAGCGAAATGGGATGAAATACCGTGTTACTGACTTTGACAGCTGGCTGCTTGTAATCAGCCTTTCTCACTTGGAGCAGGAGCGCACTGGTGTGGCACACAGGAGGAAGAAGCCCTCTCTCAGGTGTTTGTGTGCCACTGGTGTGACTTAGCTCCTGGAAAGGCCAATGTCGAGCAGGGGTGTCAGAAGTACCAATGAACAGAGACAGGGAAGCCTTTAATGCCACTGAACAGTGCACAGGAGAGATCTTGTTGGAATTCTCCAGACAATTCTGCAGCTGAAGAAAAAAATGCATTCAAGTAGGGACAAGCATGGAGAAGAGTTTCTAGGATGGTGAGAGGAATGGAAAACCTGTTTTATGAAAGGAGTCTCTACAGACTCAACTTGCTCAGCCTGGGGAAACAAAGGAGGAGATATGACCACTCTAAAATACACTGGGGAAGGAGGCAGCACATTGCAGCAATGAAAGAGCTCTTAGACAAGAATGAAGAGTGCAACTGATCCATGCTGGACATGTGGGATGGAAACTAGACATCTGTTTCTAACCTTCAGAGGAACACCAAACAGAAACAGCTTTGCAGTGGGAGGAGCAGAGGCACTCAATGTAAAGATGGACCTTGATCACTTGCAGAAGGAATCACCCAGAGGAGCAGCTCACAGTCCCTCTGCCCCTGTCACCCCACTGAGGTCAGACCCCAGTGCTATCACCAGAGTCCTGTCTCTCCCTTCTCACCCACCCACGCTAAAGAATCTCATCTGGCTTGTTCCCAGCCAACAGATTTCAATAGACATTCTCTCAAGGGAAGGGAAGACGTACAGGGAGAAGAAAACTCTTCATCCAGCTTTTGTGCCTAGAAATGGATTTCTCAGACATCCTGGGATCTCTGATTTGCTTCTAAATTTAGTATGTGGTTTTTTTCCTCCCAGAAAACTTAAAACTTCCTGTATTCAGCAAAATAAGGGTATTTTTAAAGTTTTCTTTCTTTTTTTAAAAATCTATTTTTAGATAGTCTTTCATGGTTTCTTTGGAAAAAGTTGTAGAACTGAATTAGCAAGTGATCAAATGCCGACTATCAGGAACTTCAAACAGCAAGCCAAAAACTTTCTATCAGAAACAGCCTGCCGAAGAGCAATGTAGGAGAAAAAGGATCTGAAAGATGAGGAGCAATATGCAAGCGACAGCCAGTGCCAGGAATCTCCAGGGTCTGTAAACCCTTAAAATGCCAGACTGACTGGAGTGAAAAACAGCCTGAAAGGTAGAGAGGCATAAAACACACTGCATGCAACAGCGTTAAATATAAAACTCGGCTGAGTAGAAAAGAAAGCCAACAAAAACTAGAGGCTCTAGCTAAGCATCCTGCATGCTGTACTCTACAGATAGCAAAGGCTGTGCAATTTAAATCTGTAATCCCTTCCCAAGCAAAGAGGCTTTTGCAACAGCGCAATCTGGATGTCACCAGCATATGAATAGGCATCTTGGGACTGATCTGGAGAGCAGAGGTCAAAGTTTAGTGATGTATGTACTTGTCTCCCTAATGGGTCTTATTGATTATTATCCATAGAAACAAGCAACATCTCCAAATCTGCCTCCCCCCTTTGGGCCAGATGCTGGCAACCAGGAAAAAGGCACCTTGATCTCCTAGGTCCACGCTGTTTGTAGAACATTGAAGCCTGCGATGAGGAAAGACACAAAGTTGCTGGACAGACTGGGGAAACACAGCAAGTGGAAAATGGTCAATAGATCTGTGTAACATCTGCATAGCAATGATGCGTGGGAGCAGTGTCAAAAAATAACTTCTAATAAAGTATATTAAAAAATATTAGGATAACATGAGGGAGGGAAGAGGAAGTCAACATTGCAATTCAGTCACCCAAGTGAATTATGCATCATGGCAGGGGCTGAAAAGCCTCAGTACAGGTAAAGTCAAATTCACACTTGTCCAACCGCAGGAATTCCAGCCAGGCACCTTGAATACTGCAGTGAAATTGTCCTGTCTGTGATACAAAAGGGTGGCAGTCCATCACTATCTCCACAGCACAAGCACAATTTTGTGGCACCTTCAACAGGAGAGCAAAAATGGAAAAAGCACAGGAGGATGGGACCAAAAGTCCCAATGCTGTGTATTCCTAGCACAGTGAGCACTGCGGTGGCAGCCAGCCAGCACAGTGGTGTGAGCAAAGCCAGCTCAGGTAGGGCACTGGGAACGCCCTCGGGTGGAGACTAAGCCGATAAATAAGCAAGGTAAGGGTGATTACCAGACCTCAAACTTCCTGAGTTTGCAAGGTAGAGCCAGAGAAAGCAGGCTCACTCTGGAGACTTAGGTACTCCCGCTTCTAGCTGCTGCCAGAAACTGGAAGTGGGAAAAAAACCCAATCAGCCCTGTCTAGAGTATTTCAGAATCTCAGAAGCCATCCTGTTTGAGTTCAGGTTCAGGAACCAGCTCAGGCAGCAGAGAGGTCCTGGCTCTCTCTCAAGATGTTTGTCCAGCTCCATAAGTAGACACAAGGTCACAAAGGCTGGTGCTGTTGATGTGCTGCCCGAGATCTGGCTGTCTGCTCTGGCCATCCTCATCCTCACCCATCTCCCAGCTTGCAGGCTGAAAAGGGGCAGAGGAGTTTGGCAGCACCGCTGGGCTCCCCTGGACAGCAACAGCGATTTCCCACCAGTGACTCCTGCTCCTGGCTCTGTGGGATGTGCAGTTTGCTAACAGGGGTTGCATAAACCTGGTTATCTACCTGCACAGCCTCCCATTGAGAAAAATGAGTCTGCACACCTGAAAGAGTAGAAACTTGTGAGTGTAAAGTAAAATATAGACTGTGTCATCGATATTGAGGCCATAGCACAAACCAGAGCAGCAGTAGCTGTGTTTACTCCACTGGAACTGTAACAACGTGATCCCAGCCCCTGTCAGGAATGTTGTTGTTCAATACACATCTAAGTCACACAACAGCAACAAGCCTGCTGCACACTCAGTTGTCTCCCAGGTACAGCAGATCTGGCTTGCTCTGGGGCATGTGAAGGCACCAGCTCCAGGCAGCCAGAGATGCTGTGCTCTGTGCAGCTGGCTCTGGGATCACCAGCATCTGGTGGGAGTGCAGCTACTCAGGACTCACCAAAACAACAACAACAACTAAAAAGCCTCTTTTCTCATAGAGTACAGCTGATTTCCCTTCCTCCCATTCTCTTAACAGATGTCAGAAAAAAAGCATGAATGCTGCAGCACATGGCTGCAGCTCTGTGCTCAACTCACAGCTTTCACACTTGCTGCAGAGCTGGCCTTCTGCTTCTGAACCCAATTCTGGAAGGTGTTGCTTTTTCAAAAGGAAAATAGAGAGAAAGGAAAAAAAACCCCTTAAACACTTAATAGTAAACTCCTTCAAAAGAAAACTTGCTTCAAGCCAAAAAACATTTGCCAAGTTTCAACTAAATGTGAATTTTCATGATGCTGTAATAAACACCTCAATATGGGGGTTTCAAAATGAGAATGCTGAGACAACTTTGCTCCAAGCAGTTCAAATATATATATATATATATTATAGAAATTGTTTCTTTAGAAGAAAAATCCAGCTACCCCAAGGAGACATTTTATGGTGCTTCAGTTACATATACATAAAGGAAAAAAACCCCAACAAAACACAGAAAAAGCAAAATGAAAAGCTGTGGATTCGTGAGTTGCCCATTATTCCAGTCAGGCAGGAGCAGGACTCTCCCCAGAACCAGAGTATAGATCTGGATGCTATTGCAGCAGATTAACCTGAGAGCACTACAGGAAGAAAGCATTTCCAGGTGAGAGAAGGGCTTCACTGCAGAAATGCTCTTGCAGAAGCTACCTGGGCCTTTTACCTCATCCAGACTCCAGCCAGGGTTCCCATGGACTCTGTGACTCTGAGCCCAACCAGAGCAGTGCTCCAAGTTGTGCCCACTAAAGCTGTCAGAGGGGATCCAGCAGTGCTCTCCAGTGACAGGTAGGGATGGAGTGAGCCATTAAACAATCCTAGGGCTGGAAGAGTCTCAGTTCCTGGCTGCTCAGATGCTGGATGGCTTTCCCTGGTGCGTAAGGTGGCATCCCAGGAAAGCGGAGCTCTGGGTGCGAGGCGTGAGCACATCCGTCTCCTCTCAGGGCCAAGTCTGGCTGTTTTGCAGACAGAGATTGATTTGTTTTGGAATGCACAAAAATGCCCTTAAATCCAATTTAGGCATTAAAGGGAAAAACCCCACGAGTGCCATATGGCAGCTTTGCAGGCCCGAAGGCACCTACAGCTCGTGAAGGGACAGAGGTGCTGATCCAAACCAAGCATCATGGGGCTGCCAGCCACAGCCTCCCTGCAGAGATGAGCAGTGGGACTCTGCTGCCAAGGGACCAATGGCCTTAGGCTGGTTTTAATTCTTGCCAGCTCCCTCGTGCTGTCACACAGAGGATGGATTGGGAAAGCTGCAGCGGGAGCACAATCCGCATTTCTGCGGGGAAGGGACTGTAGTTAGGAGAGCAGCCATGAGTTAGCTAAACTTGTCCAAATAAAGGGGGGGAAAAGCTACTTATGTTGTTTCCCCAGCCTCAGAGCAATATACTTCCCTAGGATCAATTCATAACAGGTTGTTGTGTTCAAGCTAAAATTAATCTTACACCAGGAGAATGAATTAAAACAATGAAGAGCTTCCTGCATTCATTGCTAAAAAAATTAATCTTCTGAGAGCTTCCTTTTCTACTTTCCAACTGGCCACCTTGCTTTCATTCAAGGAAAGCCTGAGTAAAAAATGTGAAACTGCTTCCAGGTGGTTTTGGTTAAAGCAAACAAAGAGCTGTGAATTGTGTCAGAGCCTGGTTTCAAGGCATGGCAGAAGGTGGAGGGTTAGCCAGAAAGAGAGAACTACCACTGCTGAGATACAGCCACTGGCCTAATTAGGTGGAATAGCTATTAGTGATTCCACCTAATTAGATAATTAGATTAATTATCTAATTAACTGAGATTGTTGTTAGACAAAGGCAGGTAGAGCTTCAGAGGTGATAAGGAAGACATCAGGGCAAGGTTACTCTGATTTATATTGATTTCTTTAACAGTTCAAGAACTCCCCTGATTCCCACATTTATTTACCCAAGTCTTGCTCCTCCAGGGTTGTTTTAAAGTGATTAAAGCAAGGAAGGGGGAGGATGTTCTTTTCAAAATAGAGACGAAAAATAAAAGGATATTTCACTGCAGGTTTCCCCCAGACTACTGAAAATCTGAGATTTGGCAGGGTGGCGAAACCAAACGGGGAAGGGAGATGAGAACTACCTGAGCCCTCCCCCTACTTCTTGTGCTTGGCTCTTGCTGTGCATCCTCCCCACAGACCTTTTTGGCTACACAGTGTGTTTGTCTTCGGGGAGAGAGACAACATGTGAGCTAATGATGCACCAACACTGAGCGGGAGCTGTGGCTGGCAGCTTTTCCTCCATCGCTCGCTCCGTGCTGGCAGTGCTGGTGGGAACCACAAGCCAATTAAGGAGGCCTCGTTGCGGTAGATGTGGCGTAAAAGGAGCATTAGAACATCCTGCCCCAGAGACCCGGCAGTCCTGGATACCCAAGGGCGAGCGCAAGGCAGGTTTGCAAGTTTAATAAGCCAAGTCCTCCTCGTTCAGGCGTGAAGATAACATTATGCCAGGCGGGCCCGGGTGGAGGAGGCAGAGCCGGAGCCGCCGGCTTCCACAGCTTCAGCCGCCTGCTTTGAATTTCACCACCACGGACTCAGGCCCACAGTGCAGCCCAAATTTTAGGAGGCACAGGAGGGCATGCAACCGAATCCAGCCCGTCCTACATCTATTGTTAGATGCATCGAGGAATTTGACCCACTTTGGGAGTTTCTGGTGGTTTTTCACATTCCATTTGTCCTTTCTGACTAACATTTTGCACTCGTGTGTCACAGCCCTGGCTCTGCTCCCTGTGGTGGATGCTCAGATTGCTGGAAAAAGATCCAGCTGCTGTATCCCACTGTGTTTAGAGCTTCTAAGCTCTGAGTGGATCTGGGACACTACCCACACTGGGTTTTGAGGGACCTTCCTTTCTCGCTGAGTTTCCCTCCTCCAGCTGGCTGCTTGAATTCAGACCTTACTGGTTCACACCAAAAACACAAGCTTTGCACACTATGACATAATTCTTGCAGAGGCCCATAACAAATGCAATCCCAGGTGAGCTTTTCCCTGGGTTTTGGAGCTTGGCTGGTCCCTGCTCACGCTGCAGAGCACAACAGCATTCAGTGATCTGGTGAGTAGGATGTCCTCAGCACAAGGGCTCTTTGGCTCAGCTCCCTGCAGGAATCCTGACAAATCAGCCACATGGCAGAAGAGAATGCTTTACACACCTTGTCAAGAGCTCAGAGTTGACTTACGGTTTATCTCCTCTGGCTCTGGTTGATCCCACAGATCCACCAGCCCCTTCCCACAACAAATGCCTCACCATCTCTTTCCCTGACTTCTGCTGCACTCCTCTGAGGTTTCTCTTTTGTATGCCCTCCTATCACTTGACTTCTTCATTCAGCCTTAATACCTGTGTATAATAATAGCTTAATAACTTTATAATAGCTTCAGCCTGTCTCCTGGGAGGTACAGAAATAAGCCTGTCTTTCCCAGTTGCAGACACTACATTAACAGATCCATTATTGGTCACACCAGGACCATGAGAACTCTCAGCACCCGTTGCCCCTGCTCCAGTGCACGTGCCTTGGCGTCCTTTTTGGGAAGATGCTCTTCCAGGCCACAGCAGCATCCCATGGGAAAGCTGCAGGGTGTAACTGCCATACCAGTGCCTCGGGTATCTCATGGAGCTGGCCAGGCTGTGCCCTCCCAGGTGTGGTATGCGGGGCTCCCACTCTCTCTTCCTGCACCCCAAAAAGCCCCAGAGGCCACAGCCATGATCTCAGGCAGAACGGGAGCTAAAGGGTTGCAAACACAGACCAGCCACATCCCTGTGAGCCGTCAGCCATCTGGTAAGAGTATTGGAGCAAGGGACTTTCAAAGCCAACAGACACTTATTTTGCAGAGTTTTTCCACTGTAGAGAAAATCACAAAAATTTCTATTTTGTTGTGTCATAATCCTGGTAGCTAAGAGAGATTTTTATCAGTTTCAACAAACTCTGAAACCCATTGCAGACCTTGGGGAAGGAGCTCTCTTCAGCCAGCCATGGGATGTGGTGCTCAGGGAAAAGACAGGTCCCTAGGAATCCTGGAAGGTCATGTTCCCTCTGGAAAAATGTTCCCCAATGGTTTGAGTCTCCTTGGAAAGCTGCCATTGATGTGCCAAGGCTGTTCTCCATTATCCAGCAGGACAGAGGGAGACCACAGGCTGAGAGAAATGAATTTAAAACAGATTTTCAATCCCTATCACAAAATCTGGCTGTTCTGCTACTGTTTTCATCCAGCTCAACAAGTTGCACGAATCAGGCTGCAAGAAATCAGGCAATAAAGCTGGAAGCTGATCATGCACAGAATCCAGCAGCATTAATGTGCTGATCACATTTGGTGCTGAAGGGCCCAGGTGGGCAGCTATTTAATTTTTGGGGGCTTGGAAATGGAGCAACACATCTCACTGGCATTCCCAGAGCTCAAACCCCAGGGGACAGTAAATCAGGGAATGGTGCACAGCCAGTGCATTGACACTCCTCAGCATAAATATCAATTTTCACACTGTGGTCAGGTCCTGTAAGTGTGGGGAATTGGTGTGGCAACGGGATTTTAATGAGGTCTGGTTGCGATTAATCCCTTTCTAGGCAGTTCCTCTAAAGACTCGGATCCTTGCTCAGGAATTACGAGACTAAAGTGAACTGTAAGGGACCACAGTGAACACACAGATGGAACTATCCAAGGCTGGAAAACAAAGGTACTTGCTGGAAATTATTAAAACAGCACAAAAACATGGAACTTACCCAAAATGGAAGGTACATTGGAACAAGTAAGAAATATCATATTGCAATTAATGCAGTACAGGACATGAGAGCAGGACAGAGCCTACCTAGGAAAGAGCATTCCAGTACTGGAGCAAAACCCGTGGCCAAGCCTGACGAGTGTGCTGGGGGACACCCATCCCGGGCTGCGGGAGATAGGAAGCAGCAGCAGCCCCGACAGGCGAGATAAAGCAGTACTCTGCAAATAAACTGAAATCAGTCACTCAAGTTCCTGCTCTTACATCATCCACCCTCCTGCTCTTACCCCTACGGCAGAGAAGATTCCCTGCCCAGAAGGCAGCCTGGCTGCTGCCAGAGGACGCTGGGAAAAGGGAGAGCGAGTTTGCTTTGCAGGGGAAGCAAACGCCTTCCTCCAGCCGATCTCCATCGCTCTTTATCTGCCCACAGCTGCTCGCAATCTGGCCCCGCAGATAAGGAAGGCAGCGCTCCCCGTCCTTCCCGTTCCTCCAGCCGGTGAGGTCTGGCAGCTCCTCGTTTGCTGGAGCTGGGGACGGCAGCGCCACGTGGCAGATGAGTGCGCGGCCAAGTCCCGGACTTTGGCTGGAAGGTGCCACAGAGCTGTCCGTGGGGACGGCAGAGCAGGCACACGGGCTCCACACACGTCTGCTCCAACCCACCACCCTCCTGTGCTTCGGGAGGGTGCTGAGGGCAGGGGCTGGTCTGGATCCCTTCCGGACCCATCCCTCCTCTCCATCCTTTTTGCCATCCCCCTTCCCAGCTGTAGTAGTAACTCAGTATCCTCCTTTCTTCCAGCTCTGTCAAGTGAATCCACTGTAAAAGGGCCAAATTCATCCCAGGTGTCCACACAGAGGCTTAACTGGAGGGACGCTTGGGATGGATTTAGCCCATTACACAGCGTGTTAATCATATTACTGCAGAAATCTGACGCAGTTCCCAAAGCACAAGCCGATGAATCCTCCTGGAGCCCAACAGGCCTCAGAGCCTCGTTCCAGCATGCCAGAGGTTCTTTTATTCATTAATCATATTTGCTTAATAACCTCGTATCTCTCCAGCGGAGGGAACTGCCAGGCTCACATAAGGTAATTGTGGGATGGCTCTTCTGGAGAGCTGGAAGTACTGGCATTTTCAGCTGGTGTGTGTGGCACAGCCCTGGAGTAATTTCCCTCCTCATCCTCAACCACAAGGGTACGAGGAGGGGTGCGAAGCCCTGCAGATGCTTCCTACCCTTCTGTCAGTGCTTCTCCCTCAATCTGGCAGCAAAGTTTATGACAGCAAATTTATGATGTTCTGGGTCTGAGCTGCCTCTTGATTGACAAGCCCCCGCCGAGCAGCAGCAGCACGTTTAGTGCAGGTAATTACTGATGATGTCAAGGAAAAAATTGCAGAGAAGATCCTGTTCGCAGCCTGTTAATTGTAACTGTTCCTCTCGCTAAAAGTTTTGATAGGTGTAATCCATCAAATATGCTTTATGCAACTTTGCACTGCTTGACTAAAGGCCGATTTTATTGCTTTAGAAATCAATGGGGGCTGCACTGTTGGAAGCAGAAGATCCTGTTGGTGTTTCCCCATCTCCTGTATCAGCACCCCGTGGAAGAGAGGAAGGTGCTGATTCCAGAGCCTGTTTCTCTCTGCTGCTCACTCGCTCCAAGAGGTGTCTGCTGCCGTCGTCCCAGGAGGATTTTTTAGCTCTTGTAGTCTATTAAAGCCTGAGATTAGTGCTCGTGTTGTTCCAGCATGTGGTCTCGCTTTGTAGCTGAGGTTCAGGAGCTGCCCTTTGATTAGGCTCACTGAGAATCAAGCTTTCTAAATATCCTGTGATTATATCACAGGAAATCTTTAACTGGCACATTTTCCAAAGTCTGTGCTGTTTGTGTGTGGTTTGTTTATCAATCATCCCAGGGTTCTGCATCCCTCAATACACTTGATTCCATACAACATTGCCTGGGTGTCAGTCCCAGAGCAAGACAGAGTGATACCCTGCTACAATCCCCAATTCCCAATGCATTTTTTCACCCCTGTTTTTCAGGGAAAGGATTCCCAGCTGGCAGATTCTGGAGCTGGAGCATGGAAAGAGTGGTATATTTGATTGCTCATTCCCATTCAGTGCTGTCCACCTCACCCACAACTCAGTTGCACCCCGGCAGATGATGCACCATCCCTCAAAGGGACAGGGCCTTGTAGGGGACAGGCAGTGCCCATCTGGCAGCTGCTGCTTCCTCCTCTTCCTCCTCCCAGATGAGGAGCAGTTTCACACCAGCAGTCTCATGGATGCAGATAAACTACAGCCTGGGCCAGTTTTAAATTAAGCCCAGATGGGCCCTCTCCTTCTTCTAAGGGGCAGTAAATCCACTTCAAATCCCATCAGCCTCGGAGGTGTTGGGGAAGGCCCTCAGCCTGGCGAGGTGCAGCTTTTACCTGGTGCTCCCTGTGCTGCCAGCAAGGCCAGCTGCT
This sequence comes from Struthidea cinerea, assembly GCA_013397865.1. NCBI lineage: Eukaryota > Metazoa > Chordata > Aves > Passeriformes > Corcoracidae > Struthidea > Struthidea cinerea. The sequence continues at coordinate 2,417,337 of VZTI01000538.1, read as the reverse complement.
TGTTAATCCCTCCCGCGATGGACTGCCTTCATTCCCAGTTTACAGCTGGAAAAATGCGAGAGGACAGGCACCCAGGGACACCCGGGCAGCACACGTGAGGGGTGCTGCTCGGGGCACAGCAAAACACTCCTCTGCTCCTCCTCCTTGGCTCATCCCACCGGAGCAGCACATCCCGCTCCGACGCAAAGCAGAAGTGACGCTGACGGAGTACGACGGGAATGTCAATGCTCTTCCCATCAACAGCACGGGGAAAACAGGGAAAGCATATGTGTGTGGAACTGTGTCACTCTTCTTCCTGAAATGCACTACCCGAGTCCCCATTCTGGAAATAGAAAATCAGGGACCTGCTGGCACATACGTATGGTGGGAAAGAACTTGGAAAATTCAATTGAAATGCTTTTAAAAAGCAAAGGGGAAGCCAACACCCTCCCAAGACAAGGAGACTAAAAAGCGCTTCAGCTATTGGGAACAGCCACAAATACAGGCTGGTTCTGGCAGAGCTATAATATTGTTTAATAACATTGCTGGAAAGCTGATTGCATGGTTTAAAAGCAACCTTAATAAGAAGTAACTATGAAAATGTTAGTTTTGAAGTTACGGGATTAGGAGAAAGCAGACTAGTCTGTGCTGTATGTTAATGGCTGAATCAATGTATTAGAGCAGGAATCTGCGCTTGGTCTCACTGTATAAACCTGCTCGATATTTCAGCAGCAAGATATTTTTGCCTTGGTTCTCACAGAGAAAAATACACTCATTTATTTCCCTGAAATACCATATTATGATGGATGCAACTGCCAAGTTATAGCTAATGGATGTAACATGATGGAAAACATCATTATTTAGGTGTGGGAAATTGTTCTTTAGGAATCTGGTGTCTGTAGCAAACCTGCACTCCTTGAACCTCAATTCCACAACGCATTTCAGATGTGGATTTTAAGTGACTGTTTCTAATTAGTGTATCACAGAGCCCTGTCAAAATACCTTTTGGTGAATGGCAATAACGTGTGCACAGGATTTTAAATCACATCTAGAGAGCAGCTGTGGAACTCGACGCTTGGCTGAGCAGCAAGAACACAAACGTGGTGACCATCCCCAGCGCTTGTGGGTGCTGCTGCTCCTGTGGCACTTGTCCCCCCACACCCTGTTACAGGGAAGGTGTCTGGGGACACGACAGCTGGCAGTGCAGATCAGGTTGGCACCATGACATCTGCAAGATGCTTCTTCCAAGAGCCCTGCAGCTCCCCAGGGCCCTGCAGCTCCCATCTCCCACAGCACGAGTACCAAAGGGCCACACTGTGGGGGTGAGATGCCTGGCACTGCTAAGAGACGTTCCCAGCTGCACAGGGAAATTGGGAGCTCCCCAGTGGCACATGGCACAGGAGGAAGGAGTTTTCTACTATTTCCCACAGGAAAATGAAAAGGAGCGATCAAGGAATGTGAGTGCAAGCATTCCAGCTGCTGTGGTGAAAATTCATCCCTGGTTTGGGATTTCCCCTTGTTGCCCAGGGAGTCAGCCTGGTGTAACACCTGAGGAGAGCTGCTCTCTGCCCAGTGGGGCTCCTGAACCAGCCTGTGCTGAGCTTTCTTTGGCCATTTATTCACAGTCCATCACTGACTCACTGTAATGTCCCATCACACTGCCCAGCCCAGAGGACACAGATCCCAGATCAGTGGGCCCAGCAGCCCCAGCCCAAACACACTCAGCTGCAGCTTTGACATAATTTCCTTGCAGAAGAAACCCCTCTTTGCTCCCCGGAAAGGACACACATATAAACATGTGCAGCTGGCTCCCATCAGCCGCACAGAGGCAAATGCTTCAGGTGTTTGATAAATGCTCCTTGCTTCCTATTAATGCTCCTGCTGTGTATCAAAAGAGGCATTAAACCTGCCTCTGCAGCCCTAGCAGGGGCACTCCTGACGGTTTCTGCTCTGCTGGAATAACACGCTTTGCTACTTCAGTGCTCGTTTTTGCTCCTGGAGGTGCGCGGGCCACTCCCACTGAATCTGGGCTGTTCAAGGGATAGGTTTCTGAGCACTCTGTGGGTGCCTTAGCCAGTTTGAGAGGTGCCAGCATCCAAAGGCTGGGGTGCTTTGGGATGCTGCCAGATCATCCCTGTGCTCAAACAGGAGGGAGATTCCAGCTGCAGTTATTGTGGGCTGAGCCCTTCTGGTCACTCAGGCTTGGCTGGCACCAGAGGAACCACCGGACATGGCTCTTACCCGCTCTGCTAGCATTGAAAAGGCACTGGCAACACTGTTTGACTGATTAATGCTAATCACCTTGCACCAAACCTCCATCTCCAGCAGTTTTGTGACTGTCGCTGTCTTGTGTAGAGTTCTCTTCTGCTTCTCCAAATTGCCCCAAAAAGCCTGGTCTATGCGGCGCCTCAATGACCACAGCACAAAAGAATGAAGCAGCAATAATTGGTTTTTTTCAGAATCCCAATCTTAGATCATTTCTAGCACCCGCTATATAGTTTTAAGCACTTGGCAAAGTCCTGACTGTCAGAGAAAAATTCACCACGCTGGGTCCAACAGCCCGAGAGGGGAGGCTGCTGCTGCTCTGTGCCCTCAGCACACACACAGTATAGAGCACATATACAGGGAGATATGTACGTGGCTGGCCACACGCATCACAGACAGGCACTCACACGAATGGAGCCAGCACCGGTGGCCTCATCCTGCTCCCCTTCCTGGCTGGACAGGGTGGAAATGCACAGGTAGCAAGGTGGCCCACGGACCCCTTCACCTGCACAAACCTTTGCCAGGGAAGCTGTCATGCTGGGAGCCAGCAGAACCAATGACTCACAGAACGGTTTGTATTGGAAGGGACCTTTAAAATCCTCCAGTTCCAACCCCGTGCCATGGGCAGGGACACCTTCCAACAGCCCAGCAATGAGAAGGCTCAGTCAGCTCACGAGCCAGCACGCGGCCCCTCGAGTTATCCTCATTAGAGCTGGTACCTGTTGCAGAGCCAGGCTGGAGGGAATTGCATTAGGCTGTTTATGGATGAGAGCTGAGCTGCAGGGAGGAGGAGGAGGACAAGGAGGAGGAGGAGGGGGAGGAGGAGGAGAGCTGTGCCGCAGCCACCGCTGCTTGCCGAGCAGGGAAAGCCATCCCTGGGGCAGCTAGGGAACCACAGCCACCTCCCAGGGTGCAGCATCCACATGGAGCCAGGCCCTGTGAACAGCCCTCGTGGAGGGGGTCCCTGCCCCAGACGAGTGGGGACACCCTCTCCAGCAGTCCCAGCACACGGGTCAGGGCATTGTTCTGGCCACGCTTTTCTCCAGCCGGCACAGAGGGCTTGCAGCTGCTGGGGGTTTTGTTTGGCTTTTTCTTTTTTCTCTTTCATGGCTGGGAGCTTATTGTGCATTTCCAACAGCAACCGGCTGACCCAGGTGATAATTCAGCTGCCACTCGGCCTGGCACCGGCACAACTTGGACACGTTTCAGACACCTGGCATCACGCAAGGAGGGAGGGAGACAAAGGGATCGATACCCTCTGCCCCAAAGGCAAACAAATGGCATCGATTAACTCCAGCGGCCATGGAGACTTGCAGGAATTATCTGGGATTCAGCGGGTCTCACGGAGACAAACTCCTCCACGTGTTTCTCTCCGTAGGGAAGTGGTGTCATTCCCCCTGTGCCTCCTCCCCCGAGCAGTGCTGTGGGGTGAGTCCCCATCTGCTCCCTCTCTCAGATGTCCCAAGCCCTCCAGGAGCACACACAGGGGAAAGAGGCCCCGGAAACCTGCCAGGCCCCCTGGGATGACTCCTCGGAGGAGACAGACATTAAGTAGAAAACAGGGGGTTTTTGCTGCAAATAGGAACGATGCAGTTACAGGCTATGGAGGCAGATGTGCAGAGAGAAGCAATCCACGCCTGTAGCTGCCAATGCCTCGTTTCAGCTCCAAGGCATCCTCTGTGTGAAGCAGCTGAGTGGCTCTTGGGATACTCACACAGCTCCCACCAGCATGGACCAGGACCACAGGCTGGGTTCTGCTTGCCTGGAAAAGGGTCTTGGTCTGGGGTACTTATACCACATTCTCCTCCCGGGGTTCAGCTCAGACTCAGGCTCCCCCCTCCCCGTGGTCCCTCCCAGCTTTTCCTGCAATTCATGACTCCAAGCTTGATGGAGGTCAGGAGTTAACACTTTTCTCTAAACTAGTCCCTCTGAACTGAATTCCCCTCTAAATTTTGGAGGAGATGTTCCCCTGGCAGGGCTCGGTGGGACCTGCCAGCCAGGCAATGAGCAAAACTCACCGAGTCCTTTCTCAGCACCGGCTTGTAAACAGCCACACCCCTCTGAGAGGGAGACACTGCTCTGTGGCACAAAATCCCATCCTCGCCAGTGTGCTGGCAGCCTGCTGCTGCTCCTGGTTTGTCCCAGGGGCTTTCCCCCAGAGCTGCTGTGCTCCTGCTGCCTTTTCCTCTCATCTCCCTTCACCCTTGCACTGCTCTTCTCGCTGCCCAGCTTGATACTCAGCCAGCAAGGACGTAAGCCACTGATAAAAGGCTTTTATTTATTATTCAGCCATCTCCAGGGTTTTGGTGCCACAATGCATTACCCTACTTCCCATATCCATTATTTATTTCCTGGTCAACACAGGTAAAGCTAAAGTGAATGTGAAAGATGTTTGAAGCCCATACACAAAAGATTAATCCAGCCCAGCTTCCCCAAGCTGAAATCCCTTCTCTGCTCAAAACTCAGACTAAAGATGAAATCCTGCTCCTGCTGAAGTCAAAGAGAGTTTTTAATAATGGATTTCAAGGGCTCAAAGCCTTCACAGATATCTGAAGGAGGAGGGGTCCTCGTTGCAGGCTTCCCGTCCCAGGCAGCCCAAAGTGGGTCTGCCCCACCACCCTTGTTTTGGGGCAGGGCTGCCCTCACCATCTCCCACACAAATGGTTCTGAGCTGCCAGTGCTGCGAGACCAAAACATCTTGGGATCTTCCTACTTCTTTCTTTTTTTTTTTTTCTTTTTTTTTTTTTTTTTTTTGGCATTGAGCGTTCGAAGGGAAGCAAATTCAGGAACCGGAGATGTTCCCGAGCCCTTGGGTCACAGCCTTACTGCCATCTGCAAAGGAAGCAATCGAATTTCACCTCAACCCCCATGAAGCCCAGGCTGGCGCCGGGGCCATCCCTGCAGGATGCTGCCCTGCTCCCACCTCCCCGGGCTGGCCAGGGCTGGCACCCCCTCTGGGCACCGGTGCTGAGCTCCCCTGGACAGCATTTCTTCAGAGAACAACAGGATTTCTTTGGATAAACTGTGTCTCCAAGAAGGAGGGGGAGGAATTTTATCTTCCACACCTCAGTCCCAAGAGGAGAGTGAAGAAAGATCAGCTGAGATTATTCAGGCATTTATATTCTGAAGAAAGCCAGCACTCCAACAAGAGGAAAAAAAAAATCTAAAAAAAGGAAAAAAAATAAAAAAAGGGAAACTCTCCTTTTTTTTGTCAACCCTGCTGCAAAGGATTGAGGAAGTCAGAGCAGGTAGGCTCACAACACAGCCCTCACAAATGTGCTTTGCCATCCCTATACCTACACACTGGGATATGGAAGGGGAACTCCTCAGCACAGCCACATGCTGGCTTCCCTCCCTGCCTTCTCCCACCAGGCCCATGCAGCTGGGGCTCCCCAGTCAATGTCCCTGCCAGGCTGGGCTCCGGGGACCCCCCCTCTCCATGTCAGCTCCATGCCTCACCCTGCCCCTGCCTCCTTGCTCCAGGACTGACTGGCTTTAGAATTCAGACTTCAGCTTTTTAGTCCAGGTTTCAGCTGTGCCCAGCGGCAGCAGGATCTGCGAGATGTCCCACAGCTGCCTGCACTGGGCACGAGCATCCCACGACCCTCCAGAGTCCCCTCCTGCTGGTACCAGCTCGGCGGAGCGATGCCCCTCAAGGGGCAGGGACACGGTGCTCAGCGTCAGGAGTCCAAAATCCGTGTCCCTCTCGATGCCCCTGCTGCTGCTCATCCAGGCCTTGCTGGAGAAGCGTGGTGGAGGATGGAGACCTGCTGGGCACCTCTGTTCCCCCCATCTCCTCGCTCCGCAAGAGCCGGGTCAGGAGAGGATGCTCCCCCTGCCCCTGCCACTCCCTTCAGTGCGACAAAGCCAGCTCCAGGGGGCTGAAACCCTCCTCAGATATGCAAGATCTCCCAGCCAGGAGTGTTGATACAGTGATTAGCGTGTTTGTTATGTTAAATACCACTACTTAAACACGCGGTGCCCTTCAGCCGATGTTTGGGAGCCCGTGTCAATATTGGCTCGGGAGCAGCAGCAGCAGATAAGCAGGGGCGGGTGAGGAGTCCTCTGCCATGTGCCACAAACAATGCCTTCGCCGTAGCTCTCAAATCTTCTTTGATCATTTCCCACAATTGTCTTGTCATCAGAAGAGGACTGCAGCTCTTTATAAATAACATGAGCTTTGATGTAATATCGCTACATTTTCTCCTAATAAAATGGCCTCGATTCAGCCCAGCCCCGAGTAAAGCCCATAAATATTGCTTTTCGCTTCTTAAGAGCACACTTAAGTCCCTCGGAGAGCACGGGAAGGTGCACACATGCCCAGTGTGGGGAGGATTCATCACACGCTGCAATTTAACCGTGCACTTAAGTGATTTGCTGAACTGGAGCATTAAATGGGAAGCAGCGATTTCTTTTAACTGCCTATAAATACCATAAGTTCTTCTCATAGCTGGAGCTACTTTTAATGACTGGTGCTTAGCTACATCGAAGTTTAAAACCCCGCGGAAAAAAAAAAAATTAAGCCCTGCTTCAGCACATGGCTAACACAAAAGCAACATTTCTTGTCCATATGGAGAACATATTGGCTGAACTCGGCTACGAGGCGACCTTTATCTTCACTCGTGAGATGAGACCAATTAAGCCGCTGGTGGCAGTGCTGCCGGTGAGTTATCACTCTCCTTCCTCGGGCAGATAAAGGTCAGGCGTGAGGCGATGGGATGCTCCTGCACCACGCTGGCTCCGCTACCTGTTGCCCTGAGACAGCTGCAGATGCCCACAGGCTGCCGCTCCCTGCACGGCCCGGTGGCTGATTTCCAGCTCATTGGGAGATTTTGAACCCCCCAACCTGAAGAGACGGTCTTCAGATGTATGTGTACACATAATATATAAAAACGCATGTGCACACCCCCTGGCACTGCGCACGGCAGAGCTCCAGCCCGAGCAGCCTGAAGCAAACCCTCCCTATAAATAAGGAAATATAAATATAAATAAGAAAGTCCCAGGGCTTTCTCCCCCCGCCGCCAGCCCCGTCCCACCGCGGGGCACAGCTGGGGACCGCGGGGCACACGGTGGCCTTCGAGCCATTCATCAGCACAGCCGGGTATCACGGCCGGGGCGCAGGGCAGCCACATCCCCCCGGGGATGAATTACGGAGCAATAAACCACGCTCGTCTCAGCAGGAGCGTTTTATGCCTGCCATCAATCAGGAGACACAAACAGCTCTGTTCCCAGTAGGACTGGCAGAAAGCGAGGCAGAAGTGGGTGCACAGGGATCCTGGGGATTTATGGGGGGTCCCGGTCAGGGTGGAAGTGCTGGGCACCTTTGTACCTGTGTGCCCAAAGCTGCCCAGTTGGAAAATTCAAATCACAAAGTAAAATCCCAAATCTGTCAGGAGGAGCTGGGGAGATTTGGGAGCTGGCTCCAGGGGAGGGTGAGGCAGAGGTGCTGCAGGTGCAGTTTTGCCATCTGCTCATCCGTTTGATCTCTAATTGATAAACGAGCATCATGTGAAAAAGAACCCCAACAGTTTGGGATTTGAGGTTTTGGAGGAAGGGAGTTGAATATGTGTGTTTGGGGCTCACAAACCCTTCAGCGGTCATTATATACCTCAGTGCCTTGTTGAATATGGCCCTAAACATCTGCTTTCCCATTACTTACAATTAGGAGAAAGAGGAAAATCCAAGCTAGCACACAAATGCCTGTATCCTAAGCACAAACACCTGGACAGGGAGAATATCTCCAGCTGATACCTGCTCTCTGGTGAATTTGCATTTTCCTATTAGGCTTGTTGCTCCAGTGGAGTGGAGCTGCTTTCTGAAGCATCCCAAACATCCCAATTCCAGCTCTCTGGGGCAGCCAGCCTCTTGAACAGACCTTACCCAAAAGGAGAAGACAATAAAACTACAGACCCCAGTTCATTCTTCAAGAGGAAAGCTCAGATCCCCGAGCAGCACAAAGTCTGCAAACCTGTTTCACTGGGGTACAAAGGTTAAAACGAGCCACAGCAGCACAGTCACATCTTAACCTTGGAACCCCTTGGGTCGTGCCCCTGCACTCCTTGGGCAGAAGCTCTGCCTGGCTGCCCCGGGCAAGCAGCAGAGCAGCTCCTCCCCTCCCGTGTCCCAGTCAGATCCTCCCCTGGCACTGGGAGCACCAGTCTCGCTCATCTGCACGGGATCCCAACATGCACCTTGTTTCCTGGAGGAGACACTTCAAGGACATGAATAACGAGGGATAACGACACAACAAAGTGCCATTCAAGTATTTATGAACGGGCTTCTCCCTGGCTCCAGGTAGCTTCTATAAAGCCATCGGTTTTAATGAGTGTTTTGTTGTTACCTAATGTTTCCGGATCTTATATTTTTCCTTGCTCTGCTAAGAAAGTTTTCCTTGCTGTTGTATAGATGTTTTTCCAAGCTAAAAATAGGACTATCTTTTTACCAATCAAGTCTGTCCGGAATTATGTATTCAAAGACTGTGACACAGAGATGTGGAATAAAGGTTTTATGAATCACGAAATTGAATTCTTTAGGGGCTGGCAGCATTTTTTCTGAATAAAACAACAACTTAATGTCCTACGTGTTGTACTTTATGAACTGGGACCTAAACTTATCTTGTACAAAGGAAATTACAGAGGCAATCATGGGAGGTCTTTTATTAGTATTTCTTCTCTCCCCGGCACAGAGGAGAATATGAATTGATTGTCAAAGATTTTTTAAGTGCCTTTGATTGAAGAGATGATCTCTGATAAGCTGCTGCAGGAAAATAGACGCCAACAGCTGCTCCATTTACCATCGCTTAGCCTCCGGTTGTGGCGGCTTGCTGGATAACTCTTTTACATTCACAAACACATCTCTGTGTCACGGCCGTGCCACACACACCTCCCTGTCCCGTGACCACCGTGGGTGCCACATATTCCCTGGGGCTGCAGGGGAAGTTACACTGTGACGCTGGGAACACACCCAGCTCCTTCCCCATCTCCCCAGCCTGCATGCTGGCTTTTTTCAACAGTGCTCCATCTCTTCTTAAGCTGGGAGGGAGAGGATCATTCCTGTTTTAGAGCCCAGGAGAGAAAATAAGCCACTGGTCGTCCAGGGCATTGTGTCTAGCAGATAATTAAAACATCAAGACTGAATCTTTGCTGTTAATGAATTTTGAAGGGGTTGCTGATCCCTGCATAACTCTGCCACGTGTTTCCCCCTGCATCTTCCCCCCGCAGCATATTACACCAAGCCACTGTCAGATCAGACCCATTTCATAGCCCTGGTAGCTGCTTATAGCCATTAATCACCTTTGCCCACGCCACACAATTTGTGCTTTTTAACACCATCACTGCCCATCTACTTTCCAGGCTGTGCATGGATCCCAGCCTGGAGGTGCCCAGCAGGAGGGCACTGCCAGCTCCCCTCCCTGCTCCAGCCTTTGCCTCTCCAATCTGACAAATCAGGACAGACGTGGGCATGAGCTGCCCCAGCCCATGCCAGGGTGCTGGGCAAGAGGCAGCACCAGCCTGTGTTGCTGGGGATGCTGGGTTTGGGGAGCCACAGCCGGGATCTGCTCCCTCCAGGGAGTATCCCCCAGGGAGACCCTTTCCTGCTCCACCTCATTTACAAAATGAATCTAAATGACCTCCAGCTCATCAAACAGGGCCAAATGCAGGGTGCACATCTGCAACACCCACCTCTGCACATGGAGCAGCCCTACAAGAGCACAGCTGGAGCAGAAGGAGCCTCTCAGGTTGCAGGTGACTCCCCTGCCCAGTCCGTGACAAACAACTGCCCTGGGCACAGCACCACCCCGCAGATGCGGGAGCAGGGCCGGAGCAGTGGCCAGGGCAGCAGCCCCACACTCCCTCCTCACCTGGCTGCAAAGCCTGACCCAACAGAAAAATTTACATCCCACACCTCTCCTGCAAGAGGTGCCTCGAGGCACCAAAAATCAATCCCTCGGTACAGTTTTATTACTCAGTTCAAAGTGCAGTCAGAAGATGTCCAACGCGGCTTTCCTCCTCCTCCCTCCCTCCCTCCATATAAAGGAGAGGAGGAAAATTAAGTTGCTGGCTGCTGTTGGCCCCATCCCTGCCCCGGGCACTCCCGAGCTGGCTCAGCAGCACTTCCACACGTGTTGCAGCCTGGTTTCTTGGCAGCCTGCATTTGATGCTATCCCGGAAAAAAGGCTCTGAGAAGCTCACAGGCTCTGCATTTAGCACAAGCAACACCTTTTCCAAAGGAAACACTTAAAGGGTCACGCAAGAATAAAGCTAAAAGGGCTTGTAATTAGTCAGAGTTGGGCAGGGGCTAAATTAGCCAAGCAAAGTCATTATCCGCCTGAGATCTTCACTGCAAGGCAGCAGAGGATGCACACGCATCTCCTCGAGCTACAGAGACGGTCTGCTAGGAGGCTTTACTTATCCCAGGAAACCGCCAGTGCCTCCAATGAAGCACAGCTGCAAATCACTGGCCCTGCAGAGCAGCCACCTCGTCCTGCTGCAGCACAGGAGGAGCCGAGGGGAGCAGATAAACCTTGTTCTAAACCACCCTGACCTGGCCTGGCCACATTCTGCAGAGGGTTTCATGCCCTCTGACCTCCCTCACAGCCGACTGACCGCTCTGGGGCAGATGGGAATAAAGCAAGGGATAAATTTCGGGGGGGCTTTGCCTGCTGCCTCCCTCGTCGCCCCAGATGCTGCGGCTTCAAGAATGAGTGGGAAGAAATGCTGGTGGATTTTGGCCATCGCTTCTGATGGAGCACTTGCCAAGGCAGAACTGACATTTTCCTTCTGCCACAAGGCTCTTTCTGCTGGAAAACATCCCTTGCACGATGCCTGGGATTGGGGGATCAGAGCAGGTTATGCAAAAGATGCCATCTTGGGCCAGAGCATCGTGATCAGACTGTGCTGGAAGTGTGACTTTTAGGGAAACCCCTCCAGCCTGAGGGAATGGAACTGTGACTCACTGTGGAGATTCCTGAGCAGGAGCAGCCATGGCAGGGACAGGCAGGGCTCTCTGGGATGTTTGGGGGCAGTGGGGACAGGACTGTCCACACAGGTCAGGTCTGCCCTTGCCACGTTTTCCTAACAGATGGGGAGAGGAGCTGTGTTTGTACCATGGGCAGGTGGGAGATTATTGGAGAGATGGAGGGAAACTGAGGCAGCACTTTCTGCACCACAAACAGTTCCCAAGGTGCTGGGGGAGCATTGCTCCAGTGCTCTGACCCAGACATACATCCCTCCTGGGGATGAACCTGCCTGTTGCTGGAGGCCAGCCCTGCAGCTCAGGGAGGCACTGTACCAGGCCCAGAGCTGCCAACACTGTGCCACACTGGCTGTGGGACACCCCCAGCTCTGCCAACCAAACACTGGAGATCCAGTCTCCTCCTGGGATCTCTGAAGCACAGATACAAATCTGTCAGAATTTGTTTTCAGGATGCAATTCCACCATAACTGATACCATAAACATGAAATCAAACAAGCCCTCCTGATCCCTCCGCACTGCGAGTGCTGCTGGCCAGGCAGGATCCTGAGCACTGTAGTTATAGCAACAGGCACCGTCCTGATGGCAGCAGTTACACAACTCCCAGCTGCTCCCCAGAGAGTGTAACTCGCTGCACAAACCTCTGAGCAGCAACAGCCACCAAAACCCCACGGGCAAGGGCTTGGGCATCCCTGGAAATGGCCAAGGCCAGGTTGGACATGGCTTGGAGCGACCTGGTCCAGTGGAAGGTGTCCCTGCCTGTGGCAGGGGGTTGGAATGAGATGGTCTTTAAAGTCCCTTCCAACCCAAACCATTCTGTGACTCTTTCTGCAACACACCTGCCCCTTCCTGCAACACACCTGCCTCAGGCGCCTTGGGAGTTCCCCAGACACTTTCACGCTGTCACCTGTGGGCACAGACCCCCAAAAAAGCAAGCTCCATGTGCCTCCTTTGCCTGCACAGGCCCTAGAGTGTTCAATCCACGTTATACAGAACAACTCCAATGCCTGCTGCTGCCCCTGGGAGTACCACTCTCTTTGGCACCCCGGGTGTGCGGGGTCAGCAAGGCACGCTGGAGCCTGTAAGTGACACTTTGCTGATTTTCTCTTCTTCACCACATGCAGTCAGGCTAAAGAGCAGTTCTCTTGCTTACAGCTCAGACGCCCTACTAGAAAATCAATAGTCATTTGGTGATACTCCGGCACTTGGCTGGCTGCATCGCAATGCTTGGGAGTAGCAGCTCCCATTCGCCAGTCCCCAGAGCAAGCAGAAACCAGCAAGGGTCAGACTGGCCTTGGGCAGATACTCTGGGGCCATGTGAGCAGCACAGCCTGATAAATCCTTTCAAAACTTCAGGAGTCTCATTTTGTGCCTGTCCGAGGGACTGCCCCACCCATCAGATGGCAGAGAGCAGCCTGGAAACACCCCCTGGGCTCTCCACATCCTCCCCCAGCAGGGTAGTGCACGTCCCACTTCTCCCAGCACATCCTGAAAGTCCTGGAAAACAGGGAGCACACCTTGCATCAGCCTCACTAGAGCCCTGACAGGTTGATATGTCAGATTTATATGAAACATGTCCCAGCCTACAGCAGCAACAGGTGGCCCCAGAGTGGACCTCCCACCTGGAGCCTCTGTGGCAGGAGAGCAGGCAGGGAGCATCCTGCGACCGGGACCAGCTCACAGATCAGCCACAGGCTCATCCAGAGAGACTACAGGGCACGAAGCGTAGGTACCAATTTATTCACCTCACCTTGGCTTATTTACCTCCAGAAACAGAACAGGAATTACAGAACTCAGCACTAGAAACAGGATCACTGCTTCAGGCCTGGGAACTGCCCCTGGATTCCTGAGCCAGCACGGGACCAGGCTAAAGCAATGTGATTCTGTTCCCTGGCTTGACCAGGGAGCCAGGAGCAAAGAAAAGTGGGCATCAGCCATGGTTTAAAAAAATCAGGAAGCATAAAATAGCTTTGAGCTGCTTGAAACCAAACCCAAAAGCTGATGGAGCAGATGGCATCTTTGTTTAATGAAGAACAGAAATTGCTCTTTTCTGCAAATCCAGGACAGCACCAGCAGGGCCGGATTTCAGCAGGTTTCAAAGGGCAGCAGACACGGTATTTTTAAATGATAAATAAAATGTAATAGCCCGACCTCAGGAATACAATCATCTGCTTTCAATGCTCTCCTGTTCCTTTAATTCTTCTCCATCAGTGCAGATATATGAACTGCCACAAATCCCTGCCGCCTCCCCATCTGTGTGGCGCAGCCGGCAGCACAGGACCTGCTCCGGGTTACAGCCGGTTCGGGAAGCAAATCTCTCCCGGAGAGCAGCAGGGGAAGGACATGACTCTTTCCCCTGGGCGCTGTCTGTGATAAGAGGAGAATTAAGACCGCCAATCTATTTCTAATGGAGAGGTTACGAGAGGGCATTTTGGAAGCAATTGAAAGGTTGGTAAAGGGGCTCAGCCAGGAAATGTATGGAGTCTCATTACCTTTTATCTTCCGAGCACATAAAGTTTGCAGAATCTCTGTTTAGGGTAGCGGGAAAGCTCTGCAAGAATTATATATGCTGCCCACACGCTTATCAAGGAGAGCGAGCTGTGCTCTATCAGCCAGCTGTGGGGCTCGGCAGAGATAAAGATATCCCCCTGCCCAGCGGTGACTGGGATAAATCATCCTGTCCTCGCGCTGCCATTAGGCCTAACCTCTGCCTGGCCCCTTCCCCCGTCACACCACCGAGCTGCCAGAGCCAGGGCCAGGAGCGTGGCTGGGGCTGTTTCCATCGCCCTGGGGCTCTCCCCGCACTGAGGGAGAGCAGGGAGTGCTCAATTTACAGCGCAGCTGTGAATGCCCTGTTCTACAGAGCCATCGGGACTGCAGCTTAAACACATGCACCAGGAAAACCAGTGCTTGGATCAGCTGGTTTCCAGGCTGGATCCCCAGGCTGGAGTCTGAGGGGCAGCTGGGGACCAGGGGCTGGCTGGGCAATACCCCTTTTTCTGCAGACAACCATCACCAGCTCCATGGGTGTCCCTGTCCCTTTTTGCCTTCAACCCGGCTGCCCATTCAAGTCCCATGGATCCCGAGTCCATCAGCCCCCCAAGCCCCTGCTGCTGCTCCGCTGCACCTCTGCACACCATGGAAACATTTGGCTCCACCACACACATTTCCCCCCGAGACCTCTGGCAGAGCCAGACCCTCTGTGAGATGCAGAAAACCACATGGGCCAAATGATTGTATGGGGAGGTTTAGGTTGGATATTAGGGAAAACTTCTTCACTGAAAGGATGATCAGGCTCTGGAACAGGCTGCCCAGGGAAGCAGCGAAGTCACCATCTCTAGAATTGTTCAAAAAACCTGTGGACGTGGCACTTGACATGGGTTAGTGGTGAACACGGTTGTGCTGAGGTGACAGCTGGACTCCATGATCTTAGAGAGCTTTTCGAACCTAAACAGTCCTGTGATTCCATGATCCTGCCCTGCTGCTGTGGCAAAGAGGGTTTGCTCTAACCCAAATCACTGCTGGCAGGGTTGGCACTGTGGTCGGTGTGGAGAGGGGACAGCAGTGACCGTCTGGGCTGGGGGACAGCAGTGACCGTCTGGGCTGTCGGAGCAGCCCAGGCCCCGTGTGGCTGATGTCACCGCCAGCGCTTGGGGACCATCAGAGCCGTGAAGGCAGCACAGAGGTGTCCTCAGGTGCCAGAACGTGCTGCAAATCTCAGGATGTGCATACAGAGAGAGACAGCCACTGCCTGCAGTGTGTGTACCTCCGGAGCGTGGGCACAGACGGTGCTGAGGGCACTCAGGGCTGCCACGGCCACCCAGGGAAATCTGTCCCTTCCGATGTGTCCAGCAGTGGTTACGAGGCACTCAGGAGGCTCAAACAGAGCTGGCTGGCCACAGACACATGAGGCTGCCGTGTTTGCCATCAGCCAGTGCCACCAAGGCATGAAAAGTAGTGATGCACATAACCCACGTCCCAGAAGACTCATTGGTTTGTTTAAGCACCGTATTTACACCCGGAGAAGAAAACTGCCCGCGTGAAAGAGAACAAATTAAAATTCAATTTCGTCTATACAAAATAAACGCTCTCATCAGTGGGAGGATGGTAGAGATATATTGGTACTCACATAATTCCTTGGTGGATTTTATGGGCCAATTGATAAAAAATATTCTCATGAGAGCAATGCACATTATTTCTACAGCTCCAGTATTTTACTAGCGAGGCAACGCAGAGATGTGTGATTTACACACCGTGTGCAGAGGGCTACCCCGGTGTGGGCAACACGAGCACAAGTGCTCCACGGGGAATTCCCCCCTGGAATCGAGGCACAACGCCTCTGCTTGGCCTCTGGAGAAATGACAACCTAAGCCAGGACTTTTGTGTCTGTTGGGGACCAAGGTGGCACATGGAGCACACAAGTGATGTAGACAAGATGTAGTCACACCTCCAGTGCACCTCCTGTGTGCACAAAGCCCTCCCTTACCCGTGGTCTCAAGGGCATGAACAGTTAAATAAAAGCAAACAAACATGATTTTTCTGAGCTCTGAGTTCCTGGTTTCTTTGAATCCACAGGTCCTGTCTCTGCTCATTTAGTTAATTAGTGTCACCTCCACAGAAAAGTGCACTCTGAAGCTCAAATTTTGGAGCACCAACTTGAAGCTCACAGGAAATCTACCCTGAAACTTGGAAATCAGGCGCTTAACAGCATTTTGCATTTTACTACACCCCTCCTCTCTGACCCTGCTCTGCTGCCTCTGGCAGATTAGGGAAGCCCAGGGCTCCAAGGAAGCTTTTCTGTGGGATTCACCTCACCCAGCTCAAGCTCTTCACCCCAGGCACACCCTCTCACCCTTGGGACTGGGAAGGAGACACAGCTGTGACAGAGTGCTGTGCCAGGAAATATTTACTGGGGTTCAACAGCCACCTGTTGGGTTTTTATTTATTTATTTATGCGCCTCTGCATTAATATACATCACAGCTCAGCCAATGGTTTTTGGCATAAATTTATAGTAAAATAATCCAAGATGGTTAAAACCAAAACTGACTTCATTACTTCTGAGTGTTCCAGTCACTGTAATCAACTTTGCCATGTTTTAGGCCACTCAGCAGTTTTGTCTCGGCTCATCTGTACTGACACATGTAGCTCTTTTATTAAAATCTAATCCAACTACAGAATAAATAAAAATCCAATACTAATACTGAGGTCTAATTAAAGATAAAAATCTGTTGCCATCTCTCTAGATTGAACTGTCTTTGTTTTACTTCACAAATTTGTACTCATGTCAGTCAGCTCATCAGGCTTTTCTAGGCATGTAGACAATTCCAGGGGAGGGATGGGGCCCTGGACAGACACCCTGGTGATGGTGACATGACCTGAGCATCGCTTGGGCAGGTTCAGGTAAAGAAGCAGCCTTTGATTTTGCTGATTACATCTTGGGTGGCTTGGATCAAATCTTACTTTCCAAAAAGGCATTTCCATGGCTTCAGGGTGTTCACCATGAAACAGTGATTTTTGGTATTTCTTGGGGTATTTTCAGCAGCAGGAATGGCTGCTGCATCCCTCAGCCAGAGATACCAAATTTAGCATCTTGTGGGAGGCAGCTGGCCACAGTTTGCAGGGCTGCCTTGGGGGCTGCAGCCTCTGTGTCTGTCACGAGAGAGCTGAATGTTTGCGAGCTGGTAACATTTGGGTCTGTCAGATCTCAACAAATTTGTGCAGGTCCATGTGCAAAGCAGACCCAGCAGATCAAACACTGAGGATTTCCAGGCTGACCACTCGGTTTGAAATGAGGTGTTGTTGCTGTGTCAGCTTGGCTCCACACCTTGTATCCTCCCTCTGGCCACCTGTTTGTTTCTTTAAACTGCAGGAGTAGCTCTTCAGAGCACCAAAACTGACCCAGACTCTGAGAGGACACAAGGATGTGACCAGACACTTGCAAATTGCTGCAGTGAGCAGCGACTGGAGCCTCCAGAACCAGCACCACGTGGGTTTGCACCAGTTCCCTCCAACACGATGTGCCTGCGCTGCCCTGTGGGAGTGGGGGGCTTTTCTGGATCCCCAAACTACAACAAACACACATAAAAACACGTACTAATCAATAATTTATTATACTGAGATGGCAGCATAATTAAGTAACCGGAGGGCTTTGGGCAAATATCTGGTAGCATAAGGTGTGACGGGCTTTTGGCACGAGTTTTATTTAAACACGTTGGATCAATTTGAATCAATCTGACATGTACACACTTCAGGGCATGGCTAGTTTCAAATCAATTAAAGTCCTTATGACTTTATGATTAGAAACCTGAGGTTAAAAACATTAATATAAAATCGCAGTTTATAAAGTGAAAAGTAAAATCCCAGCGTAACATTTCATGAAGATCATAGGAATCATTATATAAGCTTCATTAAACAAACAAGGTAAGAGTAATTAGGCTGTAAATTGAGTACAGTAGTTAAAAAAAGAGGAAACTGTAATTAGGAGGTGATGGCCACTTAGCCAAAGATAAGGAATTATGGAGAACTGTGCAATTTCAAACAAAAACACAATTGATTTCCTCGTGGGATGGCGCTTCCAAACGAAACCTTCAGAAGGTGGCAGAAGCTGGTTGGAGCAAATAGATGCAGGACAAGCAAGCAAAGAAACTGGTCTGAAATTGGCCTGGAAAGAGATAAAACCCCGACATTAAGCAGCAAGGTACAGATAGGGCTGGTATAAAATAGTGAATAAAATCCTGATTTGTATCACAGCCACAAGTTGTGCTCTGAAGCTGTGATTCAGCAGAGCACTGAGCAGGTGCTCAGGTCTTCCCTGTGGGGAGAATGTACATGTAAGTCCCACTAATTCACACGTACCGGACCAAAATGTGACCATAATCACCTGGACTGATGAGGAATGGGTTCAAGGTGGGGGCTTGGGAGCATTTCTAGGGGAAGGTCTGCCAGTAGATTTTGCCTTCTTGTGCATTTAGTGTAGGAATTGTCAAATTCAAACACGCCACTCCCTACTAAGACAATTAACAGAAATCCCACAAGAATGAAATCCTTCCAATGAGCATTTAGAGCATGATGCTTTTGCTGCTTCTCTGGCTTGGCACAAATGATCCAAACAGATCCAAACCATCCCCAGCACAACTGCATCCCCAAGCAGATTCAGGCCAGCACACGCTTCCAAAGGCTGAGAGAGAGCCTGTGATTCTCCTTCAGAAATACAGATAGCAATGTTGCATGAGTTTTATCTGCCCTACCCAAAACATATCTGTTAATACAAAAAAACCACTGTGGATGAGAAAATGGAAGGGGCTTCCCAGCAGCTCCCTCTCTTACACACGTGGCATGAATCCCTTCTGAGGGCACTCAGCCACAAGTGCCAAAGGGCAGGGTCCAAAGTCCTCAAAGTTATCAGGAAAACTCATCAGCCTCACTGAGCTTTGCACAGGGCCTGGTGCCAGCAGATCTCCTTCACTCTTTGTTTTAATGGGGTTGAACAGGGGAGGCCCACACACGGCTGTGGGAACTTAACCTTTGCTCACACCCAAATGGATGTTTCTGTAGAGATGTGGAGGATCTGAAGAATAAAAATGTAAAATGTAGAATCATTAGAAGGGCTGGAAGGGACCCCAGAGATCATCTTGGACAATCCTAACTGATTCCAGGCAGAGAAAGGACTTCCAGCAGAGCCTGCCGTGCAGGCAGCCCAGGTCAGGTATTGCCCTCTGTGGTGGCGTCACAGGAAACCCAGGCAGACCGGTGTGCCCCGTGTGCCCCGTGTGCCCAGTGTGCCCAGTCCCACAGCCAGGGGAACAAAAATCTTCTCACACTGCAGCCCAGGTGTTTTCAGGCAGCCCAGCTCCGTGTCCTTCTTCTCCCCATCCCTCTCCCTGGAGAGCCCCTGCCACACACCCAGGCCCACACAGCCCAGTGTGGGATGTCTGTCTGTCTGTCTGTCTCTCTGTCTGGGACCAGGCGGTTTCACTTCACACATAAAGGCATCTGGCCCCCTGCTCCTCTCTCCTGCAGGCTTGCTGGGGGCTGCAGCACCGGGTCGGGCATCATCCCCTGCCCGGAGGGGTCTGCAGCAAACACAGGACCTGTTTCACATCCACACACCCAGCCAGGCCGTGAGAGCCTCCCAAACCCCACCACAGCATCCCAACAGCTCAGAGAATAAGTTATCGGGACTCGAAACAACCCCCAGATCTGCCACTTTGAACTTCTTGGCTACCAGTTCAGAGCCTTTGAAGCTGCATCCCAGTCCCACCTCCCTCCCGGTTCAAACGCGGCGTGGCCCGTGCGCCTCCCTCAGCTGGCCGGCACATTGGGACAGCACATGGATGGGGGCTGCAGCACCCTGGCAGACCACCAGCACCACAACAGACCACCAGCTCCCTAAAAAACCCACCAGCACTTCAGCAGACCCACCAACACCTCAGCAGATGCACCAGCACCCCAACAGACCCCAGGCACTCGGCAAGGGGCAAGGAGCCGTGCCTCAAGGGAGAAAGTTGTGGGGAAGGCAGCAGCTGGGGGTTTTGCAGGGAATTCATGAACAGAAAGAAGGAATGGGCCACTGTGGTGAGGCATAAGGCCCCTGGGATCAGACCCTAAAGGTTGAGGCATCTGAGTCAGGCCCCACAGCCGTGACCTCGGGTTAGAACACGGGGAGGTTTGACTGGCTGCCCGAGGCTCGGCTGGCTCCCTGGTGGGTTTTGGCTTGGTTTTCAGGGGTGGGATGAATCACTTCTCCACGCTTTTCCTCCTGCCTGGAAAGGTGAGAAACTGCTAAAACCCAGAGAAACCCCTGAAGTCGGTGATATTTCCTGTGGCTTTGCTGCAGGCGCCACAAACCATCTGACCCCGGGGGAAAGGGCTCCATGTGTGCAAAAGGGAGGAGAAAAACTGGTTCTGTCACCCAAGTGCTGGGGCCATGGTGGCCAGGTGACACTGTCCAGCCTCCCCCCTGTAGAGGACAGGGCAATGGGCCTTAAACAGGACTTGGGGGGCTCACAGGGACCCCCGTGCCTGGCTGTGCCACAGCAGGGATCTGGAGTGGGGAGCAGGATGGGAAGGGGAGCCAGCAAGGGAGGATTTTACGAGCTGGCACAGGGCAAGTGGCCAGGGACGCCTGAGCGCTGGCTGGGAGCCAGCACGACGCTCCTGCATTTATTAGGGGACCCGCTGGCTTGCCAGGAAATTACACAACAGTTAAATACTTTATATGCTGAACTAGTTTATTAAGGAACTGCTTGAGATTCTTTCATGGGGGACCGTTCTGGAAATGATGATGCTGCACGCAGGAGCTGGCCCCAGGACGCGGCACAGGCCGTGGCACGGTGTGAGGCTCGGTGACACGGTGCTGCTGCGCTGCTGCTCGCAGGGAACAGGAGCACAGTGTGCAGGAAAAAGATTCACAAAATGGGAGATCTCTCCCAGGAGCTGGCAAACAAATCCAGAAGAGCAAATCCCAACAGGCAGCTAGAGTTACACATCAGCAAAGTCATAGCCGCAGCACAGGCAGGCAAACCCATGTGGGTTTTTAATCTGTGAGTGTGGGCACTGGTGGACAAAAACCACAGTAGGATAAATCCCACGGGAAATAAATGCTTGTTCCATGCCTGGAATGAACACACTCCCACCAGGGCTCCCCGTGCCGGCACCCCTGCCCTGCTGTGCTCTCTGGAGATGGGATCAGACCCCACTGTGCCTTCTCAGGTCTCCACTAATTTTCCACGGATGCAAACCCAGCTGTGACTCAGCCTGGCCTCACGCACCAGGCCGGCTCTAGAGGCTGCCGGGATGGTAAATACCAGCACAGCAACTAATGAGGAATAATCCCTGCAGGTGAGGGGTGACTCAGGTGCAGACCCCGGGCTCGCAGGTGCCAAAGCCAACACAGAAAAATGACAAGCAGTAAACCTCGAGACTAGAAATGAAACTATGCACTCAGTAAGAAGGTCACGGTATGGACTGATCAGAAAAGCCGTCAAGGATGTTGCAGATAAACAAAGAAAGGAAGAAAAAGCCCCACATTTTCTTATGGCAGTGAAGGAGCACTGGGCTCCTGCCTGCCACGACGTGCTGGTGGCAGAGGGACTTTGCAGAGGGACAGGACTATGGCCATCGGGTTGCACACTCATTCCTACAACCCACCCAGCCCCAGGGGGCACCCAGGTTTTGGCCAGTGGTCTCGGGCACAGCTGCAATTATCTGCAGGGGCAGGGAGGGGAGGGCAACCTTTTCTGATTAGGCAGGAAAATCAGGGAGCCTGTGACTGCCAGAGTGGCTCCGGCAGGGAGCTCCTCAAAGAGGGCGTGGAAATTAATCTTAGATTGGATATTATATAGGAAATTATCTGAGACTGGCTATGAGGAAAATGTTCTTCACTTGAAGGGTTGTCAAGCCCTAGAACTGGCTGCCCAGGGCAGTGGTGGAGTTCGTCGTCCCCGGAGGGATTTAAAAGTAGTGGATGTGGCACTTGGAGACATGGGGTTTAAGACGTGGATGTGGCACTTGGAGACTGGCACTGGCAGTGCTGGGTTAACAGTTGGACTTAATGGTCTTAGAGGCCTTTTCCAGCCTAAATTATTCCGTGATTCCATGAAAATTGCCTCTGCCAACACAAACCAGAAAGGTGGCACGTGGCAGGAGCAGCACACCCATTATCAGGGTAATGGTGGCCGTTCTGCACCTCCCAGTGAGGAGCAGCAGAAAACGAGTTTTCCATGGCCACAACAACTGTCAGCACAGTGTTTGCATCTCATCGATCACCTCTGGAGAGAACGGGGCCGGCGAGTGCGCTGACCTTTCCAGGGAAGCACCGCGTATCCGCAGGCCGGCCGCTGCCAAGCTGGAACGCATGGCTTGGCTGTTACCCTGGAAAAAAGGATGTGTCTCGCTCCCCCGGCCTCGAGGGCACAGGAATCATGTCCCTCCCGTGCTGGAAGCAGGGATTCCCCCTTGGCTATGCCCAGAATTCACCACCTCACTGCACAAGGCCTTCTCCTGGCACCTGCTCCCCTGTGCTCCCACTCCTTTGCCGTCTGACTTTGGAGACAAGGTTGTGGGAGGTGCTCGTGGAGCTCGAGAGTGCTCTGCCCTCAGCCCGCCCTGCTCCTGGACAACCCAGGCACACACAGCCCAGTGGGCACTAGATCATGTACAACTGCTGGAGTGTCACCAGCAAGGATGTGGCAAGCAGCAGCTACGGCCACTCACCCATGAAATGTAAATTTAATGGAACTATTTGCAATGTAAAGTGCTTTGCACTTTGAAGAATATGCTATTATTTGTGCCTTTTATTGAAGAGAGGGGGAAAAAATATATTCAGAAACAGTCTCTTGTGCGTGTTCAGTTCTTTCTGCCTCCAGAGTTATGGAGTTTATATTGAAATTTAGCAGCTGTGGGATCTGTGGACCAACAGTGCCATCACCACTAAATCATCTCTTATTTAGCTAATGCCCTTCATCGCTCGCACTCGCCTGCAAAAGCTACATCTAGAATAGAAAATTACCTGCCAGGCTCCCAGCACACTGGTCAGGAAAATTCCTCCTTCCTTCAGTTCCTCCAAAATGCATCATCCCAATAATACCAACAATGTATTTATAAATATTTCAGGACTACTGGGTTTATTCTTAGGCAGTAATAATATTCTCCCATGAGTCTTTTTTTTTTTTTTGTGGATTTCATTCCCCTTACCAAAAGTGTCCACCTCAAAACAGTGAAATCCATTGGGAAGGAATAAATGCATTAAAGACTGTTTAATCCACCACTGTCACAATTGCAATAGTTTATTATGTTTAAAATTATGATAAAGACTTAACTTTCTAATTAATATCATATTAAGGAGCTGGTTTTTTAATTGTACATGTGTAGATATTAACAAAGCAAGAAAAAAGTGTTCATTCGCAAACAGAAATATTTCAATTAATTCAAAATATCGTGGGCTGCTTTTCAGTCATTTCCTGACTTTCAAATTCATAGAATCATAGAATTAGAGAATGGTTTGGGTTAGTGGGTACCTTAAAGGCCATCTAGATCCAGCTCTTGTGGCAGGTGGCTGCAAGGGACATTCATCAGAGCAGAGCCACCCCCAGCCCAGGTGAGCTGCAGGAGTTTTCTTCATCAGCCTGGTGGCACAGAAAATTGAAGATTGATGATGGTGAAGGAGATTTTCATCATTTAGTGAGGTTAAGAGGCAGAGATAAACACTCGTGGGGGCTGCAAGGCTGGTGGGAGTGGTCTTACCTCACACCTCATTAAGTTTCCAGAAAGCTTTGCCTGCTGTCACTGAGGGCTACACTAAGGGGACCTGGTGGTTTTCCAGGGACTTGGCTCCAGGAGACAGCAAAACTTACCCTGAGCACTTCTTTAAAGCCACAGCCTTGGTGACGACCAATAGAAAAATAAACAGGGAGAAGAGCAAAACGGGGGTCAGTAAAAGCTGTACCGGTGGTTCCCATCAATTTGCTGCACCACGAAGGACAGTGGGAAGGAAGGGAACCCAGAGCACAGAAATCCCAAAACCTTATTGCAAGATCTGCAAAACTTCTGGCATGGGAAGCCAAGGAACAGAGTGCTGCAGGCAGCAGAGAATTATTATGAAAGACCATCATTTTCTGGCTTAAATTGATGACATTTGGGATTTACCAAGGTAAAGCCTAAAGTAACAACTAAGCAACAGAAATATCCATCCCAGAAAGCCAGATTGTGCTGAACTGACCCCAAACATGAGGATGTTGGTCCAGGTCTCCTCCCCAGGTGCAGAGGTGATAATTTGCTCCCGCAGGGCTTTTGGGCAGGGCAGGCTGGACTTGGGACACCCTGCTCATGGACCCACTGTCTTCACTCCCCAAACACTGCTCTCAGGGCCTCCCAGCAGAGCTGTCGCTGTGGGAACTGGAGGATTCAGACATCCAGTGCTCACGTAGGACCCTGCAAGTGTCCAGGGCAGCTGTCCCCAAGGATGAGCGTGGGCAGTGACTTGGGTCAGGCTTGGCCTCACCCCACAGAGCCCAGAGACCCGAGGCCATGCGGTCCCAGCACATCCATCATCTCCTTCCCAAGCGTCTGCCACTTTCCTGCCCAGTTTTCCTTCTCATTCAGCACACACAGGCACGGGTTAAAACCTAAAGCCATTTACAGTAATTATGCTGAAGGTTGTCTACAGATAATGCAGCAAATAACACTGGATTTGGAAAAAAACTCCACTCTTAGCTTTAATAAAAGCATTTCAAAGCCCTGGAAGGTTATTTATAGGGTGTGTAAATGTAACTGGAGGGGAGGCAGAGTAAGGGGAGTTCAAAGGGTGTCTGCAAAAAGAAAAAAACCCACTGTGTTATTGACACTGCTTCCTGCTTTCTCACACTCAACAACCTTCTTAAAACAAACTAGAGGAAACAACAACAACAAAAAAGCTACTGAGAGCTATTTGAGATTAAATAATACTTTTTGACAGCTGGTAGGAAAGGCACTGGTTCTGCATTCATGCTTACAATAGCATGCTGCTCCCAACCCTTGCTGGCATTGTGGAAGCATTTGAAAGCCCAGAGGGAGCTGCGGGTCGGGGCTGGCAGGGACACAGGGATGGCAGGGAGATGGGGACAGGGATGGCAGGAGGATGGTGGCTGTGGGAAGAGCTGAGCACTTTCCTGCAGCGTCAGCGAGCTGAGGTGCTCCCACAAGGTTCTCCCCTGGACCATCATCCCCCGGCATCACGCACGGCTCCAGGGGTATCTTTGTAGGAGAAGTGGTTTTCATTCCCCCGGGCTGAGCTCACTGCTCTCCATCTCGTGAGGACTGCAATTATTTTGGGATGCAGCTCTGGCCTCCCTGCCACAGTCGCTGCCACTGGGCTTTGGTGGGAGACAGCACCAGCTGCTGGGGGCTGCCCACGCAGGCTCGGTTCAGGATATGTGGGAGAAATTCTCCTGGCAGAAACTTGGCTTTAGGCAAAAATAAAATCATGTAGTGCCGGCGCTTCCTCGTGGCTTTGGAGCATCCGTAGGCTGAACACGGGTAAGAGGAAGGCTGAGGTCTGCCCTGCAGCTCCCAAATTCTCCAAGGAGCACCTTCCCACTCCTGATCCCTGGCCATGCCTGTCCCTCAGGAAAGCCGCCCCTGTGCACCTACAGAAAACCTTCGGATTTCTCCTTCAGCAGGCTCATCTGAGGATCCATCCACAGCATTTTCCTTGCAGGATCTTTCCAAACCCAGTGGCTCACACCTTTTCTTCAGGTCTGTCTGGGGAACAGCCCGAAGATCTTTGGCTGCCAAGAAGTCTGTGTGGGGTTGTAACAAATGTTCTCCATTGCAGCAGAAAGGAAAAGAAAAAAGAGGAGAAGTGATGGAGGAGAAAGAGAGTTAAATTCCTTACAAGAACCAGGGTGGGGAGGGAGGCACACCTGGATAAGGACAAGGATTACATCCCTTCACTTCATCCAGCCCCAAGAGGGAAACGCAGGCAGGTGCCCTGCTGTGTCCTGAAGTCCCACCTGGAAACCTGCCCCAATCCTCCAGAGCTGACCTTCCTGCTTCCAAAAATTTTTGCACTGAGTGCTAATGAAGCTGGGAGGACTGGAATCACAGGACATGAAAGCTGCACAAACACAGATCCTGTAAAGGGTCTTCTTCATCTTTTGCTGCTCCCTTAAAATGCAAAGCAATCCAGCCACATTACAGACGGAATTGCTGAACGAGCAGAGAGCCCCGGGGCCCGGAGCCCGTACTCCAAATGAGGAAATCGCTGTGGCCGGCCAGGACCAGCCCGTCAGCCCCGGGCTCTGCTAACGAGCACTTCCCACACGGCCGGGGTACAACAGCAGCTCAGCTTGGGGGCTTCATCCCAGCCCTCCTCTTGCCTGGTTTGGGGCAGAGGCATCTTTGAGCAGAGCGGAGGAGGGTTTGGATGTGCTTGGCGGAGCGGAGCAGCTTGGAGGGGAGTGGTGCTGGGTGAAAACACCAGGATCTGAGGCACTTTCCTCTTTGCAGAAGCCAGCGTGGTGCAGGAGAGCCGTGGGCTCGGCTGGCTGCTCCCTTCCTGCTCCAGAGAGCCAGCCAGCGTGTCGGATATTCATTCATTTTGGGTTAACTATCTTTTCCATTCCTGAGCAGCTTCAATTTTCCTGATGTCTCGGGGAATGGTTTATGAGGAAATAGAGCCTTGAGGGTGGACAGATGGAGAAAAGTCTCCCTTCTCACCAAATTGATCACTATAATCTTTCATCTGCTCAGCGCAGGCCTGGGCTGCTGGCACGTGGAGGTGCCACAGCTTTACCTGTGGATCAGCGTGTCCGGAGGCATGGAGCCCTTGGAGCAACACTGGGAGGAAGATGCACAGCACAAACCCAGACCATGGCACCTGGCAGAAGGAAGAGGAAAGGAGGTGGGGAAGTTCAGATCCGGGGTCCTGAGCAGCCTCAGGGTTTGCCCACAGACAGTACTGGCACAGATTTAATTGCTGCACTTGCCCCCTCCCTCTGCTACTGCTGTTCTGGGGCATGAAGGAGCTTCACATCTCTGCTGCTAATAAGGAGAGAAGAGAAACCTGCTGTCCTCGTTGTGAAGCACTTGTGTAACAACACATCCGCACCACAGGCTGTAACCAAAACTCTAACAGTGCTGGCAGGGACACGCTCTGGGATCTCCAGTGCTGACAAAGCTCAGGAAGGGGTTAAATAAACCACTTCTGGGAATGATTTTGACACGGATCAACCTGCCTGAGGGCAGGAAAAGAGACCTTGCAAGGTCTGTTTCCTTCTGGTATTCCCTGATGCAATGACAGCATGGATACATTTTTCCCTGCCCAGTCCTGCGAAGTTCTGGGGTTGCTGAAAACGTGACCAGCTCAAGCTGGTGCCAGTGGAAGAAACATCTTCACTCAAAGGGAAACATTGGTTAGCTGGCATTGAGCAAAATAAATAAGAAAGGAACGTGCAAGGGACCATCCTGATATCCCAAATTCAACCAGGTCTAGAGGGAAGAAGCTGAGCCTACACCATTACAATGTGCAATTCAAGTGGCTGCACCCAGACACTCAGGGTGGAGCCCGGGTGATTCATTTGACCATCACCCTTCTGGTCCCCAGACAGTTTCTCAATCCCCATCCTCCCCCAGGGCTCACTTTTCACTTCCAGGCTGTCCAAGTTGCTCAGGAGAGCAGCCCCAGCCTGCCCAGCTGACCCCAACATGCTCAGTGGTGGCACCCAGGATGGCGGGACAATGGCCCGGCCATGGGGAGGTCTCTTGCCAGGATGCCCAGCAGCAGAAGTGAATCTAGACCTGGGATGAACACATTGATGGGAGGCCTGTTGGTCAAGCCATGGGGTGAGGCAGCCTCGGAGCCAGCACCCAGGGAGATCCCCCACACCCTCCTCTCCTTTGGCTCCAGTCGCTCCCGTGACTCTCAATTAACATTTAAGATTTCACTGAATAGCTGGCTGATTTATTTCATTTCTAGGGCCAGTAATTTATGGAAATATATTCTTAAAAATCAAACAGAACGCACTTTACTAATAGCTGGGCCATTCTCTGACATTTCGCAGAGTAAATGAGCATTTGTGCCCAGTGGCGTGTTGTCCCATGACTGAACCCCTATAAAGGGCTTCAAAAATATCTATTAGCCAAGCTTAAACATCATTAAAATAAATTATATTTCTCTACACATGGGCCCCAAAGTGAACACACTCTCAGTGGTTACAGGTCAAACGCTCACTTACTCTACGGACTCTGTGCTGAAAATAGAAAGGGTGTTAAAATTAGTTTACACATCTGCACTGGTACAGAAATGATGTGCCCGTGCCTCACTGATCAGTTTAAAAGCATTAACATTGAATATGCAGAATTTCCTTTTCCAGAAAAATCAACTTTAGGATTTCCTGCTGATTCTGTGAACGTTAAAAAGATCTTTACCTTAATTGTTCAGCTTTTTAGATTTATTCGTGTGTCCATGTCTCCTGTTTAGAGACCCAGCTTAAGGGAATAATTCAAGGTGGGTTTATTTCGGTGTAGCCCAGTTTCTCACATTTCTGCTTTCCGTTCAGGGGGGTTGGTTTGTTTATTTTCCCATTAATCAGGCATAAAATAAACAAAAGTAGCACCAGCTCCATTGAAACCACACCAGCTCAATTAGGCTGATTTAAACCACTCCCCATCAGCAGGGCTGATTTACAGCCCCTGCCCGGCGCCGCGCAGGCCCTGCTCCCGCGTCCCGCTGTGCTCAACACGCCTCTGCCTGCAGCAGCTGCCACCAAGGGACTCCCTGCCCATCCCAGCCCCTGTCCCCAGCCAGGATGTGGCAATGGGCTCGCTGGTGGCCCACAAAGTGCCATCCTCACACGACAAACAAGGCAGGTGTGTACAGGGATACCTGGAGATGATGCAGCAGCAGGCAATGGACCTTCAGCCATGCAGCAGGTATTTTTGAAGAGCAGAGACGATGATTTATGTTGTGGTGGCTTTGCTGAGCCCAGGCTGCCAAAAGGGAACTTGTCCTTCTCCTTCTTGTTATGCCTCAACATCCAGTTGTTTCCAAAACTCCAAACAGTTGCATTTGTGTGACTGTAGCGGCTTAAAAGGCTGGAGAGGGACTTTTCACAAGGATTGTAGTGACAAGAGGGAATGGCCTACCTGAAGGAGGGCAGGTTTAGATTAGACACTAAGAAGAAATTCTTCCCTGTGAGGGTGGGGAGGCCCTGGCACAGGGTGCCCAGAGAAGCTGTGGCTGCCCCTGGATCCCTGGAAGTGTCCAAGGCCAGGTTGGATGGGGCTTGGAGCAGCCTGGGACAGTGGAAGATGACCCTGCCCACGGCAGCAGAGATAGAACAGGATGTTCTTTAGGATCCCTTCCAACCCATTCCATGATTCCATGATTTCTGTTAGAATATGGAAGTTAATAAGATGCAGTGGCATCACCAAGGACAGAAGTGGGGGGTGGGGGGGGGTGTGGTTGCAGAGGTCACACAGCCCTTGCTGTGCTCTACTCGACCCCGTGTTATGGGCACAGAGATCCGGGGTGGCTCCAACGGCCCTGGGCTGAATTTGCAGAAGTCAGAGTTACTGATGAATAATCTCGTCACGGCACAGCGAACACGGCAGCCCACAGAGGGATTTTCACAGCCAGCTCCTGACAGGCTGAAGCAACAAGACCTTTTGACCTCGAAAGAACACCCTCCCAAAACGCCACTGGGGCAGATGCCTGCACCCCAGCCCCGCAGCTGCTCTAACTGCAAACCAGGCCTGCACCTCAGTCATCTCGGGAGAGAAAAGCACATGTAATTACCAAAGCAATTTGTGTGCTGCTACTCTCAAAGCATCCCATGAGTTGTATTTTCCTTGTTAGCAGCACCTCGAGAACATTGCTGCCAGTGTAAGAGAAACCCAGCACTGAGGTCCCCCCGTCCGGGCTGTGACAGATTGCTCGGAGAAACAACGCGGTGATTGAGGACCTGGACTAATCACGGCAATTGATATAAATTACCGTGTCAGCTACACCGATGCCGCAGTCTGCAGGTTCACACCTCATTAAGCTTCCAAGTGCCAAATGAATCAACAGGGTTCAGCAGAACCATTCTTAATTAATTGTTGTAGCAATAGGGAAAAAGTAACGGAAAACAGAGAATCAGAACTCCCGGCGCAGGCGGGCGGGCTTGCACAGACTGAAACCCTGCTCCGATTTAGCATTTGAGATTAAAGACGCCCACGGACTAATCTCAGCCAGCAAAGAATTGCCAGGGGCTGGTTTTGGACTAGGGTGGAGTGAAAATTCCGGCTGGCGACTTGCAGACCTTTTTCCTCGAGTTGTGCAGTGTGTTTTGCATGAAGCTCTTCTGTCGCCTGTGAAATCCCCAGGTTTCAATTTCCCACCCCACCCGCAGCAGGCAGAGGCCACTGCTGGGCACCTTGGAGCCTCTGGGAGCTGATGGAAATTGCAAGTCAGCAGCTTATATTTAAGCCAATTGTGTCCATTTTTCCCTGCCTATATTCCCCAAAGCAAGATGCAAACTTACCAGTGAGGGACGAGGCCAGGAAAGCTGTGGTCTCACCTCTGGCCGAGCTCCCAGCCTCTTTCTCCCTGGACTCCACCGTGCCGGGCTGCGGGAAGGACACAACGTCAAGCTCGGGACAGAACAGCAGCAGCCCCAAGGGAGTTTGAAAAGCAAAGGACTCTCCAGTCACGATGTCCTTGTCCTCCCAGGGGCCTTTCCTCCAGCACACGGCAGCGCCCAGAAGTCTCATCAAAGCCTGGAAGTCCTGGAGCTCAGGGAACGCTGGGGAAAGGCCAGCACAGCCTGGGGGCTCACGGCCTCTCCTGTGGCTTGAGCACAGAGCCAGCCTCCACAGGCACTTCTTGTGGCATCTTTAGGATGGATTCAACACAGCAGCTCCCCAGAGTGGAGTTACACGAGCGCGCCCGTGGAGCGGATCCAGCCGGGACCGCGGCGTGCGCGGCTCACGCTCTCCGGGGGAGATTTGGATATCTTCTCCTGCCTTCCCTCACGCGCGTTCCGCCAGCTTAAAGCCTCCCTGGAGCTCCCATCTGCTCACCACACGGCTTGTAATTGCGTGTCTAATGCGAGGGGCAGTTCAGCACTCAAACCACATTCCCAGCGTTGGATGTCTCCGGGTATTTGCACTTTCCCCACCGCTGCCACTCATCCGGCCCCTTTTCCCTAATCTATAAAACATCCATCTAATATTGATATCCCAGCAGCGCCCTGGCAGCTCGTAGCTGCCACTGCCTTGCTCCAGCGTTCGGGCCCAGTTACAGCAGATCACCCAGTTTCTCTGCACCATTGATTAACCTGTAATCTCAGGAATTTGCCAGCAAAATGTAAATTGAAGAGAAAAATAGGCTATGAACACAGATTTCACCTCTTTCCTGCTTCTAACTAGGGAGCACCACTGCCTGGCAAGGGAGCTTTACTGCTGGAATCTTAGGGGATGTGGGGTGCCAGGAGTGTAAGGGAGGTGCCCGTAGTCACTCAAGAAAACAGAGCAATGAGTGAAAATTACTCGTCCTCATCCCTCATTGTGCCTGGGGTGGGATCCTGTGGAAATACCCAGCCAATTTCAAGGAACTCAGGGCTGGTTTAAAGCAACATTAGCAGCCAGGAGAAGCTGATACTGCAGCTTCAGCCCTTTCTGCAGGGCCTGGTCAGGTCAGAGCCCATGGGGAAGGAGGATGTGGACCCCTGGGCAGCCACACGCTCAGGGCTGGGCATTCCCAGCGCAAAGCCTCCTGCATTCCCACCTGCGCCAGGGTCTGCTTCACATTATCAATGAAAATATCTTCCCATGACTCGCCAAAACCCAACAGATTCTCTTAATGGACTGGTCTGTGACTTTCCTCACATTACTTTGAATCATTTCTCCTACCCAGCTAATACATCCCTATTTTCTTTAGTTTCTCTTGTCCCCATATAAATCTCTACTAAATTAATAAAGCCAACAATTCTTTAAGAAAAAATATATAAACCATATTTCTAAGCCTCAGAATTACTGTTCTAGCAACTAGCAGTATTAAAAAAAATATTAATTGCAGTTTGAGAAAGAGGTTTTGATAAAGTTGGATCCAGAAATACTTGTATTATAAATATTTATATTATAAATATTTTGTTCTCTTACACTTATTACTGCAAATCGGTGCGATAACATTTCTGCCCTTGTTTTATTTTAAGGGATTTAAGGTGCAAATTGGAGGATTAGCAATCCAAACAGAATAGCAGGAATACAAACAGGCTTCCAAGCCCATTTGTAAAAGCCAGTCGCCAAAGAGTCTCTGTTCTCAAGCAAGGAGCCCAACATGGGAAGGCAGGTTCTTGTGTGGAAAGTCTCTTCACACCTTAATTACAGCTCCTGCCAACCACTTCAGCTCTGGAGTGGGATGTTTTCTCTGGTGAGAGGATACCATTAGCGCAAGGAGCAGCATCCAGGGAAATCACCTCACAGGGGGAACTCCTCAGGCTTCTGTTTTTAGCCACTTTGAAAAGCAAATTGATAACACACACACACACACACTCACACACTTCTGTGGGTGCACACATGCCCTCCCCTGCCCGTGCTGGCTTTGTGCTGACACCCAACAGCTTCACAGTTTATAAGCAAAGCGTGATTTAGGACTTTCCATTAGGGTCATTAACAGCAGTTTCAGCTGTCAGAATCCTGGAATATCCTGGGTTGGAAGGGACCCATAAGGATCATCAAAATCCAACTCCTGGCCCTGCACAGGACAGCCCAAGAGTCCCACCCCGTGCCTGAGAGCATTGTCCAAACCTGCTGTGTAATAGGTTCAGGAAAGGTGCATCACTGCAATTATTCATAGCTCAGACCTTCGGGATTTCAGAGCATAATCATGTTAGCACCAGTATCTTCTTGGAACAGAGACTTATCCCAGTTTTTAGGCAGTACTATTCCCTTGCTCTGAGAGCCTCCACACTCTCCACCACCGAGACCGATGGGGTTTCCTGTCGGACATCTGAAGGTAAAAGGCAACTCTCTCCACTGGCACCCCACGCCAAATCCTTGTCTAATCCTTCACACCGTGGAGAAAGGACTGGAGCACTGCCAGGCACCTTGGTTCAGTTTCACAGCTCCTGTACGTGATACCCACAGCTCTTTGATGCAGCTTGTGTGGATGAAGCTGGGATCCTCCCACCTGGTGCCACAGGATCACCTGGACACAGCCCAGCCTGCACAGACTGTGTGTAACTCCTCACAGCACTGCCCCGCGCTGCAGAAGCCCACAAAAAAGTGCTGAGGCGATTTAAAACACCACAGGATACACACCACGACTTTAACTTTGATAGTGTACCCCCTCCAGGTGCGTTATTCCCAGGATGTTACAGTCCCTGTGTGTTGCTTGTTATGATGGCACACTACAGGTTCTGGGCAGTTTTTATCCCTCAGATATTTTCCAGTCGGACTAACAGACTGATTTGCTGAGTTATTTGCTGGCAGCAGCAGGAACCAGCAGGAGAACAAGCAGCACGTTACCCTACTGCCACCCCTGATCCATCAGGGATCTGGGAGCGTGACAGGGAGAGAAGCAGCTGTGGGGGAATAAAGCTCCTTTTTCAGGACAGCAACTACTGACAGCTCATCCCATGATCTCCTGGTTCCCCCTGCGCTGGCTCCCACAGTCCTGAGCAACTTCTTCCTAAATCCACAGCACAAAGCATCGCACTTGCTGTTTTTGTAATGTCATCACTGGAACCCAGATTCACAGCTCGGATGCTTTGACCTTGTCTGCTGCACTCCTACATTCAGATTTTAAAATTAATCATCTAATTCCAGGTAAGTGCTTTTAGATTCAGCTGAATGGGGCATGAATCTTGCTGGATAGGAAATGCAGGTCTCTGCAGCGAGATGGATGAAGCCCTGCCACGCTCCCCGTTTTGTTTCAAGGCTTCAGTAGCAATTGCCTGCTCTAATTCGAGATGGGAAGACTCGCTGTAGGGTAATTAAGCACGTGGGGAGCTCAGGAGAGCCGCCTGCCAGCACCTGGCAGTGGGATTCCCCTTCCAGAGGCACCTGCACTAAATGGTAATTCCTTCCCTCCATCTCCCACTTCACTCCCGACGCTTCTCCCGGCAGCTCGGAGGAACAGATGGAGCAATCACCCTCCTCCTCTCCCCAGCACGGACCCCTGCTGCTACCCAGCGCCTCGTGCAGTTGTAATACACATAATTAGGCAAATCAATGGACAATGCAGCATATTAGAGGAGGTGGAGTTACATCAAGGCAAAACACGGATCCCTATTTATTTACTGCAGGAAACGGGGCATTTCTGCATAATTGCCAAAAATTGCGGACAGGAGATGAAATGTAATCACAGCCCTGGCAGGTAGGGTGCAGCCAGCAGGTCACTACCTGGATTGCTGGGAGCACAGCTGAGGGGGTTTGCTCTCATCTGGCTGTACTGCTGATTTATGCTTTAACCATCTCGTTACCATTTATGAGTTACACTCCCAAATCTCTCACACATCCGTAATTAGAGAGAGGGATGTTTGCAGCCACTCACCCCGCCGCTGACTCCGGACCAAAAGCACAACTGAAGGTTGCAAAACGCTCGTTGTGAGCAGCAGCCATCCCTGCCCTCCCTGGGAAGCCAAGGCCTGCACGGCAGAGGCCAAGCACACACAGCTGCTGGCTCCTGACAGAAGTGGCTGCTGAACCTTCTCCTCCTGTCTCTCCCCAGGCACAGCTTTGTTTAAGGTCAGCGCTGGCTCCCTGCTCTGCAGCTTCTCTGCTCTGCTTCTTCAGCCCTTGCAGCTCCCACCCTGCGGAAAGCAGGGCGTGGTGAGGTCTCACCATATCCCTGTGGCAGAATGAGAAAATGAAAAATAATGTAAAATAAAATATATTGACATAAAGAGCAGGTGTGCTGCGGACGAGCATCCTGTGGACAGAGGTGGGACCTCCTGGAGCAGGGTAACACTCAAGAAGGGGGGTTCTGCATGGAGAAGAGGGGAACAAACCAAATCAGTGATGAGTGAGAGAGGCGTTTACATTTCTGGCTCTTCGAGGAAGGCGATCTTCCTGCCAAGAGGAAGCACCAGGGATCTGTTTCCAGTGCTAGAAACGGTCTCACACACACCCAGTGGGTTTTATCCTGGGTTACGGAATCAAAGTCAGCTGTGTCCCAGGACTGCCTGAGAAAAGGACCCTGAGAGCCACCAAAGTCTCGTTCGGGTGGTGCTGAGGCCCCACAGATGCCCTGGGCAGAGGGCTCTGAGGTGTTTTGTGGCACTGCTGATACACAGTGCAACAGAGGCCAAGCCTTCGGGCACGTTACATTTTTAAAGTGGTTTCTGGGATCTGATTTTGGCCAGCTTTGTCACATTTCCAGGGATTTAGAGGAGCAGTGACTCCAGCTGGTGTGGGTGAGCACCACAGCTCCCAAGGCACCGATGGCCTTGAGTCACTTGGATACTGATACACAGAAGGGTATTTAAGAATACATCAGAAATGGCAGATTTTAGCTTCTCGCCCTTGCCCTGGCACAAGTCTGTAGCATTCCACTGCCAGATTTGAGTTTTACTCCTTTTCACTCTGTTTCTGTGTTCCCCTTCCAGAGTCTGGACCTTCCTGAGTTAGGCCTGGTACCTCTGTGAAACGAGGGCAAATTACTTCCAAAAGTCACTCAGCACATCAACATTAAAGAGAGGGACTGGCCACAGAGCTCCTGGGGTCACTGGGGAGTAACATTATCACCTACAGAGCTTGCTGCTTTCTAAACCTGAAACTTTTTGCCTTTTTCCATGCTCATCACTATAAAGGAAGCTTCTCCCGTAGAAATGAGCTGCTCTGGGGTCAGAGCTGTCTATCATGGAGCTCTGCCAACATCTTAGTCCTCACCTAAGGGACACAGATCTTGTTTTTGTCTCCAAGCATCCTCAAAGTGCCACCAACTGTGCTCAGTTGCTGCTGTATGGTGGCTTCTGATATGAGAAAACATTTAAAGAAATGCAAACCAACATTACCAAGTGCATTTTGGATCTGATCTCAAGTTGGGTCACCAAATGCAGCATTTGTCAAAGTGGGGACTGTCACTTCTCCAAACCTGAGGATATAAAAATAGCCTGATTTATGGGTACCACAATACTACAAACCCAGAGTTGTTGTGTCAATGCAAAATCATGCCTCACATGTGCCCACATAACCACAGGCTGCAGCCCACGTACCACGAAAAAGGGGAGGAACAGATCCACGACAGGCTCAGGAAACACTTGGGTGACTCAGACAACTGACACCGACACCATTTGTTTGTTTGCTGTAAAGGTATAAATACCATCCACTGCTGAAACGATTAAGAGAAGTCTGCAGGTTCCCATGAGACG
The DNA here is from genome assembly GCA_013397865.1 of Struthidea cinerea. Classification (NCBI taxonomy): domain Eukaryota; kingdom Metazoa; phylum Chordata; class Aves; order Passeriformes; family Corcoracidae; genus Struthidea; species Struthidea cinerea. Next base: position 2,381,286 of record VZTI01000538.1, on the reverse strand, counting down.
CTTCCTGGGGTGCTCACCCTGCTCCCTGCAGACACCGTGGGCTGGGGGGACCCTCTCTGCTCCCCGTGCCACCGCCCAAGTGCCACCACAGCGGCTCCACATTCATTTTCTTCTCCCAGCTTATCTCCCCCCCGGCTTTGGAGTGCATTCTTCCTTATCTTGGAGACAAATGGCCTCCACGGAGAGCTCTGAACAGCAGAGCAATTTATCTGCCTGACATGTGTTTCCCTGTTTGTTTTCTGCAGCCTTGAGCCATCGGCTGGGCTGTGACAACACTCAGCTGTGGCACTGGTGGAGGGTCACCCGGCCCCTTCACTCAGGGCTGTGAATCAATGCCTTTGCCATATTTATCATTTATTGCAGTAAATCGAGGCTAATCGATGCTTTCTTGTTTTGACGTGCAGCAAAGCCTTTACGAGCTTTTCACAAATCTGTTTGGAATTGAGAAAAGCCAGGGAAAAAAAGATATTTAATCAATTCGGCTCTAATTTTTAATTCAGGGAAAGAAAGGAAAAGGAGGCACTGTCCCCATGAGAAAAAGGAATAAAAATCAAAACCCACTTGTTTAGCTCCTTCTGATGGCTTCCAGTATTTCACTTGTTGCTTTTAACACCTTATTCTTAAAGCACTACATAAATCAGCACATCCCTAAGACATCTCCATCCTTTTGCAGCCAAATCCTGGATGCAAAGGCCTCCCTCCCTCCCCTCTACATAAATGTGACTCCTTAGTGGAGTTCCTAAACCTTTTTTTTTTTTTGTTTTTGGTTTGTTTTCCCAAGTGTTGATACTTCACAGACCCAGCAAGCCTCAATTTTGGTTAAACAGCATTAAAACTCCACTTTTCTTTCAGAAGTGTCTGTGTGCATTCTTTCTGGAGAAGCAAGGCTTCCCTCTCACACAGACACTGCCCTGTGTGCTGGGTAATTCAGCCACAGGTGAAATTCCGACCACAGCCTATGGAAAAACTTCACACCCCACCCCGACAGAGGTCACATAAAATTGCCATCAATCAATGCACAACCATCAACATCCCTTATCAGCTCCACAACCAGAAAACACCTGAGTTTTACACAGCTTTCCCCAGCCCCTGTTCAGCTGCAGGAAGTTCCTGAGTTCATCCCCAGAATTTCAGGAGAGCAGGATGATTGCTCTTTTCTCCTGAAGAGCATTTCTCCCCCTTCTCTCAGACTGTGGCAGCTCCAGTGTGGATTTTTATTGCTGGCATTTAGAAGAATAAGTGCTCCCTGACACACAGGATGGGAAAGGTTTCACCCCCAGGGAACAGAACACAGAGACTGATTAAGCGACCAGCAGGTATTTAAGAACATAAAAAATATTGGCAGGTGAGGGTTGCAGCTCTCACTGAGCAGGAGCTGGTGCAGGAACAGAGCTCACCTGCTGATTTCCAGCAGGGAACAGCACTGGTGAAGAGCAAGGCCTGTAGCTTAGGATTTTTATACACTTTGTAATAGAAAAAAGGTTGAATAGTAAGCAAAACTTGCTTCTGCAGAGGAATGAATCAGGTGCTCCTGTTGGGTCTGTGCTCCTGCTGAGCCAGACCTGGTGGTCCATGTTCCATCTTCCCAAATCCTTCTGTGGAGCTGAGGAACAGCAGATGACTTGCAGCAGCCACCCGATGTCAGTAACAGAAATTAGCTAACAAACTGTATTAACCTGACTGGATTACTTGAACATTATAAAGGCAAAAAAGGATAAATAAGTTGGCCAAAGCTGTGGGCCAGACTAACAAAGCCAGGACTACATGGGCCAGGTTTGCTCTCAGTCCTGTTCCAAGATCCACAAACTCTGTTGTTCCTTCATTCTGGTTCACATTACTGAGATGGTACTGAGGGCATCTGCAGAAAAAAAACCATTAAATAATTGGGATTTCTGTTCTTTAAACAGCATCAGAAGTGTCCACACATAAAAACATCTCAAAAACAGCCAAAAGAATGAACACATGACAAAACTGCTGAAAGAACTTATGGAAGAACTGCAGAAATATAAACTTCTATCTTGTAGACATATAAGATACAACCATTGGATCTTGTATTGATGGCATAGAAATTTCCTTTATTTTGTACAAAAAATATAGACATTATATAATTTAAAATAATTTGCCATCACTATTTAAACTTATAACCATTATTTGAAGTGGTTTGCTATGAAGCATTTTAAAATGACAGTACAATGCCATAACCACGTTTATACAAACACAATGAGGATATTTTTCAAGTAAAGTCCAACAGCTAAAAAAAATTAGAACGAGTCATTTCAGTTGTATTTGATTAGGACATCATTCTATCACTGAATAAGCTTAATGAAAACAGTTCCTAGAAGTTTATTGAAATTACACATTCTCACATCAAATATGAGACTGTTGAAATGGAGGAAAATAAAAATTAACTGTGAGAGTATCACACAGTCCTGTCAGTTCTTTTCAAAGCAGTCTTGTCCTCCAACAAAAAAGAAAAACATCTTTGTGCAGCACAGGACAGCCTTGGGACAGCTCATTACAAAACAAGCTGTGAGCGAGTGGGTCACTCTGTGCTCCTGCATGGTCCTTTAGTCTTCATCTTCATTCCTGCTGCAGAGAAAAAGAAACGGATTTGGCTTGGGAGACACCTCCAAGAAATTTCCCTTCCCAGCAGCATCTTCTGAAAATCTGTCAGGCTCAGGTACAGGGTTTTCTTCTTGTTCCTGTGAAATGCAGCCTGCAGTAGCCAATCCTTCAGGCTGCTCTGAAAGTCTCATTGCAGAGTGGATTTGCATTTCTAATTCTTCCACCAGTTTTCCAGAAGGAGTCGTGGATTGCAAGGAAACCTTTGATTTTCCATCACCGACCTCCATCGCCGAGGTGTTTGTGCCCTGCCTTAATCCATTACAGTCAATAAGCGGAGCTGTCCTCTCCTCCTGGAGCGTGCCTTGGAAAGAATTTATTTCCCCATCTTCGCTGGTCGAGGACTCCTGCTCATCTGAATCAGAGCCTTCTGTCTCAGATGATGAAGTGCTGCTGGATTCTTCAGAGTCACTTGTCTCCGACTCGGAGCAAAGCAGCTGTTGCTTGGAAACTGTGCCAGCAGCTTTTAACGCCTTCTCTTCCTCCTGTACCAGCACTGCTGCTGCTTCCAGCTCTTCCAGCTCCAGCCCCATGTGGGACTTGCTGAGCGTGGTTTTCTGCAAGGACTCACAGAGTGCAGCCAACTTTTTTGACCTTTAACAAAGAACAAGATATGTTATTGAACCTGACAAACAGAACTTTCCCATTAGATAACGAGAATACGAATCTTAAACATTTCTTCCGTTTGCTTGGGATGCAAACAACTTTCTTCTTCAACCCCGATTGTAAAAGTAGATGTTACAGGAGGAAAAAAAATCAGAAGAATTCATAATTACAATTATTTAGGGTAACTTTTCCCCCAAGGTTAGACAATATCCCACTGAAAGGCTTTGAGGATACTTTCAGGAAAGATCCTGCTGCTGGATGCTTCAGCAGTGCACAGTGAGGGAGAAGAGATTTCAGAAGGAACCTTTTCAGGTTTGCTGTCTTTAGCTGCACACTCTGCAGCACAGGCCTGGCTGGCTGAAGTTTATGTGCAGCAAAATTATTCTGGTTTCCTTCCCTCCCAGATATATCTGTGAAATGCATATGGACCAAGGGAATATGGCTGATTAGTGATCCCTTCTCCTCCCCTCCCAGCCAGCCTGGTGCACCCACGATCACAGGAGATGTTCAATACTCTGTCTGCAGATGTACTTTACCCTTCACTTGGAATTCAGCTGAAATATAATTCAGCAGGAGGAACAGGACCATTTAGATAAATGCCCCTAATAAAGCAGACACACCACATTGGCTTCAAATCTCTGGTCCAGCCCTATCCATTTCCTCAAGTGTTGGAAGCCAGCACGTGCTTTACCAGAAAAGGGCACCACAGATTTATAAATAGAGACTAAAAAGTAAGAGAGTGACTTGAAATGAAGGAGGGTGAGGGCAGAGGGGAAAACGGGCATAAAAACCCAAACATACATCCTGTTTCTTGTTGTGGAGCTTTGCCTCAGACTATCAATCAGCTTTTCACCACTTCCTGCAGCAGCAGGTCTGCTATAAATCCTGCAGTAACTGACTGGGTTTCATTTCCTCTGCCAGAGCTGTGAACCTGCAAGGCACGACACACTGACACTGGAGCAAGGAGCTGGGGATGTAATACACGGCTCCTGCAAGGCAGAAGTTAAAGTGCTTGTTCTCTCACTCGAATGATTTTAAAGATCTTTATATTCTATTTCCCAGGGGGCATAATTACTCAGTATAACATAGATGCTTCCAGGTTTGTTGGGTTTTTTTTTTGCTCCTAAAGGAATTGTGTTTTTAAGTGGGGGAAGGGAAATTCAGTGCAGCTTCTTACATGTTTTACAGACAGTGCAACATTTAAATGCTTTAAAAACTAGTAATAAAACACACTAAACTTCCTTAGTTCAACCCATAGACTAGGAAACTGAGAAATAACTTTCCCAGAAGTAAAGCAACAGAAAACAATTAGTATTTCTAGAATTTTCAAATCTAAAGCTAAGAATTAACTACAACATCATCCTAGCAGCCTCTAATACAAAGAGGGGTACCAAATTTTAGAAAGACACTATTCTTATGTTTTCTTTCTGGCAACTTATTTCCATTTTTTTGTCAAGGACTTGCATTTTTCTCGAAAAGTTATGGGGGATTTGAGAAATTGCCAACCTAACTGGGAACAAAGTGAGCATTCTCCCTGCTCCATCAGTAAAGAGAGAGGAAAAGCCAAGTGATACATCGAGAGGTTCATGGAGCCTTGCAGGTAGGTGGGAACAAAACAAGTGGCTGCAGGGAGATCTGCTTCCTGAGCACACTGGGGAGAAGCTGATTTATACCCCGAGTCACAAGAGTTTATATCCCTTTCAGAAAGCATTTTGCTTTGCTTTTGAAACAGCCTCTTTCCTTCCTTCCTTCCAACTCTGCGCATGTGTCCCTTTCCTTGTGAGAGCTGCTCAGAACATGAAGGTTCAATTCCTTTTCCTCTCCTGTTCCCTGACTGCCCACAGCCACAGGAGCTCCAAGGCTGGCTGTGCCCTGTGACAGAACCCTCTTTTGTCCCCATTTTATGTGGTTCCTTTTAATTTCACTGACACCACGGGCAACTCCCCACACACCCTCTGGCACAATTTCCTCCGGTGATACCCCCCAGCTCCCACTGCCTGTCTCGCCCACCTGTTTCACTGCTGCCATTATAGACAGAAAAGCAATTTTCAAAGTCCTGTTTCTCCCCACACTTCCGTCGTGCCTGTAAATTTGTTTCTCAGTTCCACATTTTTTTTCTTTTTCCTATTTTTGCCTATTTTTTCTACCTTTTCATGCCTATCTCCCCTGCTCCAGACTCTCAGTACTTAAAATCCTCTCCACCTCCTTCACTATTCCCTTATAACGCAGTTTGTATATTAAGATACAGAAACATATCACAGAACTGCATCAAGTATTAAGGAATTTAAGACATAATGTGCTTTTTTGGCATTAAGAAACACTTTGCTGTGTCCAGGTTACCTAATGGCAAATGTTAAGGAAGAAAATACACGGTGATAAACTCGATTGACTCAACACACACTATGCTACTAAATTCAGCGTGGTCCTGCTGACAGATAAAAGAACAATCTCCCTAAAGCAGTAAGTTGGTTTTTTAGCTCTTGGCCATGTCAAGTATTTGATGTCCCTGCTCATTGCAGGGGGGTTGGACTAGATGGCCTTTAAAGGTCTCTGCCAACCCTGAATATTCTGACTCTACAAAAAAAGTCTCATTTCCGTTTTCTCTGTAGGTCAAAGGTTTCTTCCCAATTTTCACTCTGCTCATCCTGTCTCTATCAGAATCTACAGAGCCCGACTTTTCAGTATGAGGCAAACTCAAAACTGTCACCTCTTGACAATTTTACACATAAACCCAAAATCTCCACTCCCCAACTTTGCAATCTTGTATTAAAAAAACAACCAACCAAAGAACACTTGAAGAAGGGGGTTGTTTCTCTTCTGCCCCTGTGCAAGGGACTAAGAGAATTACAATTAGCCATCAGTTCATCTCCTTTAAGGCAATTATCTAATTTGAAGAGAACCAAGTTTCAGGAGTGCATTTCACATCAGCCTTAAGAAAAGGTGGCAGCACTCCCTGGACAAATACCCAGGCAAACAGCCTAAAAATCAGAGCATGGAAATGCTTTCAACGGGAGACCACGGGTCTCGGAGCTGATGGTTTCCCAAGCTGAAAGATAAGCAACAATTCAGGAAACAAAAACGAGACACTAGAAACAAGATCTTGTGTATGAGAGACCTGCAGTAAACAGGCCCTGCTGTTTCCAAAATCTTTCGAGTAGTGTTTGAGAGATTAGACAGCAAATACTTTAATTTTTCAAGTATGATTAATGGAATCCATGATTACTTTAAGACATGCTCATTCAGTATGCACATTTGTGGTAATGATATCTTATTATTATGGTAATAGTGTTCTTACATAAACATGCATAATAGGTTTTAAAGGTGCTACACATGATAATTATTAGTTATCACGATGTCAGTTGCTTAAGGAAAATGTTTAATTACAGGTTAAACTGATCAGATGCATGTTTTGTTTAATGCATAGCTTTGAGGAACAGATAAGAGAAGCATCTCGGGGCTTGTCCATGTAGTCTGGAATTAAAATTCCAACACAGAACTACAGTAATCCTTGTCTAGGCACAGGAGAGTTTCTTCAGGTGCTAGAAGAATTAAAAAAAAAATCTTGTTCTACAGATCTTAGATTATAAAGGAGTGAAACTGGGCTGAAAAGAACAAAGAGTCAAAGGAGATTTAGCAAATAAAGGGAGATGGATAAAACTCTGCGAAAAATAAAGAGAGGATTATGGCAACAGGAAAGGGAAATCATTAGAGGTTTACAGCAAAGGCCACCTGTGGCAGCATGAAGAGAAGTGACGGCGATGGGACTGACTGCAGGGCTGAGACACGAGTGACAACCAGGTTGGGAGCAGAGCAGGACACGGCTCCAGGTAAAGCCAAACTCCTACAAGCTCCACTTCTGCCTTCTGTTCCAGGGAGTACAGAGAGCACCAGGATCTGAAGAGTCAAGAGATCTGTTATCTCCAGAACATAGAGCTATGAGGAAGAAGTCTCACTGCAGACGGACATCAGGGACTTGATTGTTTCCAAGGAAGATTTCGCATAAGCCAGAAGGGAAGAAAAAAGTCAACCCTAACAGTAAAAAACAAATGCAGGACTTGGGTGGGGGGTACATCCAGCCACAAAATCCTCTCATTTTTCCCAAATGATGAAATAAAAAAATAATTATGCTTCTGTACACTATGTCCATCAGTCAGCACTATGAAAGGAAAAAGGTTTAAAGAAAGGGTGTTAATAACTCAGATCTCCCCATCTGCCTGGTACTTCCCTTACATCCAGTACTCTTGTTTTAGCAGTTATGTTAAAAAAAACAACTCAAAGAGAACTTGAAAATACAAAAATCAGCATTCTGCTCCTCATTCTGAATTATGGTGGCACTGCATACTCAATCATGGCAGGGGAATTACAGATCTAAAACACTCTGCAGATTATTTGCAAGCATGGGAGTGAATGTTGCTGCCCAGAGAAGCTGTGGCTTCCCTGTGGACCCCTGGAAGTGTCCAAGGCCGGGTTGGACAGGGCCTGGAGCAACCTGGGATAGTGGAAGGTGTCCCTGGTTGAAACTGGCTGATCTTTAAGGTCCCTTCCAACCCAAACCATTTCATGATTCTATGAGAGAGTCACACTGGCAGCACAGCCTCCCAAAGCTGGAATCAGTAACATCCAGCTGTGGAATGAAAAGTGACTTTTCCTGCACAGGCACAAGCTCCAGCTTGCTTTTGTTTTTGTAAACAATAGGAGGATTATTTCTACTGCCTCATCAATTTGGCTTTGCATTCACAGATGTGGACAAACATCCCCTGTTCTGAAGTACTCAGTGTAAACAAGGTGTAAGACATGGCAAAACCCAGCAGAATCTCCCTGCTATCTGCCCTGGCTCAGTCCTGGCCAAGTGACAGCACAGAGCTGCCAGGACACATCGAGCTGCTCCTGCCTCAGCACAGCAGGAAAGGAACCAAGCATGGGACCCTCAGTACCACAAACACTGACAGCAGCTCTGCTGGCCAGCCTGGTGTTTGAATGCGACCTAGCTGATCTTGGAACTAACTAAAGATCATGCTGCATGTGGTCAGGGCCCACTCAGTGTTCCAGTGAGAATCAGTCCTCCACGCCAGCAGAACTCGGCTCCACAGGGCTGACAAGCCCTGTTTTAGAGTGTGAACCACTTCACATTAATTATCTTTACGCCCTGCAGGCAAGATAAACAAGTCTCAGAGGCAGCAGAGACTTCAAGCACAGACGTGCCTTTGGAGCGGCGCGGGTTCCACCGGGGATGAGCATGGGGCTGCGTCCCTGCCGAGCAGCCAGCCCTGGTGGGCCTGCAGCTCCTTGGGATGCTTTCAAACACAAACCAGCAGCACGCTGTGCCACTCAGCAGGGCTGACAGACACAGAAAGGGCAGTTATTTAACTTATCTCCACTCAGCAGGAGCTCTGGACACACAGGATCCATCTAATAGTGAAGCTGCTGCGTTAAGCAAAAGGCTTCCTGTCTGCTGCATCGCAAGAGCCTCAATTTTATCTCTTTAACATACAAGAAGTTACCAAGTTTAAAGAGAAAGCATCAGGCTATGTTTACACTACCTTTCTCCACAAGGCCTGGCAAAACTCAGACTTAGGAGAGAAAGTTTCACAGACAGCCTCTTTCTTTGATAAAACTGATAAGATAGCAAGCAATACAACCAGACAAGTATCCCCACTTTAAATGTGCTCCAAATTACATACCTGGCAGCACTGCTTACAATTTCCCACAATTACCCATTTAGCCAGAGGCACTGTAAGTATTAAGACAATTCTAGAGTTAATATTATCTCAGACATCACCAGATATTATCCCAGAGTCTCAGCAGTTCAGATACAGGGAGTGTGCAAATTTACTATCTCTGAGACCTTGAAATGTCAGTTAAGCTATAAGGAATAATGAAATTTCCTGCCTTGCCACCAGACTGGTTGAGGACAGGCTGCAATAGGACATCCCTGGTGTTTCTGCAGGGTCTGTCACCTGTGAACAAAAGGGCACCTGCAAAGGGACAGACTCTCCACACCTTTCAGATGGTCTCATTTTCCCCCCTGTCCACAGTGGATCTGGCTGGATTCCATCCATCACTGTCTTCCAGCCCAAGCTGTATCTGCCCAGACATCAGGGGTGTGAAGAGACATTGTTCAATGTCCAGTCTCCTGATAATGCCAAATGAACTCCCCACAGGAACTCTGTCACGATCCTGATGGAAATTAACATCCCTATGGCAGTAAGCCTACAGCTCAAGTTCTCTCAAAGCAGAAGGCTCAACAAGTTACAGCCACACATGAAAGCAAAAGATACGAAAATGAGCTCATACAAGAATGACACAGCTGGCAAAGCACCCAACTAGTCCATCAAGAAGAAAATAAATTGTTCTTTGCTCTAAAATTCAGGTGCAGCTTCTATCTAGCCCCAAACAGCTACTGGAGCAACCAAACTGGTGATCTTTGGGGAAAGCTTGAAGCTGATAACTGAGATCCCCCTGGTCACTGATCAGTACATTCTGAGAGCCAGGGGTGGAGGAAAGGCACATTCTCAAATGGCTGTAACAGAACTTAAACTTTAGGGGTTTAGCCCAAAAGCAGCACAATTCCTTCAGAAAGGCAACTAAAAATGAGAAACATCCCTCCACACCTGATACGCACTTTCAAGCAGCTTGAAAGAAAAAAATATGATTGAATTCTTATGATACAGAATTGACAGACAATTTGATTTTAATAAAATATTCAAGACATGAAAGAGTCTAGGTTTGATCAGCCCTGACTGGTAAGACACAGGAGCAATAAGGATGATGGCACTGAATACTAAAGCAGAACTCATTAATGCAGAAACAGCTCGAGTCAACAGGCACAAAATTGCATAAATGGCCCAACAATGAGGTTAGATCACAAAACCCCTCCAGTTCAGGAAAAGAACCCTTACAAATGGACATTTAGGTACAATAATAAGAAACTCATCACATTAAAGGCACCATCCATTTGCCCAAACCACTCTTTAAAAAGTCATGGGTTACAAAAGGACTTGAGCCTCAGAATCTGCCTGGAGACAAGAGACTAAGGCTCAATTACACCTTTTAGAGTGTGTTTTATAGCATCTCGCATATTTCACCATTTATTATTTCACTTTCAAGGTTATTTATAATGAGTGCTTCAATTATACACCAGTCAGTGACCTCCAATCATAGCGAAATAGCTTTGAAAAAGCAAGTCCAGGAGCAGGGAACAAAAATACTCCGAAGGAAGTTCTGAAGGAAATTCAGACCAGAAAGTAATCTTGGTAAATGTTAACAGATAGTGCCACCCACTTTGCCTGCCATGCACACTGCTGTATTACAGACCAGGACAACAACTAACTTTACGCTGTTTTTATTGCTAAAGTACCCTCCTACACACCTCTACCCCAATTCTCCACACGTTTGGGGAACCTGGGCACAGATTTTATTTCATCCAATTCTCGGAACACAACTATTCCTTTTAAGCTAAAACTTGAAGCACAACAACACTACCATGAAGGTTAAGGCATGAACTGGAAAATACACTCAGCACCTGAACCACAGGGCAATCCTTTCACAGAAACAAAAGTCCCTAATTCAGAAGAGCACAGAAAAAATAATAATAATTTTTTTAATCATCAGAATTTATAATCATCAGAAAGGTGAATGTGTAACATCTACTAAATTCCTTCCCAGCCTTTATTAGCTGGTTAGCTCATCATACGCTACCTGGCTTAGGAAATCTGAAAGAATCACAGAAGAGGTCGTACAATTAACAGAGATAAACACAAACAGCACCATCCAACAGTTTCATGTGCTCAGTTTATTATACACTTTTATAGTAAGAGGCAGAGGCCATAAATAACTCCATTAAAATCTCATTAGCTCTGATCAATGAGTACAGGAGATAATGGAAGAATGTTAGTAAAGGAAAAACAGAATCATTTTCTTCAGGACTCAGGTAAAAATTGACCTAAACTTTAACTAATCTTCTACCTTATCTGCAGCAAAAGAAAGACAGATGAGTGTAAGCACAACAGCAAGAACACAACATTTGTTCACAGGAATTAGTCCTGGCTTAACCACTGTTTTCATAGGAAAGAAACAAACCATCTCCCCAACTTCTAGAGTCAGTGCTCAAAAAAAAGGTACTCGGTCTGTGCAAGATCTTTTATGCAACTGCAGGTAGGAATTCATGCTTTCTGTCTCTCAAGATGACGGACTCTGATTATAACCCAGCTTTACACAGTTACACTGCCCATGTCCATACTGACCATTAATCATTTCCTTTCTAACAACTCCTGAAAACATCAGGCAAATGTTTCAACTTCATCAAATTTAAGAGCAAGTAGAATTTAAGGATCTTTAAACTCCTATATATTTCATGAAAATAAGCAGAGGGATAAATAACGAGCCTCCTGGGACAAGGCTGGCAGGACACAGCTATTGTGCCTTGACTTGGTAGGAGGCCAGGGCAGGCACCCACCAAGCCAGCTGATCCCTGCTAATTCCAGCTGTGGATGTGCCTGAGAGGTGTCAAGGGATGTGGGGAAGGGACAAGAGCACAAGGCTTGGGTTAGGAAGTTCATGAAGTCTCTTTTCCTCTTTCACTCACAGATCCCAGACAAAGCGGAGACTGAACAGCGTTCCCTGCACAGCAAATCTTCATTGCAAACATTCGCAAAAAAAAGAGAGCACTGGGTTCAAAACAGTCTGGAAAATGCATCTCCCTGTGAGTAAGATGCCCCCGCTTCAAATGGACAGGATCAGAAAAGCAGAAATGAAGCATGAAGGAACTACTCCGGACATGAGAACCCCCCCTTCTGTGTAGGTGACAGAACACAGCCCTGCCCCATAAACAACGGCTGATGGGGAGAATCCAGCGGGCTTAAGGGGAACGTAAAATGCTTTAATCTTGGAATTCTGGCTTTCAAAGGGCATTATGTGGATTCTGAAACCAAGAGAGCGATGTACTTACACTGCAATCCAACTGGCAGTCTTGTAAACATGGACTGCTATCTACACAGCTCAAAGTATTACAGTTTGTTAACCATAAATCAAACATAAAACATAGCACCATCGTTTCAATTTAAGTGACTACTTTTATGTTAATAAGTCTGAATGTTTCAAGTGACTTTCCCCCCATATTTATTCTGAAATTCCACAGTGCTTCTTTCATAATGAATCTAAATACTGCATGAGCTGAACCTCACATTTATAAATATTTAAAAAAAAAGATGAAGCTTTCCAATATAACATCTTACTTTCATTACTCGGTCTTTTTGATAAGTTGAAGCCAAACAGATCATGGATTATAAAAGAAATCAAGTACAGCTTACTTATGTAGATGATATTATGAAAATATTCATAAGAGAAAACAGACCTGGAATTAATATTGGACTATAAAAAGAAACTGAAGAGTATTTATATGTTTTAAGAATAGTTTAACAGAGCTTTGTTGCCAAAATAGCTCCATTAAGTTGCAGCAGTCCAAACATCTAATAATGGCACAGCTTCCAAAATCATATATGATAAACACAAATAATGAAAGATGAATGGATAACTCACCACAAAACAGATGCAGAGAAAGAAAGAGATTTTATGAAACGATAGCAATATTGGCTGTGCTACAGAAATGCAACGCTGACAACTGTTCTGTATTAGCCCCATCTCCCTCAAGTTTCTGTGCTGCCATTACCTAGAACTTGGTCTTCACCATCACTGCTGGTGCTCTAGGAGAAAGCTCTCCTCATGCTGCAAATTACACAATTTACGTTAAAGTATGGGAATGAAAGGGACTCACACACAGCAGGGCAGAAAATGTGAATTTTAGTGTCAGGCTAATGCTAGCAAAGGCCTCTAGTACAAAAATAACAACAGTGGCAGGGAACAGGCTTAGAGGCACAATTACAAACATTACTCCAACACGATTCTACCCCTCTGCAATGGAATTTATCCCCCAAACAACGCAGTGGGGTTGATCAGAGTTTAACTCTTCCCTGCTCCATTGCTTCTGACACCCAGAACACTTGAAGGGAAAAACACCACCTGCAGCCTTCTCACTCTCAGTCCATTCTCAACTCACACAGTCTGAACAGGAGAACACACCAAACCTGAGCATCTTGCAAATTCCTGGCAGGAAAGCAGATTTTTCCAAGGGCCTGAAGTGAGCAGCCTGCTCCCAGCTCCTCCCACACACCCCCTGTTGTGTTTGGGCACCTGTTACCAGCTGCCCTGGGGCATGACTGCACAAGGGGGGATAGTTTTAAACTGCAGCAAGGTCGAGTTAGAAGTCTTTACCAACGAGGGTGATAAAACACTGGAATAGGCTGCCCAGAGAAGCTGTGGCTGCCCCATCCCTGGACATATTCAAGGCCAGGTTGGACAGGGCTTGGAGCAACCTGACCAAGTTGAAGATGTCCCTGCTCATTGCAGGAGGGTTGGACTGGATGCCTCTAAAGGTCCCTGCCAACCCAAACTGTTCCATGATTCCATGATCATGCCTCACAGAAATTGTTATTATTAAGCTAGCTGCTGAGCAGGTTGGAAACAAACCAGGAAGATGTTCCCAGCCTGGAGCTCAGCTTCCCCCTTGGACCAGAGCTGCACATTCCACCTGCTCCAAAAGGCAACGGCTGCACCAGCTCATCCTTCACCTCATCAAACCAGAAATCCACTCAGCTGAGCTGTGCTGACTGAAAATACACAACACAGATCACTGACCCTTCTGCAGGCACACAGGAACTGCCTCCCAACAACTTTGGAAAATCAAAGCAGTAGCCTGAGGGGGGAAAAAAATGGCTTTCTTCTTTGCCTTCTCTGCCCACAGCAAGGTGCATTCAGACACAGCCTGAAGGAATCTGAGCTATAGAAAAGCGATGGAATAAATAGGAAAAAACAACAGAGGGCAGGAGAGCAAAAACATCAAAGGAAACTGCAGCTAGCAGCTGGAAGGAGAGATTAAATCCCTTGTTAAAAATCCATGTTTTACAGGGCTTGCTAAAACATACATGAGGAGGAATTTCTGGTATTATGCACACCTGTCTATCACCATTTTGAGCCCTCAGGGCAGTGTTTTGCCTTAAGGCTCTTAAGTCAGTGTATTATATTAGCTGTTTATTATTATTTACAAGTGCTCTGTGTGCACCTCCTGCTTTACAGACACCTGAAGTGACAGCTCAGGCCTTAAACAAGATGCAGCACCTAAGGAGAGGCACTGGCAGCTCGTGATGGCAGCAAACAAACAGAAATTGTATTAAAAACATGCATCAAAACAGTGGAAGAGGAGACACACACAGAATGTGCCTGCAAATTAGTAGTTACTATTTTTAAATCCAGGAACTGTGATCCAAGGTGTAAGAGTAGATGACTTGGGATGAAAATAAATAAATTTGGGCTTTCTAGCAACAGTCAATGTACTCTTTGATAAACTGGTAAAGTCCTACCTAAGTTTTAAGGAAAAGGATAGGATTTCCTGTTTTAGTAGCATAATGAACTGCTCGGAACCTTCAATACTTTCTGCACCAGACCCACAGCTCGGGGTTGAACCACCAGGTGTTCATCTGAGCTGTGCAATTTTGATGGAAAACAAGTAAGACTGTACAGAAGTACCCAACACAGGGAGAATGAGTCAAGTCAGAATTACTTTTCACTAGGAAAATGTGAAAACTTACTGCTGTTTGCATTTTTCCTGTTCAAATAGAGTGTAATGTGTGATTTTTAAATTTTTTTTTGTTATACAGATCAATGGCTAAAACCTGCAACCTTTGTCCCATCATACTTGTAGACAAGTCCTAATCAACCTTGAATTTTCTTACCAATGAACTCCTGGGTTTGTTTGATATCTTGGCTTAACACAGGTCACTCAGACATTTACATTCATGAAGCATTTTTCCCTCTAATCCTCTCCATTTTTCAACATCTTTTTGAACAAGCACTAGAATCAGTGTTTTAACAGTCTTACAAATGATGCATTTTAAGGTCATGCCACTTCCTTCTTCTAAATGATACTACTCTGCTTCTTCAGCTCAAGTGTACTCACTCTCTCACCTGCTCAGGTTCAAACTGTTCTCAAGCATGACCCAACCTATTTTTCTGAAGCTGTTGCCCTCAGCTGTCTTTTATTCTCCAATCCATAACTGTGCTCTACAACCTTCTACTAAGTGTGTCATTTTAGACCTGCTTGTATTAAAATGCACATTGCTCAAATAAGCACTTATGGCCAGTCTGGGGCAGCCTGTGCAATTCATTTTACACCTTTAAATAAGTAACATTTAATGCCACAAAAAAAATTTCTAACAGGACACGTTATATATTTTCTTACAGATTTTTAAATATGCATAAAATGAATCTCAAAGAGACCATTTGAATTACCTACTCCCATTATTGGTAAGAGCAGCAGGGACAGCTCAATGTTAATTCAGCACTCCAGGCCACCAAGGAAGTGAATGGGAAGCAAACCCAGCACAGCACAAGTACTCCAAGCAGGCAGCAAACAGTGCTGCACACTGAACTGGCTGCCAGCAGTAGCAATGCCAGCTTGTAAAACCTGCTAAGAAGGAATTACAATAATTGGGGATTGTAGTCATGAGCTACAATAACTGGGGATTGTAGTCCTGAGCTCCTGCAGCAAGTCCTGACAGGACAGTCAGGGTGCAGCTGGAGAAACCCCAGCTGCCTCACCGTGGTCAAGGTGTGACCCACAAACAGCACCAAGGTTTTGGGGTTTTTCCTTGTACCTGCATGGCTCTTATCAAACCAAAGAGCAAAGGAAAGAACAGCCTTCAAATTAAAAATCTTCTAAATAGGAGGTTTTTTTTTGCAGGGAGCGAGGGCAGAGAATTACCTGGCTTCAGTGCATCCACAATGACAGTATCATTAAAATATCATCATAAAATATCATCAGAAATATAAACCTCTCACAACAAAACAGATCAAATTAAGGGATTTTGTGATGGGGTTGTTACTCTACTTGATAAGTAAACATAACTGGCTACAGCAGAGCATAAGCTAAAAGCACGTGCTAACGGCAAAGCTGCTTTCAAAGAAGCACCGTGAAAGCAATTTGGCTTTTCTCTGCACCACACACTTCGAAAACTGAGTTTTTTTATCAAACCTGAAATGACTGCAGCCTCCACTAAACTAAGGCTGACATGGGCAGCAATGAAGGTAAAGTCAAACCCAAACCCAGCCAGAGCAGGGAACAGCTGCCCATGACCCTGTAACACACGTGAAACACAACACCACGAGGGGCATTTTCCCTCACGCCTCAACGGGATGAAGTGCTTTAAACGTGCTGTACAAATCAGATTAATCCCACAGAGCCAAGAGGCAGGATTTTCATCCAGAATATATTACTGCTTATGCCTTTGTTCTTTGGAATCACGGCTGGTGGATCCAGGAGGTTAACAGCTGAAAATTAGCATATTCCTGTAACATTTGAGAATGCTTTAAAGCACCAATTCATTTTTATTATGTGTTAACACATTCCCTCTTCCCCCATCACAAATCAAAAATTTAATAAACTAACATTAGCAGTGCACCATTTGAAAACCTTTTAGGACAGTTTTATTCCTGAATGCTCCTGCCTGAACTCGGTATTTTCAGAGTAGAGGTGCAGAGCCTGCAAGACTAACTCCATCTACTCCTCATTTAGTAGGACAGTCCTGAGTTTCAAAGGTTACAGTTAAACCCTTCCTAGGAACATGAAAATGCCATAAAGGTGAAACAGAACTTCATGAGTATGGGCAGGGTTAGATGGGATATTGAGAAGAAATCCTTCCCTGTGAGGGTGGGGAGGCCCTGGCACAGGGTGCCCAGAGAAGCTGGGGCTGCCCCTGGATCCCTGGCAGTGTCCAAGGCCAGGCTGGACACTGGGGCTTGGAGCAGCCTGGGATAGTGGAAGGTGTCCCTGCCCATGGCAGGGGTGGCACTGGATGGGCTTTAAGGTCCCTTCCAGCCCAAACCATTCTATTAATCTATGAATATCAACCCTACAAGCAGCAAAAAAGCAAATACCAAAAGACTTTTAAAAGCCTGGCTTGTGTCAAGTATTTTGAGCTTTACAAAATCCCAAAACACTAAAGAAAACAAAAATGCCAAGAAACAGCTGCCAAAATGGCAGAATCAAGATCTTTTCTACATACTTTGAATCATTTTTCAAAGTTTTTCAGATTTTAGCAAATAATAACCAAACCAAATTTCTTCAGTTTGCAGATAAATGATCCATTTCACAAATTATTTTAATATACCATCAGAATGTATGTTAAAATTCTATTTACATTCATTGAAAGATCATATTTGACTACAGCAGCCTAAAGATGTTACAAACTATTTTCCCAAATCTAGCAAAAGCCTGAGGTAAAACCAATGCAACGGACTGAAACTACAATACTTTAAAGGTTCTTTACTCCCTTGTGCACTTTAGGATCTGATGTGACACAGGCAGTAAAAATCCTGTATCTCACAAATCTTTTTTTCTCCTCATAGTCCTGGACTCCTTCATGCCTTTGCAGCATCAGGCCTTACCACTTCAGGGCAACATTACACCGTATTGATTAAACAAGGGATTCAGAAAACCTGGGGAAAAGAACAGGGGGGCCGAGCAATCACAGTCGATCTCATCACCTCCGTGACATGCTGTGAATGTAATTAATCCTACATTTATTTGGGAGAAATTCACATCCTACACATCAAGCAGCAACTCCCTGCTGGCTTCAGGCCGGGTAATTACGGTGTAACAAGGACTAGGCTTCCATTGTAAGCAGGAGATGAAAGGGAAAAAGGACCTCTGAGGCCAACCCACCTTTCAGGGGCTGTCTCACCTGCAAACCAGGAGAAGCAAATATGACACGCTCAGGAATATCTGACTTTAATTTAGTTAGTTCCAATAAAGACAGCAGCTTCTACAGAGACTGTAAAAATGCCACCAGGAATCCTGTTTTTTACTGTAAATCAAGGAGTCCATGCTCGAACTGGCATGTTACACCTACAGTCACCAAAATTAGCAACATTACATTTGCCTCAGGGTGCAGAGCACGTATTTGTGAAGGATAACAAAGCAAGTTGCAGATACAGTTCCACAGAACGCAGCAAGGCAATTTAACAGCTCATCTGTCTTAGCTCACAGCTCTCCTTCACTGCACGTGTTGAAGCTACTACAAAATACAACACAAACAATGATTTTTATAATTATATGTTAAGTTAAAAAGTAGAAAAATAGTGATAATGAAAAGTGTGTATGGAATCAAACATTCTCCTGCACACCTCATACCCGTTAAAACTATAAAACTATGAGAAGCAGGCAACTGTACAACAGCCAGGCTGGATGGATGAGCAACCTGGTCTTGTGGAAGTGTCCCTGCCCACGGCAGGGGAGTGGAACTGGATGATCTTTACAGTCCCCTCCAATCCAAACCATTCTGTGATTCTATACTCAGTGCACTAAACCCTGGAAAACTGCCAGGAGCACTCACAGCTTCACCTCCAATTCAGGAACACAGAAAATACACATTTACCAATACTAAAGTGGTACACGTTTAAAGCTAAATATCCATGTAAATATTAGGTAAAAAAATATTTTAAACTGCCATGGGCTGGAGCTGTTCCCTTGAGCAGGGATGCAGAACTGCCTGTACTGCCTGCCTGGCCAAGGACTCGAAGGAAGCTGCTCAGCCTCCCACCCATGTCATGGCCAGCAGGCACATACGTACAACAGCAGCCAAAAAACACCATGTGAATAGAGCCTGGCACAAAGGGGAACACAAAACACTGGAGAAAGACATCAGGCCACACAAAGGAACCTCAGCACAGCAAGAGCCAGTGGGTAAACTATTCTGACTTGTATAAAGGACACAACTCCTGTGGGGTCACAGACAGAGTCTCCTGACAGAGGGAGAAAAAGCTCTCCTGCAAGAAACACACACCTGGATTCCCCCAGTCTCAGCTGCCCATACTGCAGCCATCAACCGACCAGTGGTTTCCCCAAAAATCCTCCTCCTCTCCCTCATCCCCTTCTGCTTAAAGGAAGGTATGAAAGATGGAGAAAACCCCAGACTTAGAACACAAATTCAGTTCTAATTTCACCTCGGAGAGGCTGCCATATGTATCAGAGTGGCTTGTAAAAGCTCGGACCTAAAGAACAAAAGCATGCAAACCAGGCAAATTAAATTTAATTTTATTATGGAAATGAAAGCAATAACAGAAGTGACAGCAGGGTGGATGATAAGCTCACTTAGCAGGGGGATCAAATGAAGTGATGACATGTCATTATGACCTCAGGGGTTAAAGATGCAATTTTCCATCTGGCTGCATCTGGCTTTTCAACAGAAATGTTGACACCACCTGCTGAGATTTACCACAAGCTGCCTCCATAGGTCTTTGTCAAGCTTTTGTTACCCAGGTTAACATTTACTTTTCCCTCTTTTCTGGTAAGTTTGGTTGAGCAACATGCTCCCTTTCTTCAAAACCTAACAACACTTCAGAAGGATTTACATGCCACTTTACACAATGGATGGAATTATTAATAGTCACTTCACAAGCAGCCTGAAGGGAAATACTAGGAACCTAGAAAGCAGGTAAAACTAGCTTTAAGATTGTCAACAGGAAGAGAACATTTTAGCTACACTTGCTAATATCTTGCATTGTCTAAGACATTTGAGAATCTACTTTTCTCTCAGTAACAGGCACCTGAATAAAGTAATTTTTCTGAAAAAAAAGACCAAACAAACCCAAACAAAAAAATCCTCAGAATTCCAGGCCTAGCTTGTACTCCCCATCCCCAGCTGACTATCAGCCACCTGTGCTTTATCCAGCATCTTCATCATTTCCAATTCCGGATACACTGTGCTTAAAATAAATCAGCTTTTGCCAGGCCAGTGACACATTCACTTATTCATCTAATTTACCCACAGCCAAACTATGATCTCAAACCAAATTTATAATCAGCTATTGACACACTGCTGGCTATAAGGTTTTCGTTTCCACATGGAATATTTAAAAGCTAGTACCTACCAGGGGTGTTTCTCTTCACGTGGAATGGGACTGTGTGCTCTCTATCTCACTGGATATATGTGTTATGGTTTTGCCTGTGCCAAACTTTCCTCCTAAATCCAGAGATCTCTGCCAGCACAGGTGAGCTGAAGAGTTTGTTTCCAGCTGGTTTTAAAGTGCCCAAACTCTTCACTAACGAGAACCTACAGTCTCTTTTAACTGTTTAAACAAAGAGGGCTCAGCCTCCACCAGGAATTTGTTATTTACAGCAAAAGAGGAGAAGAAAAGGAAAACCCTCCATGGATTTTGAGAGTGTCCTCAGCCACAAAAGGACAGGAGGAAATGGAGACAAAGGAAGTTAATGAAGCCTGTATGGAGCAAATAATAGCTAAGAAACAAAACAAGGGAAGTATCCAGACTGACTGGTGATAGAAATAACTCTAACACTGCAAGACCACCACAATAACATCTATAAATACCTTCCCCTCCCAAAGCTCTTCCACCACAACAGCAATTATAGAATCACAGAATGGTTTGGGTGGGAAGGGACCTTAAAGTTCATCTCCATCCACCCCCTGCCCTGGGCAGGGACTCCTTCCACTATCCCAGGTTGCTCCAAGCCCCATCCAGCCTGGCCTTGGACACTGCCAGGGATGGAGCAGCCACAGCTTCTCTGGGCAACCTGTGCCAGTGCTTCTGAGGGGATTAATTACCAGAGGGATGTCACAACCCTTCTTCCCCGGGAAGGGAAGATGCAGCACCCTCCTCTCCAGGTGCCTCACCTTGGGGAGCTGGGACCCCTTGCATTGAACAGACAAATCACCACCCTGCCAGGGTAGGTTCTGAATGACAAGTGAGCTTAGTTGTTCCCTTCCACATAAAGGAACAAAACCAAGTGTTCCCGTTCCCTTCGCACTTGCTGAACTTCAAACACTGCTGAACTGCACAGCAATGACTGCAGCATATGCTTAAATGCTGTCCTGATTCAGGCCTAAAAATAGGACTGGGTTCTGCAGCTCCTCTCTCTCTCTCTCCTGCTCTCCTAATGACAGACAGCTATTGTGCCATGTCACTCTGACAATAAGATAGCTTAATTGCCCTCTTTCCAGCAGCTGTCAGTTCTGCTTAACTGGGACATAATGTGAGAGTCTGGGAGGAAATGTGTTAATCTATCAGTGACTTATAGCTACGGTGCATTTTTCCTGGGCTGGATTTAAAGAAAACGGGGTTTTATGACTAACTTGCTAGACATTATATTCATTGATATGGGCAGCAGAGGTATTACTGCTTAATGACTCATTTCTTTGTGAAAGACCCATGAAATAACTTTCTCCTTTATTTACTGCACTTTCTCAACTCAACTTCAACCTGAATTTCCCCATACTTGGTGAATTTCCCACACATTTAAGGCGTGGTTGAAAAAGGCCTCCTCAAATATGACAGTGTAAAATAAACTGGCTGTTTCTGGAATTCATGAGGATTGATGAATCAAAACGTTTGGAAACACCTGTAATTGCTTTAAAGTATTTTATATATTGTTACCTGGAGGAACAGAGTCACTGAAAGCACACACAGAATAAGAATTGACATCTACAACACATAATAAACAGCTATGAACTGAGGCTCTTTAATTCTCCAAGAAGTACTGCTAAAGTCACACCTAAACATACAGCCTATGCAGGCTGACTCAATTCTCTGTCTCATTCCCCCTTCTGATCCTGATTATTGCCAAATTCCCTCTATATCCCCTTCACTGTCTTGTGCACTTGAGTTATTTTATCCCCCACAGTCTCTTGTTAACACAAAGACTATTTTAGCCACTGGTTTAAGGAGCCTGCATTGCTGTATTAACAAATAAGACAATGACATTTTTTGTGTGTATATTAGTCATGCCTGTTCCAACTCACACCTTCTTTTGTGGGCCTTCAGAGAAGGCTGTGAAGACATAAAAAGGAAGGAAAAATAATACAAAAGCTGTATGAAAAACAGAATAAATCTGACAAGAACAACATAAAGCTTAGTAAGATTTGAACATGCAGCTTGCTTTAATCATTTAATCCACTTCCCACTGTTTTCCTACTGATACTTTTGGTTTTAAGCCATTGGAACATGCTGGTATTCCAACCAGTCTGGCGGCAAACTTCCCAAAACTCTGGAAATAAGCCATGCTGACTCCATTAAAAGAACACAGGTGAGACACAGAAGTGCAGGGATTTTGTCTGGAGGTGGCAGAGTCCCTCCTTCCTCTCAAGTAGTGGAAGCCAAAGGTTCCCACACTGCCAGGGAGAGCTGCAGGGGCAGGAGCACAGAGCACACAGAGATTTGTGACACTTGTTCTGGTGTTAATAATCAATTGGTGCAACCGCTACAGCCCATAAATCAATGTTCCATACAGCTGGGAATGCTCTGTATGTGCTGTCAATTTTGACCTATAAGCTCCTTCCAACCTTTACCCTGAAGTTACGTAAGTGCTGCACAAGCATTTCTCTTCCTAAGAAAGATCACAATAGAATGAGAATTCCCCAGAATCTGTTTTTTTCCCCCAAAACCCCAATTAAGATATTAATGAAAATTCACATTTTTATTTAAAATGCAATTCCTCCCTCCCTCCCTCCTCCAGTGACGTCACTGTATTTAAAAAGTGCAGTGAATGTCTTTGCTTCTGTACCAAGAATTGCTGGACAGACACAGTTACTAAATAAAAAAAAATTGATCATATTTCCATGTATAGGAGACAGAATTTATTTTACCGACACTTGCTCATAGATGAAGTATGCTAAAAACATCTCCCACATCAGTGACTACTGAAGAACTTACTTGACTTTCTGGATCCAGACGCAATAGTCTGTAATGAAGAGATCATTAAGGATGTAGGCAGGGTCACTCTCCATAAAAATCTTGTGAATGTCCAGCAGACACTTCAAAACTGCAGCTTTTCCTGGAAGTAGATTTTTGTTTCTGTAATTCACAAGAAATCATAATGGATCATCTTTATCATCTCACATCTGAGGGCTTAATAACCACAGTATCTATGACCACCTTGGAAACCGGGGTTGATTCACAGGCTGGGAACAGCAGCACTGTAGCTGTGTCCTTCAGTGTCCACATCCCTGGGGATGGCAGCCTCTGGATTCAGCAGGAATCTCTGCAAGACCAAAGGCTGCAGGCCCAGCCATGCGTGTAATTCTCCACAGCTGAAGCAGCCCCTTCCCCCAGCTTTTCCACTGCTCCAAGCTCTGCTGGCCCAAACTCTGGCACAGGCAGGCAGGGCACTGTATTTAAAAAGAAAACTAAGCTGGAAAGTAGCCCACAAATAACAAGAAGTTCTGCCCCATCATATCTCTTAAGAGGAGCATTTTTCCCTTTATGCCTACACCAATACCAGCACTGGAAAATAATAAGGTTGGGAACACACAGCTCACAGCAGGGTCAAGCACATGGAATTGTGTGAGGCAGTGTAGTGATTACCTAACAGCAGCCCAGGGCCTGGAATTAGGGAGCACTTTTCCTACTTCTGCTAGTTACAGAATAGTTTGGCAAAATGAAAGAAAAAGCCTACTTCAGGCTCAGGAAGAAGCCATTTGACACACAGTCAGTAAATACAGTAAAAGATTCAAAATGTGAGCTTTCTCATTTCACAACCAGAAAACTTGCTGTTGTCAGTTTGATTTTTCCTTCATATGCATCCATCCAATTAGCTGGAATCTCCTCCCTTCGTTTTCTGATGACAGTTGCTAAAGGGTTAAGAGCTGGAAAACTTAAAAAAAAATATTTTCACCATTTAATGGTGGGGGAAAAAAAACCCACATTCAAATGAAAACAGCCACCACTGCAAATGGAATCTAATAACCCTCTCCCAAGAGGCTGGCTCCTCCTAGGCTATGAAACCTGAACAAGGATGAAATTACATTTTACAGATTTGGGGGGGGGAGAGAAACAAAAAAGATCAGAACTCCCCCTGCTGTTCAAGCACAAAATTTGTTTGCTTATTTGTAAGTAATTCCATGCTGAAAAAATACAGCCAGAGAATTAAAGTTAAGGGTGAGGAAGATGGCAATAAGGAGAAGGAATGTGGAGAGCAAAATGCCATGGCAAACAGAACAAAAAAACCTCACTAGCAGGAAACCAACTAAGTCAGCAAAGAAAACATAAAATCCCAAATATAACCAATAACTTTTAAATTGTATCCCCATCAATGCTTGTCAAACATCACTATTTTGACTAAAAGGAAGCGTGCTCTTTTACAAAGAAATGATGTGTGGAATTAAAATTTTGCTGATTTTTTCAGGTTCCAGCTGTCAAGCTGTCAGCCCAACCCATTTCCAACATCCACTCCTGCTACTCATCTGCCAAGTAACAATGTGCACCAGTGAATGTTACGGTAATTCGCAACAAAAAAATGTCTTTCTTCATAAATGAAAAGTTTTGGATTATAGTAGCTTAATGGGTCTCTAATGAGAGGCTGCAAATCTTGCCAGACTTGAAACAGGGAATCCTGCGTCAGGCAAACTATCAAATGTCTGCTTTTAGAACATGGGCCCATGGGATTTAACAGTTTTTGCATAGTTACAGCTCTGCATTATTCTGACCAATAAGTACACTGCTTTTTGTGTGCAGATACTACTTCCTGATTGTTCAAAAAACCCCACTAGTTGCATTTAGAAGTACAAATCAAAAAGCTTCCAACATGTGTAACAAAAATGAGAGCATGGTCTGCAGATCACTGGATCCTTCTGGAGTTCCTTGCTGTGAGAGCTGCCAGACAACAGCCCGAAAGGTGAATTTTGCAGATTCAGAAATCCAGTCCTCTTTCCAGAGACTGTTTCAAAATGAGGATATAATTTAACCCCAGCTCTGTATCTGCCATTTGATATGATAATCTGATTTTACACCACCATGAAATTCGACCAGCTTTCACCCTGTGTATCTGGAAGGAAAGTTTAAGTCGTATATTTCTATTTCACACTATTTTTCCCTGCAGACTTCTGTGTATTTTTCCACATTTTCAAGGGGGAGAATTCATCTAAAGATAAGCTGAACTTTGCTGTTATTCTCTCCTTTTAATGGAACAGTATTCTGAGACACAAGAAAGGAACTCTACAAACTTCTAAACTGAAACATCCTGGTAATAACTTACCCAGTCAGGCAATATTTCACTGGATCACTGAATGTTCACTGCAACACCATTTTCCATCATGGCATTAAAAGAAAAGCAAATTTCTTACCTCTCATGTACTACCCTCCTCAGAAAAACCCCCAAAGGCTGTCAGCATTGTATCACTGCAGTTCTGATATCAGAATTTTCTTTTTTCACACTTCTGAACAGCAACATAAGGCAGTGGAGGTAAGTGAGGAGGGACAGCATCCATCTTCCCCTCAAAACTTCACTCCCTGACTGTTATAATGTCAATGGTATTTTCAATCAGCAACAGTTTTTGGCAGTAGTAAAGATTAATATTGCCATTTGTGTGGGTTTTTAATCCTGCAACTCACAAGCATTTAAAATAAACCACTGAAGCACTGCTTCTCAGTGATCCTTCTGCCCAAAAAACAAATCTAATGCTTTTTGCAAAGAAGTAACTCATGCAAAATAGAAAAGTTGCAGGTAACTTCAAGAACCCGAAGTATAAAGATGGTTTTGTACAACCTCCAGTCCCCAAACACTCACCCAGCTGCAGAATCATGACTGTGTCATTGAAGGCACGTGTCACCAGCCCAAAATGCCTGTACAGGGGATAGCACAGCACTCTTCTTCCAAAAGATACCAGGACATCATGGATGCTGGAGAAACTCTGTGTGTATCAGTGAAAAAGCTGCATTAGTCTGTGTGCTTGTTTGTTTTCCTTTAAGGAAAAAAGCCATAGCAGAAAGGGAGGGGGAAAAAAAGCACCTTTTGATTTATTATGCCTCTAAAAATACGTATTTGAATAGAAATGTACACGTTAAATAGAAAATGAGACACTGCACATTTAGTTTGCATGGCAAGATAACAGACGTCCTATACATTTTAGTGGTTTGGGATTAAAAAAAGAATGTAGAGAACATGGGAATAAAACATCTAACTCAAGACTTTACCATCCTTTAGATTAAAGCAATAAATTACATCTGCCCCACATTATTTTACATAGATATATTAAGGAGAAGCTATAAAAAGCCTTTTAAGAATAAAGAAAAATTAAATCCATATGATATTAACCAAATACATGTGTACATATAAGATCTTTAAAAATGGTACACCACTCTGCTTTTCATGAAAATTCTAGATATTCAAGACAGGGATAAATACACCTGCGTGGGGAGAACAGTTCATTGCCCTCCTATATCAGTGAGGAACACCTCTCATTTACTCAGGCCAGAGGCATTAAGGAGTTATTAAAGACTTTCTCAAGAGTGATTTCCTTTCTGGCTTTCACTTTTCAAGACAAACTACTCCATTTATTAATTAATTTTAAAAAAATACCTATTTCATCTTGAATTCTCAATCTATTAAAATTAATAAAAGCACTATGCTGACAGCCAGCACTTCTTTGCATTCTGTGACTACCTCAACCCATTGTTCATTTTAATGGCTCACCAGCAAGCATTTAAATCATTTATGGTTTGTGATTGAATATTTAGAGGCTAAGGTGTGTACATGTCATGGCCAGCAAAATGGCAGTGAGCTCAAACAAACCAGAGCTGAGGCAATTTTTCTTTTTTTTTTTTTAACAAAAAGATGAAAACTCCCAGCCCTAATGGTTTGTCTAAGAGAGATGGTTATTAACAGCTTGGTGCCAGGATTGTGAGTTTTCTAGGTGTGAAATACACTGTTGGCACAGGCTGCACCAAGAAGTGCTCTATCACAGGGTAAGCACGTGCACAAAACTCCTTCACTATGTCAGGACATAGATCTGGAAAACAAAAAAAAAATTGTGAATTTAGGCAGTCAGGGCATTTTAACTGCACTCCTTTGTCACCTGCTACTGCAGAACTCAAAATAAAAGAAAACCTGTTGTCAAAGGAGAAGTTATAACTGATTATAACATTCACCACTACAGGAAAAGTTTGAAGGACTGGACCCAGAAATCCTGTCCAATTTCCGTTTTAATCCTGCAAAGTGAGACTTGGCTCAGTCATTTCAGGACTGAGGCTGGGACAGTCCTTTCCACCTTTCTGCATTTCAAGAATTAATGGATTTCAGGCCAGGTCAAGTCCTTTCCACCTCCAACTCTGTAACCATTTCTTTACACAGGCCTGGGTGCTTTCAGTGAACAATCTGAACGTGGAGAGAGTGGAATTCAGGGTTTACTCTAATCTGTGTTGGTTCCAAAGGGCGAGCAGCAACTAAACAAATAGGGATGAGGCCCTTGGACGTGATTTAATGGTGAACATGGTGATGGTGCTGGTTATGGTTGGACCTGATGATCTTAAAGGTCTTTTCCAACCTTTATCATTCCAAGAATAACGCTGAGAAGAAGGGGGCAGGTAAAACAACACATGCCCACTAATTTCTGAAGCCCAGAAATCAATTTCTGGTACCATCAAAAACAGGACATGCACTTAATTCATCTTCAACACTGGAAGAGTAGTGAACTTGGCACAGAAACAACATAAAATACAAAAAATCCTCAAGTAATACAGCAAAAATATAACACAAAACTTTACTTTTACCTTACCTCCAGCCAGCACAATGTTGCACTCAGTTTCCTGATGTTCCAAGATGATTCAACCTGATTTTAAGAGGGGACAATAAAACAAGTATTATCTAATCCAACACTGCTGGCAAACTATTTAAGATAACATTTTGGCAGCAATTTAAGAACCTTTGTGAATAAGAAGCAGTAATTACATTATGTGCATTGAAATGGCCACGGGACAGCATTAAAAATTATATTGCAATGCAGATGTTGAGTAACTGAGTTGGTTTCCATAGTGAGAAGATGCAGCCCATGCACAAAATCTTTAAAATACAACAGCAATACACACAGAAATGGTATTTTAGTGGAATTCTGTCCATTTGCACAAAGGAACAGAGACTTCAATCAACAAAAGCCAAGCTCAAATATCTTGTTTCATGAAAACAGCTTAAGACTTCTGGCTTTCAGAGAAGGTCCTAAAGCCAGCAGTACATGTAAAATGTCATTATTCTTAATACGTGACAGATTGATAGTATTTATATATTTGTATATACGAGTGGAAGTGTGGTCTAGTGGGATGATCAGGGCAAAAAGCCAGAAAGCCTTGATCTATAATCCTGGCTCTAGTAAAGATTTGTGTGGCCCGAATGTCTTGGTTTTCCTATTAAATAGGAATAAAAAAAAACCCAACAGGGGGCAGGGAAGGGGAAAAAACCCCCAGTGTGTTTTCCACGTACACCATACAGTTACTGCAAAACCAATAAAGAATTGTACAACTGTGTTCCTGGCAGATTTGCAGTTCTGTGCAGCACTAACATGCAACACAACAGCAATCCCACATTATTCTGGTGAATCAGCAGGTCTGGACATTTGGCTTGTCATTCTACAATCCATGCCCTGCATGTCAGTCTCATTAAGACAGAATGGTTTTAATTACATGCTCCAATATTTTGATTAAAAGCATTGAAAAGGCATCTCCTTGGTTCGTATCAGCACAGGAGACGCAAGGCACAAAGCTGTATCTGAGAAGCAATTCCATTTCCAAGAGGGCAAGGGATCCACACAGAACAAAAAAAAACCAATTATCTTGTTAAATTTGCGTTTGAATAAATCAAGATACACAAATCAGAAATACACAGAATTGTCTGGAATCTCCTGCAACTCCACGTCTCTCCTACTACAATGCTGCTGCAGAAGAACACAAGTATTTAGAAATCCTACTAATCCCCATGGGCACCAAGTCTAGAGATGGAAAGTCTTTCATTTTAACTTCATCATGTATTTTTGATGCCTGCAAGTAAGTTCACTCTAAAAGCTAAGTTTCCCAAATGGCAGTACAGGGTCCAGCACTAGGTTCCTAAAATATTTTCTGTTTTTTACTTTTTTAAACTTACATTCTTGTCCCCTTCATTGACACAGATCTCATAGCAATATGCCAGAAGAATATCAATTAATCCAAGATATACATGGCGACGGCTTCTTTTATCCAGAAGATAAGATTTATTTGTGAACTTTCTCATCTGCTCTCTCTCTTCCTCAGAGAAGACAACTATAAAAAGTAAAAGGATAATTGATTATGAATTTAAAGCTGGCACATTCACTTTAATAGGTGGTAATACTACTTCAACAGTGTCTTTAAAAAGGAGCATATAACTAATCACAAGTCACCCATCACTCAAGAAAAAGCCTAAATCACTCTTACTTTCCTCTTTAACTTTTATTAAGCTCTGGTATATTCCTTTCAATGTCAAGCTTCAGCACTGCATGTACACACTGATGATTTTGAACCTCTCCAGGTGCCAAGGATTTCTGTGGATGCCTGGATATCTTATACAGAGATAAATGCACAATCAGGATCTGAGTAAAATGAGGATTCTTAAGCCCACATTGTATGGGATAACAATCCAGAGGCAAGTGACAATTTAGAAAGATATGGTAGTTCTAACTCTGGTTTTCTGCTCATGCAAAGCAGTTCAGTACCACCCCTTGAATCACAACTATAGATGATGTATCTCTATCAGTAAATTTCTTTTTAAGTTGATTCTCCAATATAAATGTGAACCACACTTCACTTTTAAACAGCAAGCAAAGAAACTCCAAGTGAAATTCATAAAACGTAGCAGTAAAGTTTCCTTCCTCTAAAATTCAAACTCTGAAGCATCACAACATCTACAACTGGACCATAAACACAGAAATTCCAAGTCTACTAAATAACAGCAAACAAGATGTAGACTAGACAATTCCCAAAGGTAAATGTTACAAGGTGTTCATTAAGTTGCTGCAAAGTGCCAGGTGTTCTAAATAAAAATATCTAAATAAAATATCTTTGTCTGGAGAAAATACTTCAATGTTAGAACACAACATCTACCCATTGCCCGAAGTTTTTGAACAATTAATTATCCAGGCCTGAAACTCATAATTAACATGTCCAAACCACCACCTACTTTGTTTTCCCAGTTCAAAACTTCCAAGTACATGGTGTGAAATTATCAGAACAATTAAAACAGTAATTACGTTTTCTGCTGTACTAAGCCTGTACACTTTTGTACACTCACACTGCCAAACTTGTAGCTAACAACCTGTACCACAATCAGTACTAATCTAATGCAAAGCAGCACTTGCTGCTACTTATCAAGTAAGCTAAATTGGCAAGTTTTTTGTAACTTTGATTTAAAATTTTTGGGTGTATTTGCCAGTGGCAAAACCATGCCAGAGTATAATTGTGTGTTAATATATCCACATCTAAAGGAATCAGACAAATTCATCTCAGAAAGTTACTGACAGATGAGACTGCAGACATTACCTTCACATTTTAATCACCTCTTTTACTTGTTTTAAGCTCGCCATTCTTCGTGTTAAAAAAGAAGATACTTCAAATCGTCCTTCACTAGCGGAGTGTCAGTGAAGCAGAGTTTAATCTCTGAGGGGAGGATGAGGTCTGACAGCCAGAGGGTGTTTTGTTACAGCCCTACTGGTATTTTACACTGTGATAACACCACTTAAATCACTGTGAGATCTGTATCTCGAGACTACTATGACACTTCCAGTTCTAAATGTGTTAGGAGCACTTAGATAAAATGTGCTGGACCCACACAGAGAGCTGGCTCAGTGGTCAGTCAGGAAAGTACAGGTCAGGAAGTACCTCTGATAATCTCCTGATGAGAGCAGAGCCTCAGTTTATGGCCCTCTCAAGCCAAGTCTTGAACCCCCCAGCTCTCCCAAAGGGAAAGAGCTGAGCAGAACTGACCTTCCTTCTATTTTTCTTTAAACTAATACGTTACAATTTTAAGGTTTTTGAACATGTACTTCTATCCCTGTAGGTTAAGGAATCAGCAACACCAGCTAAAGGAGGAGATTAGTCAGCAGAGAGCAGATTAGTCAGAATAAAGTCAGTTATTGATATTAATCAGTAGCAAACAAGTCTCTCTTCAAGCTCTTCCTAAGCCATTACAAGATGAAAGGCAGCACTACTCTGACTGGAGTCACCCAAAGCCTTTGTGCAGGGTCAGCAATTTCCCCAGGGCTGGATACTGCCTTAAAAATACTCAATAATAATGTAAACTTAAACAAGTAACTGAAATAATAAAGCTGATTTTCTGTTAAATTGCTTGAATTTGTTGCAGCGTGCTGAGGTATGAGAGGTTAGTGGAAGTTCCCACTTCCTCTTTTCTGTACACACTCTGCCCCTCAAAAGGTGGCACTGAAGATTCAGTAAAAGCTCTTCTCCGCGTACATGGGGCCATTTTTGGAAAGTTGCAGATTGTGACCATCTTTGAGACTCCCTAAAGCTCTGTCTGGCAGACTGTGATCAGAAGAGCCTCAGTTTTTCAGAAAGTGAGCCAGAAGTCCCGAAAACACAAATCTATCCCCTCGGCACACCCATATTCACGCTAACTATGGTCAGTCAAGTCTGGTTTGTTCATCCCTCTCCTGTCTTTGCAATTCTTCCATCCAGATTTTATCTCCTTCACTTATCTTTTCTTCACTGTCAAGCCTCCACCTCCACTTCCCAAATCAACATTTCCAGCACATTTCCTCCACATCACTTCCTCCTCCAGGCATTCTCCGTAGAATCACCAGACTTGGACAGCCTTTCCTGGGTCTCACACTTTCCTTTATACTCATTTTCCTTACTATTCCTTAAGAAATCCACAGTTCCTGCAAACATATCAACACCATACATCATTCTTTCTTCCTACTGTTCTTGCCTTTTAAAACCCAAGATATTTTACAGTGGAGACTGATCATTAAGAGTTTTCTATGAATAAAACACAGAATTTCCTCACGTAACAAAAAGCTGCTCTGCAGCAGAGCAATGCCAGGAAGGAACACATGATGCAAAGCCCTGAAAACTGAGCAAAGCAGGTAGACAGCACAATTGCAGAAATTTGATAAAAAAAGAAAAGTAATCCATCTTAAACTTATGAATCTAGCAGTAATGGTATATATTTGAGCCGAGCCTTACTGAAAGGTGGAACTTTAAAAGGAAATTGCTTCACTTTCTATAAAGAGATGAGAAAGAAAACAGTCACTGAAAGCATGAAAGGTTACCCTGAACAAAATAAGATATCCTTGGAGCATATAAATGTTAGATTAAATACATATGTCAGCCTGAGCCTTTGAAGATTATTGTGTTGCCTAAAGAGGAGTTTTTCACAGTTGTGCAATTGGAAGTAGAATAAAAATGAACTTTTAACCAAGCTGAATGTGACTGTTAAAAAATACAAACCCTTTCATCTGGAATCTGTAGAAGCAAGACACTAATGTAAACTTCAGCAGCAGCAGAAAGCAAGCTTTCCAAAAATTTTATCCCCTCATGGGAAAGGCTGTGTAATTAGTAAGGCTTTATGGAGTATTACTTGACTTGAATTAAGACATTGTAAGTGTGAACAAAAAGGGCTGGAAGAGAATACATAGAGAGATGTACAAAAATGTACAAAAAGGACCAAAGAAAGAAGAGACATTTAGGATAAGAAAAAGAAAAAAAAAAATTAAAAAGGCAAAATACACAAACTATGCATACAAGCTTTACAAAAAGTAAAAAGGTCAAATAAAAATAGATTCAAAGTAAGGACAGAAGAGAGATGGAAACTTTAAATGTTAATGAGAAGAGATGAACCAAAAAGAGAAAAAATTTGGTAATGAGACATTAGAAGAACCTGATGATGTAAAAACAAACAGAAAATAACCAGGGATAAATATAAGAGCAGCAATCAACCAAAGAAAATCTTCAGTTAATTGCAATGTCATGCAAAAAATAAAAAAGGCCATCTGTACTTCTAATTGCTCCTTGCAGCCAAAGACATTATAAAGACAAAACTAATCAAGTTTTTGGTTCTAAGAAACCAATGAAGATAATAACTGAAAAGACATCAATGTAAGTCAGGAAAAGAAAGAAAAAAAAAAATTCTATTCATTCAGTGTTTCTGAATAAGAAACACTTTTAAAGAATCTGCTGACATTTATGTCTCTTTCCCACCCTAAACTCACTTTTACGTGTTTAACTTGAGGAGCAGCACATCTCTAATCAAGAACAAATCCTTCCTTCACACAGGACAGACAGGAATTCCTGATTAACTGCACCATTCCTTTGGCTGGATAAAGCAATATAAAACCACAGGGGATACGTCCTGCTGATGATCAGATTCCAGGTGGAACAGCCTTGGAGCCACCTCCTGCCCTTTTGTATTTCCATTCACAGGAGACCTTCAAGTAGAACCTGCACTCCCTCTCATGGTGGTTTCCTTCACCACAGCTCACTCAGGCTTAGGAACCTCCACTGATTTCAGTCACTTATTCAAACAGCACAAATGTTACCAAAACGGAGGTCTTTCCAAGGGAAAGGGTGGGTTGTTGCCATCAACATCACCCAAACTCCAGATTGCCTCTTATGTTACTTAAATTTCCTCAAGATTCACAAAACTGCATAAGCCTCTCCGCTCAGCCCCACGAAGGCGAGATTTTTTGGATCATTCTTATTAAATATACGTCTGTTATAAGAAATGGTTTGGAGAAAAGATGATCCTTTATAAAGTCCTTTTTCTGTGTAATATTCATTAGCAGGCTTGCCAGGCTTTTGAGCAGTTTGTTGGTGCCTCTAAGACCCAACAACATACATGTTTTTCCTAACTACCTCAATTTGGAGGAGAAACATTCCTTATCAATAAAATCATCCAGCAGCTCTTCACTTTAATTATATTCCTTAACCCAAGCAAACAGAGCAGTGTTTCATTTACAAGGAGTGAATGGAGAAAAACAAACAAAGGAACCCCTCATTATTGTGTTTTCAAGCCTCTTGTACCTTTGTCCAGTGCTTTTTAAATCAAGTGTTTATGATGGACATAATTAACAATTTCTGGCTTCAGAGGCTGAAAAGAGACCAGGAATGAAGATCAGATTACATTCACAGTAAAACACACAACATCTACCCAAATTCTATTTGTTCTCCCAGAGAAAACGTGGAAGTGCAAGTATTATCAGTGTACTGAGAACCTCTGGTGAAGGGATTATCATCATCTACTTTAGTAATATCAGATTTTCATACTACATAGGAAATGAACAAAGAACAATAGAAGAAAATGCACAATGGTAACTTGTAGTGCTCTCTGCAATCACTGTGTGCAGGGAGGCAGCCTCAGCTCTCTGTTAACAGTGCTCCCACAAGGTCACCGACTCACCCTGGAAACATCCCTTTAGGTTTCTAAATGGACACAAAGAGTTTTCTTTGAAAAGTCTCCGAGATCCATAAAGTAATGTAATAAAGTAATAAATAATAAATGCAATAGTGATACATTTCCTTTAAGAACAATAACCTGTAACATGGCACCACAGCAATTATCATTCAAGCAGCAGATGTGTATGTATATAGATTTTTATATATGTATATTCTCACCAAATGCAGGACTGTCATGTTCCTGATGACTTTCTCCCTGCAAGGCTGTCATCTTTTTATGAGCATCAATCCACCAAGGTTTGTACTTTAAAAGATGCTTAATAGCTTCATCTTCAAAAAAATCAGCTCTAGGGAAAATAAAAAGAACTTTCATAGGCTATTTATTTCAATTCATATTATGTGTGGGTACATATTAACACATCCATAGAATACATCTCACTTGGCTCCAGGTTATTTTCCACGTTAGAAATATGTTCTTTGACTTTAAAGCAGAGAATAATAATTATTAAAAAAAACCCCAGTATTCTCTTATCTTTCAGTATTCCTTCCTTACTTCCTCCACCTTCCCTGAGCCACCCAGAAGCCCAGGGAACTGATGAGCTTGCAGCATCACATGAAGCTGAACCAACCTGATTTGTTCTGACTGTAGCTAAAGGAAAACACTCCAAAGGCTTCTCACACAAATCACTTGATTTTAGTGGGTAGCTCTCCCACTTAAGACCCAGGGAATTTGTGGGGAGGAAGTTGTGCAGCTGAAGGGTGAAGGTGAAGCAGGAATGGGGATGGACTTTAAGGTAAGCAAGGACATGCAGCAGCAGGGTGGAAAAAGAGTTGTACATGAATTCTGGAAGAGAGATCACCTCCAACTCAGCACAAAGCCACTGTGGTAAAAATTTCAATCCAGTAATTCTGGGAGGATTTATCCTAAAGGATTCAAGTTCTAAGCCTCCTCTTACCATTTGAGCTTTTTTTTCAAGCCAAACAATGGTATAAATACTGAGAATTGGAAAAAAAAAACCCAGGAAATTTTTTAATACCTTCTTAACTACGACACAAAACCTGAACACGGAATGCAATTTGTTTCACTCTCACACTGACAGATTTTTTTGTTGCCTCCCTTCAATGTCAAAGCAACTCAGAGATATCAGCCAGGGTATATTTTCCTCAAAACCACCAGAACACTTGTTTGCCCCCATTTCTACCGGAGCTTCTGTTCTCCTCAGGAAAACAATTTATGTTGAAGAAAGGCTGGTATCATCAGTTCTTAAACAAGCAAGACACAGCCATTAAACTAAATAGTGTAGCTCTACCAGGCCAGAACACAGAGTCTAAAATGGAAACTTAAAATTACGGCAATTTGCATCCCATTAGAGGTTAGGAACTACTTCAGTTCTAGTGAAATGTAGCTCAAGAAAGCTCTTCTGTTTTCTGTGTGGTACAGGAAGACATGAGGCTGCCTCTGAAACATCCAACTGAGGAAAAATTCCAGGTTTGCAACGTTACCTTCTGAACAACTCAAAATAGGTTAAGCCTTCCTGCCCCCAACAAAACACAGCACAGTGCTAATTCTCCCTATTGGGGTCTACCCTCTTCTCCCACCAAACCCATCTTGCAGGAATCAATCCACATTAATAAATCTCATGGCTTTCATTTATTTTACTTATCTGAACCTAACTTGACCTGAAATACCCCAACCTGAAAGGCACAAAGAATCATTTTCACCTCACCACACGGAATGAAGCACAAAAGAAACACAAAGTCTTGGACATTGTCCTCATTCTGCTCTAAAACAGGTTTCATGTGATGAAGGCAAAAAACAAAGTGTCCAAGACAAAATCTTTGTAACTTCAAAACTCAAATTCTCTCCTCCTAGACCAGGATGGCTCATTAATCGTTGTTTCACAACAGGAAAACAAAGTTCTGACTTTGTCAACCCAAAATGCTGGCAGGGAGTGGCTGCTCAGCTGCTGAAGAGATGAACTATGAAACAATGTTCTGCAACAGTTGACAGCAGCCCCCCTTGAACACAG
This sequence comes from Struthidea cinerea, assembly GCA_013397865.1. Lineage (NCBI taxonomy): Eukaryota > Metazoa > Chordata > Aves > Passeriformes > Corcoracidae > Struthidea > Struthidea cinerea. Next base: position 2,344,780 of record VZTI01000538.1, on the reverse strand, counting down.
ACTGAAGCAGTAATTAAACAGGTAACCCCAAAACAGACGAGCAATGTTTTGTGTCAGTGTCACACTAAGAATACCCATTACAGCCTACTCTGATGAGACTAAACCAGCCCAAAAGTAAAGCTGTTCTTTCCAAAAGTGATCTTAAATCCAACCACTTGTAAAAAGGGAAACGGAATGTGTTTCAGAGGTACTTGGCCAGGTGAAGTCAATCAGTACTCACAGGTAATGATCAGGCTCAAACTTGGCAGCCTCAGCTGCCAAACGCTGCCTCCTACGTTCCTCTGCAGGAGTTTGGTCTGGATCCTTAATGTCTATGACATCACTAAGCTCATCCTGCAAATGGGAACAAAATTATAGGACCAAGCCCCTGGTATGACATGTAAGATTTATTTAGTAAGAATTTAAGAAGGATGCTTATCAGCATTGCACTGAAATCCCTAGAAAAGCTTCAACCTCCCTTTCAAGCCTTCCAAATTCAGGCTCCGTTGTGCAAATAAAACATCAAAATTCCAAGGAAATGCAATTATTTGAAACTCCTTAGAATTCATGATATTATCAAGTCTATTCAGACCATTTTATCATAAGGCAGGGAGGTTATTTTGTATTATGATAAATATACATATATATATTCAGACCATTTTATCATAAGGCAGGGAGGTTATTTTGTATTATGATAAATCTGCAATGTTTAACAAAGGCACAGAACCCCAACAAAGACAAGAATCAAACACCATTCTTGTGACTTTTGAGAATACTCTCACTCTCTGAAGTAGCTGTACATTAATTAATAGGCAACTGCAGTGCCCTTTTAATCATCATTAAGTAGTTATTTCCCATCCTATTAATGCTGATGGGAAATGTATTTCTTCATAAATTTCACGGCAATAAACCAGCATATATGTCCTAACAGAATGTAAATACCTTCTCCATAAACAGCGACCGTGCTCCAAAACCTGTGAATACTACAGTTCATACAATGATAAGTTAAGAGTCACAGAACTGAGTTGCACTTTTCAAAAGTTGTCTTGTGAGCCAGGAAGCCTACCCAGGACTTTAAGATGGAAAAAGACAAAAATGCATCTACCTGCAGCCTCTGGAACACCCCTGAGCGCAAATTCCCAAATCCATAGGGGTGCTGCAGTGGTGGAGTGCTTTCTTCATAAGGGATCTGTTCCACTTCCCAGTCAAATTCTTCTTCATTGTCCTCAGACAGCTCAGCAGAGGCAGCTGTACCTGTGGCATTGTCAGAGAAAGAAAATTATTACACAGAAAAATATATATTATTTCCTAGAAAGGTAAACACTGGTAGCACAATAAAGCTCCCTCATTTTACGCCATCTTTTAAGAAATTTTACTCAACACTGGGTCATACAGCTCTGTAACCCACAGGTCCTGCTGCAAACTCCCCAGTTTTCAAAAATGAACATCAGGAACACTAAATTCTAAGTGCACTCCCTCAGACTGAAATACCTGTTCCACTGATTTCAACTAGATCAGCATTTGATGCTAGGAGAACCCTGACAGAACCTAAGTGATGCTATCAGTAATTTAAGGCAGGTATTAAAAAATTAAACAGAGATACCCAAATATTTTTTCTGTTAAATACTGGTGTTAAGCAAGACCTGCACTAGAACCTGTGGTCTTAATTAGCTTCTCATTTGAGCCAGAAGTCCAGCTGTAGTTTGTAGAAAGCAGAAGACTCAACTGTGTGTGTGTTCTACAGCCACTAGAGGGGTACAAAGACCTACAGAGCATTAGCATATTTTTAAAGCATATTTTAAGCACATTTGGAAAAATTTAGACATTACTAAACCTATAAAGTCGACATGTGTATCATCTACAACATATTTACTTCTACTCTTATCCATACTTTGATTTATTCACACCCTTCTCATACCTTGGGCTAGTCAGTAATAGAAATATTGCACTTTTCTATATATATCACTCCACAGATCTATAACTGTTTCATTACACACATGTATCATCTTGCATAAACAAGATTGATTTTGTCATACCCATCTCTTCTACCAAAGGTGTTGCTGATCTCGATTTCTTTGGTGCTAGAAGAGATGTCAGCATATCCAGCCCCTCAAAATACTGGCCAGGATTCTCCTTGGGTAACCGAATTGTAAAAGTACCTTAAAAAAAGTCAGAATATAATTATTGCATTAAGATATCCGAGACAAACAAAAACGTGCATTTTTCCTTGAATGAGAAAGGCTCAGAGGAAGTAGGACACTTGCAGGTAGTATTTTATTATGCATTGATCCCTGTGCATGTTTTTAACCTTATTTCATAACAATTCAAGATTTTACTGGTAAAAGATGAAAGAGAATATTTAACTACTTAGAGTCTCCTGACTTACACTGTATAAACACAAACCAACAGAAGAATACAAGCTTTAATTTTTAATCCTTCCACCAAACAATTCACAGAAGCTACATTCACCAATCTGATTATTGTCTTAAGTCATGCAATAAAGGTTCTGCAAGCAACAAATTTATTGCTTTTAAGTGTAAGTTACTGGAAATAGCAACATTTTTTATGACACAGATACCAATACATTAACCAATACCTTCATCTGTATTGTAAGATGCTTTTTCTCTGCCATCCTCTACAATTCTTCCAGGAAGTGTCAATCTGCAGGCAAAAAATGACATGCCGCACTCTGACTAATTCTGCAAGTTAATGTCTCAGCCTATAAAAATGTAAGGCACATTCCAAAAGCAGCACAAAGGACTTAACTACGTGACTCCTTTTCACAGCAAGGAAATCCATGCACTTCAATCCCCCTGGATTCCTCCCAGGAAAAGACACACTCTACAAAATCTACACCCAGAGAACTGTCTGGCCATTTACAATTAAAAAGCCATTGTACAGTAAATTTAGAAAAGCATTTCTTTCGACTCCCTTTAACATGATTTAATGCCTAGGAACAAAGAGGCCAGATCCAAAAAACCAAATCTTAGCATGAACTGAGCTGTCTGTAGTCAACAGAATGAAAGCTGCAGATGAAGAACATTCTGAAGGGACCAAAATTAAGTTCATTTCCTACTATGAAGGTCAATTTTTGAAAAATTTTTCCACTACTTGCCTGAGGAAGTATGGCTTAGCATAAAATTTGAAATCTTCCCCTTCAAAATAAATGTCAAACTCTGAAGCTCTGGCGTAAGGCACTCTGATTTTTACTGTAAGAAAATCTGGGTCCTGGGTCAGTTCAAAAGCTGGAGTTATCATGATGAATCCAGCAGGAAAAGCAAACACCAGTTGTGTGGCCCTACAGAAACTGGAAAAGAAAGAAAAAAAGATTATTCCAATTTATAAGAGCGAGTGGTGTCTCTTCAAAATTCTGCAAGAACATTTCAGATTCCCACAAAATTATCTTCCACATGGTCAAGAAGAAAACTCATGACAACACCAACAACATCGAAGTGTTATCAAGAACGTGTAGATGCTACCTCTCTGCACCTTAATGAAACAGCTGAATGTAAAGCTGGAGTACAGGAAAGCACCTGTTACATTCCACATGAAAACCACACTAAAATTCAGTCCTAAAACATTCCAGCTTTTCGCAGCTGTTATTTATAATTTCACACATAGCAGACCTTAGACCTCTAAAGTTCTTTAGTGAACTGAACACAAACCACTATTAAGCAATACTAAAACCCAGTAATACTTCCAAAAATAGAGCTGTTTTATAATTCACACACATATTAGCCAGAATAAGGGCAACAGATTTAAGGGCAGTTTAGATAACATCCCTCAGAACCACGTGTATGCATAGACATCGGCATATGTATATATTTAGCATGAGAGAAGGAATTCACCTGATATACAACTGTCTGACCCCTCAACAGCTTCTTATCTCGGGTTTAATTTAGAACCCAGTCATGGACTGGGGTTTTGGTTGCTTGGGGGGG
>VZTI01000538.1:2312011-2335810 GCA_013397865.1 Struthidea cinerea | reverse complement strand
GGGCGGCGGCAGCACCAGCGCCAGGTAACGGGGGCGGCTCCATCCCTTGGCCCCTGCCCTCGGGAATTCCCTGCCCGCTATGTCCGTGCCAGCCCCACGCGTGACCCGCCCGCCCTGCGGGTCCCCTCGGCGGTGGCGCTTTGGTGCCGGCGCGTCGGGCACTTTTCTCTCCCTGATGTTCTTCCCCCGCGAGTGACCGGTGATGAGAGACCCTTGTGCGAGCTGCTGGGGTTCACAAGTACAGACTTTTCCCCGCGTCTTTGCACCGGCAGCGTGGTTGCCAGAGATGCCACGAAAGCGCGTGGAGGTTCTCCTTGTGCCCGAGGGGGGGGTTCCCTCCTCTGCGAGAGCAGCTTCTGAAAATAGCGGCTTTTCCATTAGTTCTGGCCGCGTTTCGGAGGCTGACGTGGGCACTGTGGTACTCGCTGTCCGGAATGAGGAGCTGCTGTCACCTCGGGAGCTGCACTTTGCGGGTTTTCCAGGGAAAAGGGAGGGCGGCTGGTTATTGCCGTGTGCTGCCACTGGGTTCCAAACCGTAGAGGCACTGGCAGATTTTAAGCTTTCGAGCTTTTTGTTTTGAATGTTTTTTATATGTAAATTAATTTAGCAGAACTTTAAAGGAGTTTTAAATAGTGGTGTGTTGTGTTTCCTCTCCCAGCACCTTACAGGCAGGGTATTTTTTAAAAAACTAATTAGTTGAGAAAGGGCAGCTTTCGGTGGGTGGAGGACTTGTTTTCCTCTTTGCATTCCAATTATATTATGGTCAGTGTGACCTCATATATCTAATTAACTTGGTATGTCTTTGTGTCTCTGATTCATGATTTCACAGAGATGTTCTGAATGAAAGACTATTCCTGTTTTTTGAGCTCTTACTCCTTAACTTATTAAAGCAGTTGGTTTCTCACCAGCATTGTTGTCCCACTGAATGCAGGAGATGTTTTCTGGGGCTGAGAGTGAGCCACGGACAGAATTCAAATGCCGGTATTAAAGCAGGATTATTTCCACTAGCAACTGTACCTCCTGAAGTCATTTTTCTTTAAGGCATATCTTTGTGATTATCATGGAAAACAAGAAGAACACTGAAGGAGGGAGCCCGGGAAGTATGGAACTGCCAGAGAGTGTAAACAACCATTCCATTTCAATGAGCTTTTCAGTGGCATCTTCATGTTTCACAAGTTGACGTTATCTAACTTTTTGATTATTTGTTGACTTTGCAAGTACTTTTCACAAGGTCTGCAACACAACAGCAAAAAAGGAGGAATTCGGTACTCAAACCATGCATGTTCTTCAAAATTTTGATTTTTTGTGGGGTTTGGTGGTTGTTTTTTCCCCTCATGATCCTGTGCCATTGGCCCCAGCAGGAGTTTGTGTAACTGAGAAGCACAATTCTGAGGGTCCTGTTCAGCCACTTGCTGAAAGATTCTCTGCTGTGTTAGTTACTAGTAACTAAAGATTCTCTGTTGTGTTAGTTACTGCTAAAATTTATTCAGGTGAGGGTATCCATAAAAAAGAATTTTTTTTTGGGGGGGGTGTGGGGGGTGTGACATAAGTGTTTCAAGTGGAGGTGATGCTTGCCTGCTTGGAGAGGTATCAGGTGGTGGGATCTGCTGGCCTTAAAGAGCCTGATCCAAGCTAAACTGATAGCAGTGGTGGGGGACTTGAATTTGGATTGTAAGAAAAAGGCCATGATTATCGTTTTAGTTTCTCCTTATGAGCAAAGGAACATTATTTCTTAATTAGATGTGAGAAATCCCACCTTGTCTAACGGATTCCTTCATGATAATAACAAATCTGATAAGGACCGTGTAAGCTCTTGTGATGTGATCACGGTGTACATGCTTATATGAGACTGCATGATTGATCAACAGAACCTTAGTGAAGTTCTGTCTGTGTGAATGCAAAATGTTGTTTGAATTCAGTTTTGCCGAGTTGGTTTGTGTAGTTGGATCAGAGGATGCAAGTTTTGGGCTCAGCTCAGAAACAAAGGTGTTACTTAGGATTTGGGTTTGCTTCATGAGAATCAGCTTCTTGGAGGGAAGATGAATTTTAACTGGGATTTTTAATACTGCTTTCTGTAGTCACAAAATAACAGAAAACAGAAGGGTTTAAGAAGTGCAGAAGTCTTCTAACGTAAGTAGCTATACATGATAAAAGCTTAGTGTAGGCACGTGTCATCAGCTGGCTGGTGCTTCACGAATGTTAGCAATGACATTCATGTGTCCTGCTTTGGTCATTAGATAATTTTGACAAATTTAGGTACGTTTCTGGTTAGCTTTGAAAACTTGATTTTTCGTGGTGGTTTTAGTGCTCATTTCTCTTGGAAGTAGCAATTCCTCTGCCTTCAGTAAGACTTTTTTTATATGAAGAATTTTCAATACGTGCCAAACCAATGTGTGCAAAGTATCAAAAAGAAGGAGGATTGTTTTACATTTGAAGGGCAGATGTGACCATGCTCTCTCTTAAACCAGCGTGGCAAGGCTGGGGAAGTGAGCCTTTGCCAGCACATTTAGTTCCCTGAAAGTAACTTTTTCAATGCAAAACATCCCTTGCATGGCAACCTGTCAAGATACTTTTTCTTTCTGTGCAGCCTGTACGCACACACATGCAAGTTTGGCTTGAGTTCGATACTAACATGCTGAAGCCCCAAGTATTTCATACTTGTTTCATAAAGAGCCCACTTCGTAAAAGGAGAGAGAAACATCCATTCTGGTTTTGAGCGGCTAATTTCCCTTTCTCTGAGTGGTGGGAGAAGGTTGAAACTTCAGCCATTTTTGGATTGACAGCAGCTACAGTTGGTTTTGTGCAATTGCTGCAAAGTGAGAAATGTTGATTTAAAAACATTTATATTTCAAAGTGTGCAAGAAAACGTGTTTCATATCATGGAGCTGCTGTTGGGACATTGACTCAGGGGTGGCTGTCAGGGAAGGAGCCTGACAGTGAATCACCAGTTTTGATACAATGCCTAAATCTACCCTTGTTTGTGCTGCAAAAGTAAATGAGATCATAATAGGAAGAAGGTTCCAAAAATTAACAACTATATTGCATTTTGGAAGCATCTGCGTGCATTATCTTTCTCTCAGGAATAAATTTGAAGGCTTGAATAGATTAGCAGGCTTTGTAATGAGGTGGGAATGCATTATTTTGAATGGATTTGGATTGATTTAGACAGGTTTTGGGTTAATTATGTTTGAGACACTTTGGCTGTGACTAATAAGAAAATTACATGTAATCTAAACTTTAAGACCTAGGAATGCACACTGTTGTGCTTGAGCACTCAGGCTGCTCCTGCTGTGTCAGTGCCTTTCTGAAAAAATTGTACGTAGTAAATAAAATACCAGTGAGCAACTGGATGGGAGTTGCTCTGTATTGTTGGAAGGTCTTTGCTATAAACATTTTATTGTGCTCCATCTTAGCGAGTTCTGTCTTCAGCCACTCCATGGGGATGTGTTCTGCAAGTATTTTGTGATGCTTTCTGGAGTGCTTAATCTTAGTTTCTATATTTGTTCTTGTCAAACACATTAAACTTTAGGGCCCAGGTCTCTGCATTGCTTTTGATGCATTTAAACATTTTAATTTAGGTTGTAAAATCCAACTGCCAACTGTTCATAACAGACAAGTTGAACTATAAAGGAATGAATCGAAATGTTAGGAAGAATGACTAATGATAATAATTGCATTACTCTGTGGATCTATGGGCTTTTTAATGTCTTGGGAGTCTCTTGGGGTAGGAAATTCTTAGAGCTGTGACAGCTGTTCCCATTTTACAGGTAGGACAACTTGGCTGTATCCTGCACATCTTTATCCTTTCATCCAGCTGTTGTTCCTCTCTGTCCCTTCCGTTCTCCTTGCCCTGTATGAGGTGCTTGTATGAACAGAGCAGGGATGGGGAGCTGGAATGTTCTTTGCCATGATCTGCTTGTTTGCCCTCCAGGCAGTTTGACTTTGCCTCTACACCTGCCCCTTCTCAAGCTTCTGGATAATTGTTATTTTTCGAAGGCTAAGTTAAAATTGCAGTCAATGCATCCTGCTGTGGCACTTTTTTATCTGCCATTCAAGCTCACCTTTGTTTTCACAGTCCTCTAGGTTTCTTTAGCTACTTATAAAAAAAAAAGCAAAACGTTATGTCCCAAAATTCTTCTTTCAGTACCTCATTGCTACTTCTCTCACTGGTTATTGCCCTCAGTGTCCCAGATTATGACTGATGTAGTTCAAATAGCTCCTTTTTCTGGGATTTTTATTCCAATTCAGGCCACTCCAGAGTTCTGAACCCCTGCACTGTTGGGGATTCCTCACCTCCAAGGCTCAGCTTTCTCTCCCACAGCGTCTATGTTGGATGTCTCTTGTTATTCCCACTCCCATGGGCCTTCCAGGCATTCTGCCTTCACCAGGATCGCTTCTGCTGAGTCTGCCCATTGGAAGTGGTGTCCACACATACTGGATTTTTCACTGCGAAACAGCTGTGTAATGCAGAGCTCACTGTGGCTACAACTGCCCAGGAAAGCTGAGTGCTTTGGTGTGGGGTTATGAAATGTTGCAATAGAAGTGCAGGGTTTAGTCCCTCTCCCAGTGAATTCCATTGCCAGGAGCTACATCAAAGCAGCTCCCAGCCTGTGTATGGCTTGATTTAGAGACTCAATTAAGGGGAAACATTAAACAGATAGGGAGAAGGGGGAAACGGTGATCTGTGTGAGCAGCTAATTATTCACTTCCATAATTCAGCGATTTTTACACTAATAGGTTGGAAAGTAAATACCACTTCACACAGATGTAGTATTCCATTATTTATACACTGATGAAATTGGGGGTTAATTAAGACTAAAGCAGAAGACTTCAAACCCTTAATGAAACGCGTTGCTTTGTGTAGTCAGTGAAGTGCCAGTGGCTGGTGTTCCTTTACACAGAGGTGGGTTACTCTGAAGGGTAGAATGCTGCTGTTACAGAGAGCAGCACTTCAATGTCTGGAAAAAATAATAACAGCTTAAAATTGTTGTTTTTCTCTTTATTTAGGGCTTCTGTTTGTAGCCTTAACTTCAGTGATTAATGGTGTGTGTGTAATTGTGTGTGCTGAGCAGGGGCTGGGATTGATGTCCTCTGCTCAGAGGTATGTCCAGAACAGGCAGTGATCTATGATTTGCCTTTTGAACTCTCCTGGAATGATTGCTGTGCCTGGGATTTAGTTGCTTGGTCAGCTCCATCCCGTGTAATGGCAGCCAAGTGCCATCTGTGCTGGAATGTGGGTACACCATGGTGGAAACATTCCTGGAGGATGCAATTTTTACCTCTGCACTAAACACAGAACCAAAAGACTGTTTTCAAAAGGTCTTCAGCTCCCCAGGAGAACCTGATTTTTCTGGCTAGCAGGGAGCTTCAGTGTGCCTCTTACTGTGTTCCCTGGCTAAAATGTATTTAAAGCCCACACAGGTGGGTGCTAGGTGCAAATCCCACAGTTTGGCCCTTGGAATATAGTCTGATTCATCTGGGATCTGTGACTGTATTTGTTTTCAAAAATCTCTATTTTAGCAAAATCTCATGGATTCCATGGGGTGAAATGGAGAGCAGTCCTTTGAAACTCTGCCAGTGCCTTCAGGCCAGGATTAAGGCATGCATCTTTAATGGCAAAATTAATGAACTGTTAGAACAATTTACATATGGATGGAGTGGGGTTTTTTTTTTAGAGTATGGATGTCTTCTTCCATTATGGGCTTGGAAGTGAAGTTGCTGGATGTAGTTGTGCGATCTGCATTGTGTTAGAAAGTTGGCTGGGTAGCTGTAACTGTTCTGGCTTCCTGACCTCTGGGCTGGGGAAAGAGCTGTCATTTGCACAGAGCAAGGTGGTGTCTGGTTTGAGGTGCTGTGAAATGGGCTTCGTCGGTGTCTGTAGTGCAGTGATTTTTGCAAACCCAGAAATGTAGGAATAACAGAAAATTTCTGACAATAGCCTATTTCTTTGCGCTGTCATTGTAACACTATTTATCTGTCCCATTGACAAAAATTAGCATGCCATTTGCGTGTTTGTGGACATCTAACCAGAAAAAAACTCCTGATCCCTTGCAAAATGATGCTGAAGAAAAAAATCAACCACCCTGATGTCTGTTAGTGTGGAATACTGTCTACCTCAGTAATTTTTATATGCCTATCTCTGAATTTTCAGGAAGCCTGGAGAGCAGAAACATCCAAAGGAGCCCCCATCCTTGCAGTGCATGCATCTGGCAGTGGTGGCATGTGGGGACCGGCTGGAGGAGACGCTGATCATGCTGAAATCAGCAGTTCTGTTCAGCAACAGGAGGCTCTGCTTCCACATCTTTGCCGAGGATTCCCTTAAGCCTGAATTTGAGAAGAAGGTGATTTTCTTTGTCATTTGGTAAAGAAATAAATGAGTTAGTTATAAGTTGTAAATCTCTGAGAAAAATTGAAGTGAAATCAAAAAGTAGCAGCTGAGCACGTTGTTTACTGTACACAGTTATAAATTCCTTATGCATGCATTTTTTTACAAAAGCTGTATAACGAGTAGTATCTGATTTCCTCCCACCATCTCTTTCAGTTAAAGGAGTGGCCTTCCTCATATACAAAGAAGTTTGAGTCCAACCTTTACCCAATAACCTTCTCAGTAGGAAATGCTCAGGAATGGAAAAAGTTATTCAAACCATGTGCTGCCCAGCGCCTGTTTCTTCCGGTAAGGCACCTGGGTTTCTGAGTAGGTTGCTTCAGGAAAAGGTTAATTCCACAGAAAGGAAGCTTTGCTGGTGTAATACTAAAGCCATTTTCAGGCTGCAACATCTGCTTAAAGATATTTTAGTCTGTGCTTAAGACACTGTAAAAAAGCAACACAGAAAATCCAGCCTGGCTTTTTCCCGGCTAACAAAGGATGTGTGTTTCTGATTTGTCTCCGGTTCCATGAGCCTCTAGGGCTCTCCAGGCTCCAGAGAGAGTGTGAGAGCTCTCTCAAGGCAGATCTTTTGGGGTAGATGCTGCGTGCCTTTCGTAAATAACATTCTTTACAACATGTCCTCTTTACCCACCATCTTCCTTTCCATATGTTAGCCCTTAAACTGATGCTCTCAGCAATCCCTTTTCCCTGAGTTTTATTTCTTTTTTTCCAAGACTGTCAGAATTGCCCTTAAGGTAATAATTCCAGTGTGTTTGAAGTTGGATTTCATGCAAGAGCTTGGTGTATCCTGGGATCTTTAAGTTCACTGAAAAGTTGTATTATGCTCAGTGGCATAAACTTGGAGAGAAGTGTTGATACCAGTTCTGCATATCAGAAGTTGAAAGAACATTTGCATAAAGCAATTTCTGTGGAACTGAGAACATCTATCAAAAATATCTTGTGGGTTGCTGTTGATTGGGGTGACTCCAGTGAAGTGACAAGCTGTTCACATGATCCAGATTTCTTCGTCGCTGTCTTAGGAGAAGTGGTGGGGGGGACAAAGAAATCTTTCCCCTCTCAGATGGAAGCAATCAGGAGACAGCTGCACGTCCAGATACGTAGCCTGTGAATACATATGTGAGAAAATATGTGCTGTCAGCAGTTCTGCTGATCTGCCATTTAGGGGTGGACTATCAACTGCACAAAGGCCAGATGGGCTGGAAGTAACTCCAACTTCAGCAGGGGTCCTCTCTCCCCTGAGTTAATATTTGTATCACCTGGAAGATAATCCCTAAGCGTTAGCTTGTTCCATACAGAGTGTCAGGATGTACTGGGTAAACAGAAATCTCTGTTCTTCTGTGGTGTTTTCTGTCATTTTGGAAGACTAATCATAGGAATGATTTAGCTTTTATTTCTCATCACTGTTCTGATGACAGAAAGGGGTTATGCATTCATGCTGATTCCTTGAGGCTGGGCAGTGCTTTTATTGATTCCTTTTTGTCGCTCACACGTTGCTGAAGTTCTCCAGCAACTTCCTTTAAGGAATATTAGACTGTTGCACACTGTGTTAGAAGAATGAGGGGGCAGCTGGGACTGTAGATGTTTGTTTCTCTAGGGGCAGTTGCAAAATGCTGTGTGTGGTCAGGCTGAGGTTTATGGCTTTGTGTAGGAGGGGCTGTCCAAGAGGAGTTGCAGCTGACACAGAGTTGATGTGGGTATAGTAAAGAAAACAAGCTGTAGTCATAGCTGAGGTGGCAAATGTCCTGTGGGACCCTTGAGCTTTGGTGCTCAAGTTCACAGGCTGATAACCTTTGGTTGTTTCTGGGTAATTCCAGCCATTATTTTGGTTTTTTGGTGTTTGATAACTGGGTTCTGATCTCCCATTTGAACTGTCTGCACACAGTGGGAGCAGAGGGTTCCAAGTGTTACTGTTTAGAGAACTAGTTTGACTTTTATTTTTAATAAATACCAGCAGAATATCAGCGTAATTTTTTTCTTATCCTTCCCTGTACTGAGCATTTTTCTCTGCAGCAACATGAAATGTGCCTGGATTTAGGGAGGACCCCAGGAGAACAGTAGTTGAGTTTATCAGCTGTTTATCTCTCAGTTGTGCAAATTGTCTTGCTCCTGATAATGCTAAGCCCGAGTGGAATGTGAGTCTTTGATTCACAAGTGCCTCTCCTGCCAAAGAAATCTCCTCTGCAGCACCAGCAGGCGTGTGAAAGTGGACAGGAGGGTCTGAGGAATGTGTTCAGGGAAAATTGGGTAAGAACCTTTCAGTGGTTTTACCCACTGATGAAAGTAGAGCTGTGGGATGTGACCCTGCGGTTTGCAGTACTGCACTGTTCTGTCCTGGGCACAGGTTGAGGTGCACATTTCCCAGCCTGGATGCTGAAATATTAAGGAAGACTGTACAGCATCCTGCATATTTTAGAGGCATTTTGAGACATCTGATCCCATTTGCCACTTAGATGCAGGGGACGTAGATGGAGTCTCTGTGCAAACTCACAAGTCAATCTCTTGCTGCACTCTGCTGCAATAAAACCGTCCAGGGCATTTGCAGAGACACAGGGAGGAAGATGTGGATCTTTTTGTGAGCACAGAATGAAACTTTTACACTAAACTAGGAGGGCAGCGCTCTCAGCAGTCACTTGGAACTGGTTTGTACTCCTGGCATGGGTGTTAAGGCAGCAGGTGAGGAACATCCTCTGGTCCCAGGGATGTTGGTCCCTCAGGGCTGGCTGCAGCTGTCTCTGTGCTGCTCTTCTGGAGCTACCAAAACAATCAGATAAAGTATCCTGAAATGCTTAACGGATTTTTGGGTGATTTTTGGATGAACGTTTAGAGCCCTTCTCAAAACACTTAATCTACTTAAGAGCTTTTAGGATAGATTAGCAATATCCCTGTGTTACAGCTTTCCTCTTGAGGGATGCTCAAGTATCCAGCCCACTGGGAATAGATGCCAGGGCCTTATCTACACAAAAGTCTCTGCTGTAACTTGAGTTAATCTCTTACTACAATGAGGTTTAGTAACTCGACTTTGTGGTACTGTTACTCTAGCATCAAGCTTTGTGATTTGTGCCTAATTTTGCATAAAGCTGTGCTGAGCTGCCACATGAGCCCTCACAAACCCTTAGGTAGCCCAGCTTCACAGTACACCAGCGTGTGTTTACTCAGGAGTGTGTTATTCCTTGCCAACCTTGCTAACACACGGAGAATCTATGGAGACAGAAGTTGTGAAATCAAATTACAGATAATTGAGTATTTAAGTGAAGTGCCAGGCTAAATATAGCCAGTTCTGTGCAGAACTTTTTGACAGATTTACTAAGAATACTCTGTATAGCTGCAAAAAAAAAAAAAAAAAAAAAAACACAATTTTAAGCTGTAAGTGCCTGCAGAGCAAGGGGAAGACAAGCACAGCAAGCCATGTTTCTGGCCATCCCTTTCCAAAATCCCAGGCTGTCAGGTGTGTCTGCATGACTTGTGTGAGCTCAGACCTCCAGACACAGCCTGGCGAAGCTCCTGCTCCAGGTCGCTGCGTGTCACTTTTAACCTGCACTGCAGGTTCTGCTCTGTGAGGAACTCCTATAGCTGCAGTCAGTGAAATTAAATCCCCCTTATCCGAGGAGAGATGTGAGCAATTCAAACTGACACCTGCAGGTTTTAAAGGAGTCTTAACGCTCAACATGTGAAAGAGAAAGTGTGAAGGGCTTAAAGGAGGTAGCACAGCTCTTTTTTTAGCCGGTTGGGTGTCACTGCAGGGCAACACCTTGGACACAGGAGAAGTAAGAATCTTGTGATCAGCAGAAAGGAGGGCATGCGAATCCTGAGAGGAGGAATATCAGGTAGGGTCAGGTGCTGGTAGGTTCCCATTGCACAAAGAACTGAAGTACCTGCATGAATCTGTAGGAAAATTGTTACAGTCCATGGACTTCCGCAAACTTAAATTTACTTGTGTATTGAAGGCTGCTGAAAGAATGTTTTTCTGCTGGAAGAAGCAGTCACTTATGCTTGGGAAGGATGACGAGGGTCTGTAGGTACCTGTTAAACTTCCCCCTGAACTGGGGTAAGTTTTTTCTGCTGGAAAAAGCCTGAACTTGCCTTTTTACCAGGGCCCCCTTAGACAAAAATCTTACATGGCCTGCAGTGTGCTGTGGATCCCACAGGCTAAGTCTAATTGCTTCTGCTCTGCTTGTGTTCCAGTGTTACCTCCTGTCTCAGATAAAATTTGGGGGTGATTTTTCTTTTTTTAATGTATTTTGATTTTATGTGACTTCATATATATAGCAGGTCCCTGTGAATTAGGTATTGCAGAGTAATTAATACACAATATCCAGGATATCCTTATGCTGCAACCCTTTTCTCCTTTCAGGCTGTCTGTCTTCTATTGATTTGCTGTTACAGTAGCTGTCTTTTTTATTGGTTTGGTTTTTTAGTACTGGGCTTGAGGATACTTAACATCTGCAAATATTTACTCTGAGCTCTAAGTGTATTATTGAACTGTTTGTCACTCATTTATTGATACCTCCACATGCTGGTTTGTGGGTTTTTTTGTGTTTGCTATAATCTTCCATCCAGGCAGAGCAATCTGGATTGTGTTGAATGTGATTTCTTGGAGTTTGTTGTAAGCATAACTTTTGTTTAAAATGCAGAGACAGTTCCTTCTCCTGCTTGCCCTGTTCTGTAGGAAGAACATGTAGTTATCCTGTCAGAAATACAGGTCAGGGATTTGTTAAACTTGACTAAATGTCAGTCTGAATCCCAAAGTGTTCAGTCAGGTGAAAAATCTCATTTAAGTCTTTACTCACGGATTTGGCATCTTAGTGGATTCCTGTTGAGCATGCTTGGAGGTGATATTTTTCACCCACTTGTTGAAAATCCTCATGCTGTTCACTTTATTTCACAGGTAATCCTCAGTCACAATACATTAGAATTTATGCAAAACCTAATTTCTTTGGTAGTATTTCTTGTAACCTGCATAAAGAGGAGAGTTTGTCATTAGTATCATTGCAACTGGATGAGAGAGTGATTGTTGTGTTCCACAACATGGTGAACATACAAAGCCTTTTGGATTTGCTTTTCAAAGAAAGAGAGAGAAATAAATAGGGATTTTGGCTGAGACCAAAGTAAGAAAATTTGAGTCCTTCAGGAAATTTTGGACAGTTTTAGCAAATAATGAAGAAGAGCAGCAAGAATGCAGCTGGAACTGGTGGTCAGCTCTAGGTAATGATCTTTATTGCTTTACAAAGACTTGAAGCACCAGATCATTTGTCCCACCATGGGATATTAATGAACGGGTGTGTAAGGATTTGGGCAGCCACAAGGGGGAACATGGTCAGCAGGCACAGCTGAAATATCGTGGCTCTAATCTGCAGTTTACACCCTTGTGACCTGACCAACTCAGTGTGGTCATTCCTCACACAGAATCTGGTAACAGAGCTCCGAATACAACCTGGTATGTTTTAATGTGACATTTCTGTTTAACATCCAAATTTTGTTCTTCAGGGGGATGATCAGTGGGGTTGTCTTAATTAATGTGAAACAGTTGTATATATTATAAGCTTATATACATGTATATGATTATAAGCTTAGAAGTTTTCTCCTGGGTTACCCTTTCTGCCAGTGGGGAACACTGTATGCTTCACCACTTACAGATCTTGAAAAGAGCTCTGTAAATATGTATTACCTACGTGTAACTTCTGAACAGATACTAAGTAGTCCTTGCAGGTATTTTTGGGAGCTCGGTGGATTGCTGCTTTATATGAAGGTTAATCCAGCCCCAGTGCTCCGGTAGCTGTTTCATTGTGCAGTTCAAAAAAACCCCACAGCAAACAGCAAGCCAATAATCTGATAACTGTTGTTCCTCTGTGTAATTACATTTAGCCGATAAATCAATAACCTCTTCCAAATTACCAGTTTAAAATAAAAGTACATTTGGCCAATAATCTTTGTGTTTGTTGTCTCACTGATTTGTTTCTCATCTCGCTGCGCAAACGCCAAAGGTGATTTTAAAGGATGTGGATTCCCTGCTGTACGTGGACACTGATGTGCTGTTCCTGAGGCCCATCGATGACATCTGGCACCTCCTGAGAGAGTTCAACTCCACCCAGCTGGCTGCCATGGCCCCCGAGCACGAGATCCCCAAGATTGGCTGGTACAGCCGCTTTGCCCGTCACCCTTATTACGGCACCACCGGCGTCAACTCCGGGGTGATGCTGATGAATTTGACACGGATCCGCAGCACTCAGTTCAAGGTGAGAACAACTGCAGCTGTTGCTGAAGCTCAGGATTGGTGTATTTTTCACGTCTTGGAAAGCTTAGTGTAAAATTGCTTCAAGTTTGTAATACAAAGAATCGGAGAAATCTAGAAGATGTATAATTGGGTACTAAAAGCAATTGTGAACGTGATTATTAAAATATATGAAACTTCCTCAAGGCTGGAGCAGTGAGAACTTGCAGCTGAAGCAGTCTGGTAGCAATGTTAAAAATGGCTTCCCCAACTTCTTACTTTTCCCTGAAAAGATACATGAAAGAACAAACTCAAGGATCTTCAGCGCAGTCGCTGCCTTGTTTTTAAAATTGGAAAGCTTGACGTGAGTACCCAGAGAAACTGGGAATTTTTGCAGCTGTTGTGAATAGACTTTTGCATCCTGGTGCAGATAAATGACTCTGAACTGGTGTAGGTGAGAAGGGAACATTTTCACGACAGATCCGTGTCATTGAGCACATTCTGTAATCCCTAAAACTTTGCTTACCCCAAGTGGTTGCTCAGGCAAGGCCACAGGTTTCCTGCATTGTTGTAGGAACAGCTGGAGTAAAAAAAGCCAAACAAACATTGCTCTTGCTACCATAATTCCAAGGGAAGATGACCTTTAGTCCGTATTTTTCCTTGCTTTTATACCTTGGTTTTCACCTTGTCCCTGCATTTTTCCACTTTTTTACCTTTTTCCCCTCCTGTTACTTGGAATAGAAAGACTGTGAATAGCAGGAGCTGACATCAGAGCTGGGCCCAGGAGGCCTTGTTTTCCTGTTTAGACAAACACAGTGGGTTCTGCTGTTACAACCCTGTCCAAGTCTAACAATTCATGGCAGTTCTTCATTTTTCACCTGGGTGTCTGACATGGCTTAGCAGAACTTACAGATATGTGTGTGCCCCTCTCTGAGTCAGATATCACAGCACTGATCCTGATATTAACCCCTTGCTTCTGTTTTCATGCCCTGCAGAACAGCTTGATACCAGGTGGTTTGACTTGGGAGGAAATGTTATACCCGTTATACCAAAAGTACAAAAATTACATTACGTGGGGAGACCAGGATTTGCTAAATATCATTTTTTACTTTAACCCAGGTAAGGAATGATTATCAGAGTTGTGATTATCTGTGTTGAGAAAATACCTTGAACTTGATTCTTTTTTAAACTGCTATTTGTTATTTATAATATGGATAAATGCTCTGGTATGGAGTTATTGTGTAACTGCATCCTCATAGGATTTATAACCTATAAAAATATTTCTGACATTACTGCAGGTAATGGGGCTTGGACTTGGTTCCATTGAATATGTAAATCTGTTTTCTGGAGATTTGAGAAAATAATGAGGTATAAAATTAATGATGAAGTGAAGAGGTGAAGTTCACGTGTGAAGAGGTGAAGTTCACGTGTGTATGCTTCAGGGTGTCACTGGACCAGGGTGTAGCTGTAAAAATGTTTTTGTTTCGGATGTTTATCTGAATGTGAAAGTGCCAAACTTTCTGCAAAACTAAGGCCTGTTTTTCTGAAGTTCAGCTGCCTCGTGATACTTATGCAAATAAGTAACAAAGCTAATATAGACAGAAGGTGGAGACAGCCATTGGAATATCTCATCTAAAGCAGCTTCCAGCCTTTGAGCTGAGTGCCTCGGCCTCAGCAGGCACCAGGATGGTGTCATCGATGTCCTGCTGGTGAGAAATGCAGAGATTTAAACGTTGGAGAGTAGCACACACTTCCCAGAGAAGCTGAGAACCTTATTTCATGCTTCTAAATGGATGCTGAGTATCCATTCTTACAGCTTTTCCTGGTTTCCTATGTGACCTTGTCACCTCAAGTGATCTTAAGAATAAAACAAGTTTGGAATTATTTATTCTGCTCCCTTTTCTTTTTCTCTAAGGAGTCACAGGGTAGGTAATTGGATATACCCAAATGCAGGCAATTTGCAGGAGTGAGGAGAAGCAAAGCAAAAAGCAAACAGCTGTTTACTGCAGACAGATGTCAAGCATCAGTGTCCCTGGTACACCATATATTGCCCCCAGTCCTAGGGAAAAATACAGTAGGGTTTAATTTCCAAAAAGAAATTAATATTATGGGAGTATGGACTCCTGGAGAAAGAAAAAGATGGAGTCAGGTTAGTTGTGAAGTCAAACTCAAGCTGCTCACTGAAGTGTGCAGGAAAAAACCGAAGACTGCAAAAATACTCTAATTTTGTGATGAGTGTTCTCTATCAAAGCCACATGTGGGGACTCATCTGCACCACAGTCTGTCCTTTCCTTGGAACCGGTCGAGAATTTGTAATGAATTGCGTAATAGCAGACTGCTCAAGAAAAGAAAACAAAAGAACTGGATAAAATTAACACAGAAAACTGGACTTTCTAGGGTCTTAAGATCTGGGTTGTTGAGGCTGGCTGGGGAGGGAATTGGCCAAGATTGCTGCAGGTGCCTTTTTACAGATGTGAGTTAAAAACCACAGAGAGCTCTGTTACCTAGGCCTGAGGAGCTGCTGCCTTTGCCCATCTCCAAAGACTGCTCTACCTTTCTGGACAACTCTGCTAGAGAGGCCTTAAGGGAAGAAAACATTCAGAAAGTTTTTCTGCTGCTTTTCAAGAACCACATGGGACCAGCTGCAGGCTTCCCGGGAAGCTGGGAAAGGCCAAGGGAAGAATTCAATCTTCAGTGCTTCTGCCATGCCCTGCTGGCACCAGCCATGATTCATTGTTCCCCAGGGCCGAGGCAGAAAGGTTGCAGGGACTGGAGTGATTTATGACAAGCAGATTGCAAGCACTATGTGCACAGAGTTTAAAAAAAATCACCAGGAGAAAGGGAGTTATGAGCCCTTTTGAGAAATTAGGTTCATCTCTAAATAACCTAGACCTGTGAAATTAATGGATGATGACTCTTTGGAGGGCTGTGGATAAAATACACCACCCCTTATGCTCTGCTGTGTAACAAATTGTCATGGCCTCTGTGACAGCTTCAGCAGCAAACACTGGATGTACTTTGCAAGTTTTCCCATGCTGGCTCCAGGAGGAGTCAGGATTTTTCATAACCCTCACTGCTGTGCGTGCTTCCCAAGTCATTCCTGTCACTCCAAAAACTCTTTCCTATGGCAGAGGGTGCTGGACAGTGCCGCCTGGTGTGTACTCTGGTTTGATTCTTCCACTTCAGCTTTCTGGAGGGCTCCCTTGGGTTGTGTTTGGTCCCAGATTTTGTGTTGTCCTGTCTGTTTGTTCAGCACCGACAGCTGGGGTGTGTAGTCGCCCATGAGGGAAGGCAGTGTCTCTGTCGGAGATACTTGCAAAAGAAGTGACTGAATATTTCCTGATCATCAGTCCCAGGTTGGTTTAATTCATTGTAACTCTCGTCTGACGTGTCTTTTCTCCTTCCCTGTGCCCTGGCCGGCGTGGGCAGAGTGTCTGTACGTGTTCCCCTGCCAGTGGAACTACCGGCCTGACCACTGCATGTACGGCAGCAACTGCAGGGGGGCCGAGGAGGAGGGGGTCTCCATCCTGCACGGCAACAGAGGGGTCTACCACGATGACAAGCAGCCCACCTTCAAGGCCCTCTACGAAGTGATCCGGGATGTAAGTGCTGCCTCCGCAGAGCCACTCCTTGTGTCCCAGGGTGGATTCCTGCTTCACTCGGATTGCTCTGCCAGCGAGCAGGCTGGGGAGTTGTGTTTGTGTAAAACCCATCAGACCCACATGAACATGGTTGCTTTGGCCTCCTATGCATTTGAGGTGGTTCAAACATTGCTCCTATGTATATAGTAATCAAAAAGGCCATTAAATTGCTTTTCTATAATACTGAAAGAAGAAAAAAGGTGCTGGAGTGGAGTTTCTCATGCTGGGGCTGCAGCTCTGGTCCGTAAATTGCCAGGGAAAGCTTTTCCTCCCTGAGTACGTGGAACCTCTGGGCACATGGAGGGCAGAATCTTGTCCCACAGACACAGGTGCCTGTGTGCACTTGGGATGTTGTCTGCATACAGCTCTGCTTGCCAAAACTCCTGTTTCGTTACAGTATCCTTACATTTATAAAATTCCTGTAAATGCACGCTCTTAGGCAGGCTGTGAAGTGATGGGGTTGGTGACACTCAGGCAGCTGAGGGACAAGACATTCCCCACCTATGGAAGGCTTTCTCTTACAGAAACTTATAAAATGCCATTTCACAACTAGTGAAAACTAAAAATTCTTTTTTTTTCTTTTCTTTAGTTTCCATTTGAAGACAATCTCTTCCAGTCCTTGTACTACCCTCTGCAGTCGAAGTTTCTGGATACAGTGCACACTTTATGTGGGAGAATTCCACAAGTATTTTTGAAGCAAATTGAGAAAACTATGAAGAAGGTCTATGAAAATCGTGTCATTGTCTATTTGGGGGCCAACCACAGATACTAACTGCAGCTCTCTTCTTACATGGGAGTTTCAAGTCTTGTACTCCATTTCATGAAGGGTATAAATGAAGAATACGAACTCTTTCACTGAAAATCAGAATTAAAATATTTTTTTATCCAATTTCCTAATGACCCTTGAAATTACAAAAAGCAGGAAGTCCTAGAAGCCTACTGAGATTGTTGCTAAGAACAGCAGGAGAATCCTTTCTTTGTGGAGTACAGTTGTGGCCTGCCTCCCCAGTCCCTTAGAGTTTAAGAATGTATTCTCTGGCTTGGTAATGTGAATTGCATTAGGCACAGTCCAAGCGTATTGTCAGTGAAGAGTACAAACCCAGGTACTATTGATCCATTTTCCTCTTTAAGTGCTATTCCCTGCACAGTAGCAGCAGTATTCCACTACCAGACAGTTTTCCATCCCTGCCTAGGGAGATGGCCAGTGCTGCCCCTGACTCCCCTCTCCTGCATGGAAATGTATTTCTGCCTGGCACTTCCATTTCTGGGATCATAGAATCACAGAATTCTAGAGTCGTTTGGGTTGGAAGGAACCATCCTGGATATCTTGTTCCACCCCCTGCCGTGGGCAGGGATACCTTCCACTAGACCAGATTACTCCAGTCCCATCCAACCTGGCCTTGAACACTTCCAGGGATGGGGAGTTGAGAGCTTTATGCTGGGATCATAATGAATAGCCTCAAAATGAAAGAGGACACAAGATGCCTTTGATGTTTATTTAAAATACTTCATTTAGTGTAAATTTCCAAAGTATGATCATAATCTTGTGATATGCACAAAGAGCTTATTTAAATTGCAGTAGCTGAAAGGTGCTTGGGCCCAGTCCCTGGGGAACTGCAAGTGAGGACACTCCTACAAAGCATCGATCCAAGAGCAGACTCACTCCTAAAGAGCAGTGATCCAAGAGCAGACTCCCAGAGGGCATCTTCTAGGAGTAAGCCCCAAGGGAGTGTGTAGGAGTGCTTCAAGGAAGCAGCAGAGAAAATGATCTTACTTTTCAAGTCTGTTCAGCAGAAAACATCAGCCATGACTCGGAACTGCTCACTTTTGTATCTAACAGGCAAAGTAGGAGCAGGGTGAGATAATGAAGCCTTCCCCTAATGAAAGGAAAGCTGACACAGATGGGATATCCTGTACACGGATCATGCATTTGTCAGAGAGAAATGCTTGGGGGCTGTAGATGAGGGAAAGGATATGTTCCCAAAGTTAAAATAGGATTTCTGAGGAATGGCAGTTTTGGGCATTCTCCCCTATCCAGTCTGGGCTAATGCAGGGTTTCATAAGAAAACAGACTCCAGGAGTCTCCCTTTTGTCTCGCACATTTCTCTCTCCTTGTATAGCAGTTCCTGAGAGGAGGGAAAACACGACCTCGGTGCCACCCCAGGCTGCCAGATAAGATGTGCACGGGATGGAGTTCCAGCAAGCTTTTCCCAAACCCTGGAGTGTGGGAGTGTCTGTGACCCAGCCCGGCAGAGAGCAGGACTTCAGGCAGCTGAGCGGGGGAGTGTTGGGACAGGGGCTTGGAGTAAGGGACAGCGGAACTGCCGGACCTCACAGGCAGGACAGGAACAGAAATCTTGTTTACACCTCTGCTGGAAATTGTAATCACGGTTTGATTAAACAATGTGTTCTGACTCCAGCCCTTATCTCGCAGTGTTTGCCTCCTCAGTGTAAATTGACATGTGAAGGACAGAGGCAGCTCGACTGTTGTGATTGAAAGCCTGGGACCCAGAAAGTCATTTAAACTTGAGCAGAGATGCCTTTCCAACTTGCCTTAGGATTTTCTATTTCAGCTGAAGTTTCGGTTGCCAATTTAAACAGAGTACACTTCTAACTGCTGAGAGAAGTTTGAAATGTAACCCAAATGAGCATTGAAGATTTCAGAACCAGAAGGCAGAGAAAAGAATGTGAAGCTGCTGATTTAAAAACTTTAAAATAATGTATGACAGCAATTTAGGCCAGCAATTCTGAGAGCTTGCATAAAGTATTAGCTTGCTTTTTGGTCTTCATTTTCAAGTATCAGGGTAAAGCTGATGCAGGTCTAACGAGGCTGGAGGAGCTGTGTGCTGGGCAGGCCGAATTCCTGATTTCCATGGTGTCTCCAAGCCGCAGAAAGCTGCAGAGCAAAGTCTTGCTGCCCAGACAATTGCAGCCCCAGTGCTGAGGCTCTGGAGTTTCGGAGGCTGTGGTTGTGTAAGCTGTGATTCAGCAGAACCCTGCAACTATGGGCACATTCAGATGAAGGAGTGGAATTCATTACAAAACAAAGGCATTATCGCATATGAACTGATTCGAGATTAAAGCAGTGCTTTTTATGTTCACAGGAGGTGCTACATTTTATTTAGGAAGAACTGAGTTATGTTCTCAACAGCTATTAAATATATGAAGTATTTGCTTTAACATGAAGACTCTTGTTAATTTAATATCAGCTGGCAGGAAGAATGGGGGAGGTTCCCCCCTGCTGGGCTTTTTCTGAGGAAAAAAGCAATAATTTGAGCTCTCCAAAGTGTTTTAAAACAATTATGTAACTTTGTTTTTTGTTGTTGTTAGAATTATTAATTTATGTTTTACTACAGCTTCCAAAACCATGTTATATTTTAGTTTTAACAGTAGTTGATTGTAATATTCACCTTACTTAGAAACCAGTTTTAATTTGTTTTGTATTTCATACTTGTGGCTGATTCCATGTTAATTAGCCTTCATTTATCTTAATAATGGGATGTGTAAATACTTACAAAGACTTTATGTCCTCATTTCCCCTTCCTCTCCTGTATTTTAGTTATTTCCAATGGTATAATTGATAGAGCTCACCAGCATTTTGCTTACAGTGGAAACTGGAAACTGCTCAGTGTGCGTGTGTGCACAGCACGGGCATGTGTGTGAAAAATGTCCCTTTTCTCTGTCACTGAATTGCTTGTGGATTTTTCTTTGACAAATGCACTGATTGTTACAGCTCCCAAGGAGGCTGAGCAGTGCATTTCTGGGTTGAGGATGATCCCTTGGCTTACAGTACAAATAAATGAAATTTTAAGCAAGCCCTGCACTTTGCTAGTTTTCTTTTAAATGCAAGATTTTGTGCTGGTCTGGTCGGATAGAGTTTTGTAGGTGTGATGTTATAGTGTGTGTGTATGTCGCATACAGGGTATGACAGCAGGGAACACAGATAAACGTTCCTCTTTTACAATTTTACTGTAGTGAGAAAGTCTGATATTGGATATAAAGAGACAAATATATTTAACTTTCCCCAAAGTGTGTCATGCTGCACCTCCAGTTGTGTTACGGTGAGCATAGATCAGAACCTGCTCTCAAAGGAAACAAGGAGACTGAAGTTTTACCTTTTACTCTTTACTGTTTCTCCATTATGTTTCACTCCTTGGAGTGATTTAGCATCATTTCCCCTCCCTCCTTCTTGTGTGCATTTTTTTGACATTCTTGTGTGGTCACTGCTGCGCTGTCCTTGCTTGTGACCTGTCTGTGTGACAGAAACTTCTGGGCTGTCTGTTCAGCCAAACCCTGGTGCTGACACTGTTCCCAGCTGGGTGATGTGTTGGGCTCAGGCTCAGCTCTCTGAAGTCCAAATAAGAGGAATAAAACTGGCATTGACATGGATGGGCAGAGGCGGGGCCGGCTGTAAAACACCAGCCTGTGTGTGGGTTCTGGGAGGGCTGGGGCTGTGTGGGGTGTGCTACACACTCACAGTCACACTGCTCAGTGATTGAAGGTTTTCACTTACTCCAGCCAGTATTGTTGTGGGGAGAAGAGAGATTTCCCAAGCTGGGAATAAAGTACAACTAACTGAAAGAAATAAATCTTGACACTTTATCAAGTGTCAGAGAATCTTCTTCTCCTTTCCATCAGGTACAATAAAATGTGATGGCAGTAAATAGAGAGTGAGCACCCCTCCAGAGGTGAGGTGGGATGGGACAGTCACCAGGATCGTCCCTACAGAGGCTGGAAACATTCCCCCACTGCTCTTGAGGCAAGTGCTTGTTTGTGCTGGGATCCGCCTGCACCTCCCCCTGGCATGAGATAAGGAATTGCTATCTGAGCTTCAAAAGAAAGAGCAATGTTTGGAAACTTTGCTTTCATTCTGGATCGGAATAAAAACCAAACTGTCAACGCTCCCTTTGAAATGAAAATGGAGACAAAACACCAAATTGAGAATCAGCGTTGAAGATGAACAAAGCACTTTGTCAATGTTTTCTTTTAAGGTAAAATATTTTGATTTGACTTTTACATTTCTATAAATGTACCTTAATTGCTGCTGTTACTTTGTGAAAACTACAGTATAGCCCAAAAGTGTTTAAGTTTTGGTAATTAATACTGAAGAAATGACACGGCTCTTTATTTGAAAGACCTGTTCTTCTAGAAGCATCTTTTCCTGAATCCTTTTGAAAATGTTAATTCCCTCCTGTGAGGGTTAGAACTGTGCACAACAGCTGCCTTCTCAGGGTTCACACCTTCAAAGCAAGACCTCCTTCCCATTCTGCTCGGCGCTTCCAAAGGGCACCATGGTTCCTCACACCCGAGGCTCCAGGTGAGAAAACAAGTTTGCTTTTAGTCTGACTGGTCCCGTAGTTTGTGGAGCAGTGTCAGGAAGCTCCTGTGACAGGGATGTACTGGGAGGAAGGTGTGAGAAACAGCTTGGAAAGAAAACTGCACCGGCCAGTTTGCCATGGGCTCTTGGATTAATAGGAGACAATCCCTGGGGACTTGCTGGGGTCAGTGGCTGAGCCAGGAAAAGCCTGGAATGTTTGTCACATCCAACTATTCCTTGTTTTTTTGTATCTCCTGTGGGTAATCTTTCAAAAGAAACACTAACTCCCACAAATACCCTTTTTCTGTTTTCTGCCTCTTTTTTTTAAGGCACTGTATGTGAGCTGTTCTCATCTTTCAATACTCCCAAGTCTTCCAGATTTTTTAAAAGCACCGAAAAGATTTTTAGTCATTTTCTCAGAGGAGAAACATAGTTTGTCTCGAGGTAGCTGTGATGTACTTTAAAGAAAAAAAAAAAAACTTTCCCTCTCTGGATGGTTCAGAGATCCATGATTTTTAGTGTCATGTTATGGTGCCGTACTGAGGTTTCTGCAGCTGTAAATTAAAACAAACCAAACAAAATCCCTATGCTCCTTTTGTAGATCCTTTGATGTGTATTGATGAACAATATTTTCTGAAGACCTAAGTGGGTCTTGAAATACAAGATCGTTCTCATTTTCTTATTGTTCTCACTGGATTCTGCTGCATCTCACTTGATGCTATATTGAATTTCTACAGATTGTTTCAAAGCACAACAATCAATTTTGGTTCAAACTTGGTGGAAATACCTTACAAATTGCTGTCACACATCAGCGAAGGGAAACTGCTTTAAGTCAAGTTGGGTCAAGGGTCTCCAGATACCTAATCTAAGCTTCATTACTGAGAGCAGAAGTAGCTGTTGGTCTTACACCCCAAATAATTTTAATTATTGATCCATGCCCAGGGGTTGGACAGCCTATAACTCTCAAAAAGTATGCTTTTAAATCTAAAACATAAATCTTAAAAAGGCTTTGTGTAAATTTAGTCCAAGGAAGAAAACCAACCTGGATTGTAAAACAGTTTCTCATTGTTCTTTAGTTAGATGTTTAAACCACCACATCTTCCCCAGCAAGGTGATTTTTCTTATTGTTGGATCTCAGTGAATAGTCTACAAGCAGGCTGGGAACTGACACAAAATGAAATCATCCGCTCTGTGTACATTTTTATTACAAGGTGTGTCAAATACAAGGAGTAATTATCATTTATGTTTCATTAATGAAGAAGCTCAGGTGTGATTGCCTCACCCCTTTGCCTGAGATCACACAACAACCCGATGATGAAACTTACCTACAAGGTTTTTGTGTTCTAGGATTATATTTAATTGTTTCAGCTTTGAAAATGGAAGGAAAGGGTGATTTGCTGTGAATTGAAACTTTTCCCACTTAGTAGAGGGGGCTGGGCTAGAGCTTCTTATCTGCTCTTTGCCTCACCTTGGGACCTTGGCCAGGAAGGTCTGCCAGGGCTTCACGTCCTCTCCTTAGAGCCTAATGCTGGCGAAGGGTGAGCGAGGGGATCATGCCAGGAGCAGAGGGAATGTGTGCCAGGGTGGGAGAGGTGGGAGGAGAGTCTCCTGGAGGCGTCTGAGGGGAGACCTCATGAGGGGAAGCGGAGGGGCAGGTACCGATCTCTTCACTCTCTTGACCAGTGACAGGACTCGAGGGAATAGCATGAAGCTGTCGGGGAGGTTTGGGAGGGATTTTAAGAAAAGATTCGACCCCCAGAGTGGGGGGCACTGAACAGGCTCCCCAGGGAATGGTCATGGCCCCAAGGCTGCCAGAGCTCCAGGAGCATTTGGACAACGCTCTCAAGGAACAGGGTGGGATTGTTGGGATGCCTGTGCAGGGCCAGGAGCTGGACTGGATGGTGGGTCCCTTCCAACTCGGCATATTCTGTGATCTTCTTGAGAATAAAAAGACAGGCACCTCCCTCCACAAACAGGGATTTGGGGTGGGAGGGGGGAACGCGGTCACCCTCAGCCTGAAAGCGGGGAGGAAGGCACGAGAGCTCCCTCAGGGGCCGGGGTGTGAAGGGGGAAGGCTCCGCGTTCCCTCCCCCGAAGGTCTGCATGGCAGGGCCGGCATGAGGACGACGATAACCCGCGGCCCGAGAAGAAGACCAGAGCCGCCCTCAGACCCGGCCTGCCGGTCAGTCGGGAGAACGCTGCAGCGGAGCCTTTCCTGCTGCCCTTCCTGCCGGCTTTTCCCGCC
>VZTI01000538.1:2257334-2311967 GCA_013397865.1 Struthidea cinerea | reverse complement strand
CACAGCCGCTCGGCCCCGCCCCGTCACGCGGGACCTCCCGTTAGCCCCGCCCCTGCCGCGGGACCGCCCGTTGGTCCCGCCCACTGGACCCGCCCCCCGGCGGGCGGGGCCGCGGGGCCGCGCACGGGCACGGCGCGGGCGCCATGTTGGAGCGTCGCTGAGCGCGGGGTCTCGCTGTGAGCGCGGCCCGGTCTGCGCGGGACTGGGGCGGGGGGGGCGTGCGGNGGCGGGGGAGCCGTGCGGAGCCGCGGGGGAATCGCCCGGGCGGATCATGGACGTCGAGAGGCTGCAGGAGGCGCTGAAAGGTGGTGGGGAGGCTGGCGGCGGGGGGTGGGGGAACGGTGTCGCCGCGCTGAGGGGAAGACTGAGGTCCCTCAGACCCTGTGGGGGGAGCGCCCCTCGCTGAGGGCCACGGGTCCCCGCGCTGTGGGGAGGGGGCTGCTCGCTGGGGAGGGTCCCGCAGAGTGGGGAGAGCCCGGAGGTCGTTGTGGGGAAGTGAAGGGCAGGGCCCCCGATCCCCTTACCCAACGATCCTCGGGGCTGCATGAGGGGGGGATCAGTGACTCTCGGGTCTCCCCGGCTGCCGCCCTGGACTCCCCGGCCTGGCCGCCCCTTCCTCCTCATTCCTGCCCCTTCCTCCGCGTCCCGGCCCCTTCCCCCGCATCCCGGCCCAGCCCGGACCTGTCCGCTTCTCCTTCCCCAGCCCTCTCTGTTCTGGGCTCAGCTTGAGGAAATCAGCTTTTTCTGTGCCGTAGCTGCTCAGAAGAAGTTGCAAATCAACTTTTGCTACTCTGGTGCGTGTGGTTTCTCCGCAGGAAAAATAGTAAGTGTTTCCCAGGGCTGGGAAGCTGGTGGAGTTCGTGGGAACAGCCGGAGCATTGAGAGAGCACGACAGTGTTTGTGTGGGAGCTGTACTGATAGTTGAAGCAAATAATCGCTAATTGTTGTGAATTTTTGTTCTGTCCCGTCTTCTTTTACCATTCTTTTTCTGTCGTTCTCATGCCAACAGATTTTGAGAAGAGAGGAAAGAAGGAAGTGTGTCCAATACTGGATCAATTTCTTTGTCATGTTGCTAAGACTGGAGAGACGATGTAAGTGTGACTGTTTTGGTGGTCCTCAGTTGTGACTTAAAACAAATCTTACACTTTAAGTCAGTGAGATTCTACCAGGATTCTCTTTTTGCCTGTAGGTTGCTTCATTGAGCTAAATAAGCTTTTCCTAGTTCCCACTTAATTTTGTGTGGATTAGTTTAGTTTGCTGATAGTTTTCTCTAATGGTGGCAGACTTCTTGTATAGGCTTTGCTCTGGGGTGTCTGTCACGTCTTACTGATCCTGCTCAGCACGGTAAAAACCTGTTGCTTTTCCCAGATTTTGAGAGAGATTCAGCTTTTGTAAGTGGCAAGTTCAGCTGCTGTTGCAATGTCTGCTGTACACTGTTATATAACTGTGTTTGCAGTATCTAACTGTGTTATTTACATAAAGATATCAGTGGCTCAGGTTGTTTCTTTCTGGGCTCTGTAACCGTCCTGTGATTGTGTCTGGGTACTGCTCGTGAAGAAGGGACAACCCGGAGGTGGTTTTTGCAGACCAGATGTGTGGGAACTGCTCTGAATTGCCGTCGTTTTTCAGCTCGCACGGGAGTTTCCCTTCTGTTGCCCTTTCTGTCCCGGTTCCCCGGGAGGGTTTCCCCAGGAGGTGCGAGGTAGCGGGAGGGAGCCGCGCTCCTTTCAGGGATCGGTGCTGGTGCGGGTGACTTCCTTGTGGCTCACTATTTGGCAGGAAGGGGAAAGGCTTCCCCGGCTGCGTTGCCGGAGTGTGGCTCACTTTCTGGCGCCCAGGCTGTCTCCTTGTTTTTGAGGCCTACTGCCAGACTACGGCTCCAGCAGGGGAGATGTGCTTTTATGAGTGTTGTGTGACCAACCAGTGACTGCAGGGCCTTTGTTTGCGTTTCTAGAGTCCCTCGAACTTGTAAGAGGTTTTGTAGGTTTTGGTGGTTTTCTTTTTTTCTTTTTTTTTTTTGGTAGCTTGCTAGTACTGCTTGGATTAATGGTTTAGAAGAAAAACAAGTTCTGAAATGTACTTTGCTCTTTGAATAGAAGGCTCAGGCTCAGCAGACATACACAGCTGTAATGCTTAATATGTTGGTGTAGTGCTTATTATACAGAAAAAAACACACCGCAGTAAGCCCATACTAAAATATGTTTAAAATATTTTTGCCATTCTGAGGTATTTCAGGTTGTTTTTACTGTTTCTGCCACTATCACATATATTCCAAAGTAATTTTAAAAAAGTGATTCTATAGGGGCAAGTTCTTGGGGAAATTATTTCCACTCTGATTTTATTTTCATTTAGGAAATCAAGGTTTATTTTTTATTATTTTTATTTTATTTTTACAAACTTAAACCTGAACTGGGATCTGTCATCTGATATACAGATCCTGCCTTCTATGTTTCCAGCATTTTCTTTGTGGTGTCTTTGAGGTCTGTACCTCTTTTCAGCCTTCTTGAACCTTTCAGTTGCATTAAATTGTTTTTTAAAGTGTTGGATGTGAACATCAGAAGTGTGTAATATAATCTGGAGATAGGCATGGAGATACTGTTCTATAATATTAAATTTCCTTCAAATTATCTACCAAAGTCTTTATTTGTTCATCAAACATGCTTGTGTGTTCACTGATGTGTTATGTATCAAAATCTCAGGGAAAAAATGAGTAAAAATTAAAATCTCCTGGGAATCACTCCTGTGAAGATTGATAATGTGCATTTTAAGAGCTTTAAGTATTTTTAAGCTAGTACAGCTTGACCATTGCGCAAGTATTCTGGCATAGACAAACCTACAAAATATATACAAATTTAAAATTCTCTAGATACTCTTTATTTTCATTCATGCAAAAGTAACTTTGTGTAATAGAATCTAAACCAGTAATAAATAGATACTTTGGAACGAGAAGATAAAATACTAGTTTGCAGTGACATTTGTTAGGATTTTTACAGAGTTCAGAGTATAGTTTAAAAAAACGAACAGCGAGGATGGTTTAGTCAAGGGTAATTACACCCATGGTTTGCAGACTTGATTATTGAAAAACAATGGATCTTACTCAGTCACAGCCTGTTCCTAATGTAACAAACAAAAAGTACTGAGGCAAATCAGGACAAGTGAAATTGAAATATTTTTGCTTTCAGTTATTAGTTCTAGGAGAGTTATATGGTCTTCATGGGGGTTCTGTCAGCTTTTTAACTTCATCATGAATACTGATTTTTAGAGTATAAACTGCAGTCTGCATCCTGGGGTAAATGTTCTCACCCCCCATATGTCTTCAGACACAGTTGCAGCAGATCTTGGTGACTCTTGGCAAACTTAGTTTGAAAAGGTACTAATGAAGTAAATTAAAGTGACTCTTTAGTTTCTCCTCAAAGCTCAATCATGGCACACATAGCTTGCTCAACAGATGGAAAGCACAGGCTTAGGTAAAGTCGCTGGGTGCCTCCCTGCCCCCACTTGTTCCAAAGTGCTTATTCATCTGAGGGAGTTGGGAACAGGTAGGTGCAGGTTTAGGTGAGGCTCTGATCTTCCTGGGATTTCTCTGGCAGCAGCCTTGGCTGGTGCAGCCTGTGCGTCACTGTTTCACTTGGGCTGTTCAGCTGCTCCTGCAGCCCCATAGGGACCTGGGGCAGGAACTTCTCAGAGTCCTGACTCTTTTGGACGAGGCTCAGTTCATTGATCCACACGTTTTGTCCCTGGTAGCTGGTACGTCCAACTGCAGTGCAACTGGAGAGGTGGTGAAGGGGAGGAACACAGGGTGAGAGGTGGTAAAGCCACCACTGCAACTATGATAAGGCTCTTAGAGAGTATCTTTATTGTGATTAGAGGTCTTTCTCACTTACAAGGAAGGTGTGGAACAAAAACGTTGCTAATTTTGGTTCTATTATCAGTGTAAGCTTAGTTGTGTTATCAGTGCTGTGCAGTAAAATCCTGATCATACTACAATGTGCATTCACTTTATCTTTTTGAAGTTGACGTTTTCCTCTTGTGCGAAGTTAACCACTTGCTTAATTGCTGGTGAGGTTATGGCCTACGTTTACAAAAGCCAGTCTAAACTTCCTGTATTAGAGGTGACAGAAGCAAAAGTGTGATTGCTTGGCTGCTTTGACATATTTTTATTTCTTAACAGTTGCCATGGTAAGACTTAGCCTTAGGTGAAATATAAAGTTTGTTGTTCAACGTTTTTTAAAGTTGTCTTGAGTCTTAGGAATTTTTTTTTCCACTTTTCAGAGGAGTGACATACTCCCTATTTAATCTGACTTTTTACCGAGATACTAATTTCCTTAGTGAGACCAAGTACAGTCAGGGAAGTTTTTTATAACCTCCTTGTCTCCAATTTGTAACATATCAGTGTGACTTGCAAAACTGAGGAAGGTGAAGAGAGATGAAATTTTTTAGTCCTAATACTTTCCTGTATCTGAAAGACCTCTAGAAACAGGATGAGTTTTTGCGCCCTTTGTTTTTCATAAGAAATCCACTTACCTATTTTTTCTGAAGTAGAAAGAGCTTTAAGAGATGGGATGGAAATCAGAGCACTGCAGTACTAGAAGTGAAAGGCAACAGTGAATTTTTTTCGTTATTTCTGAAGAATTCTTAAAAATAGATATGAGGATCACTTATCAATTGCCATCTTGTGTCCTGTATTTAAAGTGTTTTCTCTTACCTCTTAGGAAATTCTCTTGAGTTTAGAGTCACTATGCCCCTTCAATAGCAAAAATGTTTTTAAACCATTTATTTAGGTATTTCACCAAGAAAATCCAATGTGTTGGACTGGAAAGGAAAAGTAGATTTTTTCTAAAGTGGAAAATAAAACTTAGAAAACTAAAGCAATCAAGAATTTTATGTTGGTTTTCTATGCATTTCCGCCACTCCTGCCCTGGGGCAGAGAACCTATAAAATGCAGTTTTAATGGCTTACTGTAGCAGAAAGTATAATGCAGAAGCTTTCTGACAGTGAAGGAATCCAGAAAGTAGTGAAGTACCAAAATCTGGAGCAATGACAGCTCACAGGCAGAAGTGATTAATTGTAAAATCCTTCTAGGCCTAAGTAGAGAACACTGCCCAGGATGTGATGCAGTCACACCAGTTCCTCCCCTTAGTGCAGCATAAACAGCCATTAAAATACATTCTGGCTTTATTTCTTCCTGTAGTGAAATTCTTTTGGAAGCTCGGAAGTGTTAATTTGAACCTCATCTGAGCCTGAAAACAGAAGTTGTTTCTTCGCATATTTCCTTGAGGGCCAACGCAAGTGGTTTTTGCAGAGTTTCTTGAGTCAAGTTTAATTCATGTGATTGTAGGGCAAATACGGACTTCGGTACTATCATCATAGAATAGTTGGAGGCAACTTCTGGAGGTGATCCAGGCAGACGCTGTGCTCAAGGGGAGCTAATTCCAAAGTTAGATAAAATTCATTAGGGCTTTGTGCAGCATTTCTGAGAATCTCCAGTCATGGCAGTTCCATAGCCTCAGTTTGGCTTCTTGTTTTGCTGCTTAATCACATGCCCTGGGAAGAGTTTCTCCCTCCGAGCATCCTGGGCCCAGTGCTTCTCACCCTGCACTTGTGCATCCCAGAAAGGAATCTGTTTCCATCTCCCTGGATACAATTATCCCTTCAGTGGTGAAAGTCAGCAGTTGGATTCCACCACCAGAGCCTGTGTTCCAGAGGCAGCCATGTTGCCTTATCTTCCCGCAGCAGCCTTGGTCATAGCGCGGGCTGACAGTGCTCAGCTTCCCCCCTGCCAGCACAGGGGTTGCCCCGCTGTGGGCTCTGAGCACCAGCATTTGTAACTGGGTGTGGTTGGACTTTGGATCCCCTGCACCACAAGCACTGCAGTGGAGCCTGATGCTCCACTGGGGCTGCAGCTGCCCAGCTTTGCCAGGGCAGACTGTGCTGGTGTGCCTTGCTCAGCCTGAACTACAGTGTTCTCTGGTCTTCCCTCCACAGCAGTCAGTCAGGTGGATCAGGGATGATTTGCCTGTAGTAAATTACATAACTGTAAATGTAAGTTACATAACTGCAGTTCCACCAAAGGTAATGGCAAAAATACTTTTGACCTTTTGATGCTGTTTGATGTACCTCATGTAGCACTGAACTTTTTTCTTACTACTTTTTAAACCTTTTTTGAATCAGTTTAACTTTTCTATTAGTTTATACAGCGGTGACATAGCTTGTCAGCTGTAGGAGAGCTGAGTGAAGATACAGTAGCCATGAACTCCTACAAGAATAAGTTTGCATCTCAGTTGAAGTGTTTTGAATATGTACTCTGAACGCTTGTATAATATCCTTTCTCTTGTTACAGATGTATAGATTTTTTTAGCCATATGTCCTTTGGCCTATTTCATATGCTTAAATGTAAATCTATTTTTTTCTCCAAAGTATGTTCTCTGCTTTTATTCAATGAGCAGTTTTCTTGCTCGACATGTGTGTGCTAGCATTTTTTCTGATTTGGAGACAACTTACTTTCTGGAAATCTTAATGCTTATTTGGTGAATGTAATTCCTTATGATTTTTTTTTTTAAACATGAAATAAAACAATTGTCAAGTTTCTGCTGTAATAAGCAGGATCATATTTTTCTGAAAGAAGTCTCTGTGTGCCTTTGTTAGTATAAGCTTCTTCCATTTCCATGTTCTCAGTAAAACAAGAGATGTGAGCAAACTTCCTTGCATTGTTGTCCACTATTATTCCTCACTAACTCCATTCCATTTAGCATCTGGAATTACCCCCCCACACTATTTCCCATTCCACTGACACTTTTCTGTTTCATAATCCAGTGATGTCTTGAAAAGACAGGGATCTTTGGTCAAAAAGCCTGCTGATGTACCTTTGTCAACACTAATTTAGCTTCCTTGCTCTTTTACCTCTATTATAAACAAAAATGTCTGTATGTGTGAATTGTGTAGCTGTAGTACTTCAGAGCAGTCAGTGGTGATATTCATGAAATCACTTGCTGCTTTGGGAAACACACACTGTTGTAGTGTTTTATTTTAAGTGCTGCCACTTCATATCTATTGGGAGTGGGGTTTACAGTATAAAGGTCAGACTTTAACTGCCATTATAAAATGTGTGTGATGAACTGAGTGTAATAAACATTAGTCTCTCTATGGAATACATGTGTAAGGAAAGGCAAAAGGCAAACTCTGCAGCACTGAGTTTTTGGGCTGATTGGACTGTTTTAATCACAAATGTAGCTCTTTGCACATTCAGATTTGCAGTGTGAATGTGCCTTCCTTCCCTGTTGCTATACACAGTTCATTCTTGTGAGCACATTTCCTGATAATATTTTTGGCAGCCAGTCCATGTCACTTTGCACAGAAAAACACCCCACCATGTATTCTCTGGTAGTTCATGCAGTTGCATGTGTTTCTGATGATGACTTTTGCTTGTATTCTGTGGTCATGCTTCTCCTCAAGCTCAGTTCTCTGCCTTGCTTGATAGGATTTGTTATCATACTCAGGGTTTCTCTCGGTTCGTACCTTCACCTCTCAGTGATGCTGCTGTAGTGGCTGCTTCAGTGTGACCTCTGATATTTTCCAGTGGGCCTCAAGTCTCTGTTCTGTGGGGGTTGTGCTTGTTAGTATTTCATCTGAAGTACTTTCCCAGGCATTTGGGTATTGTTCACTCCATATTACACTTCCGAGTGGCAAGGATGTTTTTCCATTTTGACTTTATAATCGGTGAGCCTTGATCCCTCTTCCTGTCTGAAGCTTTTGGGAAGGTTTGTGCCTGATGGCACATGGCGGGAAGGAACAAGGCAGTAGTGCACATAGAGAGAAGGATACGAAGCAGTCTGGTTGACTTGGGGAAGGTGGATTATCAAGTTTGTGGATAAACCAGACTGATGCTGCTTTTCCACAAAGCTGATACATGTCTGGCAGGTCTCAGTTTTAGAGATAAAAATACTTGAAGACAATGACAAGATTTCCATGATGGCAATACCTGGTGATGCTTGGCTTGGAAGTGGCGGGGGAGTGTGATGATGCACAAACACTGAATGCCTGTGGATTAGGTCACTGAGGCAGGGTACACCTTGTCAGCCCAAGTATGTGTCACCTGAAAATGCCTTGTGTAGAAGCCAACTGGATGGCTTTTGTTTCTGGTTTTGGAAGGA
Organism: Struthidea cinerea; assembly: GCA_013397865.1. Taxonomy (NCBI): domain Eukaryota; kingdom Metazoa; phylum Chordata; class Aves; order Passeriformes; family Corcoracidae; genus Struthidea; species Struthidea cinerea. Next base: position 2,303,817 of record VZTI01000538.1, on the reverse strand, counting down.
ATGAGTAACAAGTGCAATTTCCCTGGTCCCGGTAGTACTGCTGTGAGACATGAGTGAGGCCTGTGGGTTTTGGGGACAGTGCGTAAGGTGGCAAGCACAGGGACTCACTGCAACAGAGATCCAGGAGTAGTTGCACAGGGTGCATTTTCCTAATGTGGTTTCCCAGCTTTGTTGCTTGATATAGTAAACATCTGATCGTATTATCTCAGTGTGGCCTGCCGCTCCTCTGAGGTGACCAGGTCCTTTAACAGTGACAGCTACATTTACCAGAGGAGCAATCAGCATTTCTTGTGTGGATTTGGTTGTTCTGGGTAAACTGGTGATATCTGAAGCAACATTGGTGTTCTGTATTGCTTTCTCCTCTGCTATAAGGAAGTTAGTTAATTTCTGAATGAAGAATGTTGTAATCTTGTACTTTTTTGTTCTGTGGTCAGTTTTTGCCTTTAAAATAAAAAAATGAAAGGTGCTTGAATTTGATTTTAGAGAACTCTATTCACAAATGTACTTCCTAGAAAATTTTGGACTGAAATATTTTTCTGTTCTGTGGGACAGCTGTATTCCGTTGGAGTCAGCTGAATATTTATCAGCAGAGATCAGAATTAGTCCCTTGATGATTACAGATAGTGCTTTAATGTCTTCTTCAGCTGTCTGTTTCCATAACTAAGTCTTAATCTTTGTTGTTCCTGGCAAGAGCAGCAGTAATTTTCAAGCAGCAGAGGTGAACACTCACACTACTGAAGTAGATGTAGTTCTAATGTCTGACAGTTTCCCTGGTTCTGGAATGAGCTCATTGTGCTCCCAAGGAGAGCAAAGACTGGATTTAGGCTGACAGCAATCAGTGAGTGAAAATGGAAGAACACCTCCTGTGCTTGTGGGAAATACCAGTTTTTCCTCTTTTGAACGCTTCAATATATTTTTAATTAAAGTGAAAGGTAACATGAGGTAAAATCCTACTGAAGATAAAATGTGAGAGTGTTTAATTTTACATGAGTTATCAGGTGAAAGGGAACAGGACACTCCCCCAGGACAAGTGCTTTGCCAGTGTTTTCCTAACAGGAGCACACTCTGCAGCAAGGCACAGTGTTCCAGGAAATTCACCCTACCTGGAACACCTCAGCTTTTAAAATTGAATGCTCATTTAGAAACACTCATAAAGGATCTAGCACTTGCTTGGGGCTTTGATTTAATGTTAGGTTGAGGGATTTGTCTGCTTGCCAGAAGCATGTGAGAAGCCAGTCTCCATTGGGGTGCAGGGGATTTTACTGTGTAAATCTGTTGTCATTGTTTGGAATTTCCCGTGTTAATCTGCATTGTGTGAATGGTGAAAATAACAGCAGTGTGAAAACTTATGGCACTAAAAATTAATTGCATCGAGATACTGTTAAAATAAAGCACAGGAAATAGAAAAATAAGTTTAAAATACAAAGAATATTTGACACGAGTGGAATTAGGTAAAGTATATCCTTTTACCTGGTAAATGACTGCAGCTGCTTAAAGGAATGGCTCAGCTCCCTGCTAGTCACATCACACATCTTACTCTGCCTTATCTGCAGCATTAATTTTGTGGTTAGATCAGTGATCTGCCTCACCCGCTGTGTGTGGGATCACAGGAATGTGTGGGAGCAGCAGAGCAGGCTTGCCCCTTTTGCTGTAGACCAAAAAGGTTAAGTGTGTGTGGTGGGGCAGCACCGTCCTCCTCTGCACTGGGATGAGATCCCTGTGGGAACCTCAGCATGGCTCATCTCCCCGTTAGTGGGAGTTCAGTGCTGCTGCTTTTTATCCCAGAAGTTGTCAGAGGTATTTTCTGAAAAAATTGAAAGCCATTTCTCTACCACTGAGCATGCCTAGTTGAGAAGCAATCTATTTATACCATAAATAATGAAATAGTAATTCCTGTATGAAAGCTAAGATGCCAAATGGCAACAGGTTTGGGTTTTTTCATTTGTTGGTCTGAAATCACTGGGAATTCTGTTTTACAGGCACTTCTTAAGGTTTTTATCTTGTGCACCCCTTCTGTATAGCTGTGTATGTCCAGGTATCCTTGTTTATAGCCACTGAATACGTCTCAAATTTGGGTGTGCTGGATAAGATAAGGATTGATACAAAACCCTGGCAGAAAAGGTAGGGGGAATAGGAGTAGAGCAGAGATACCCAAGGGAAGAGCTGAACATGACCTCAGTCTCGTTCTCCCACAGGCCTGCAGTCCATGGGTTCCCTGTGCAGCTGCATTGGCTGCTGGAGAGGATCCCTGGATGCTGCTCTGAGTGCTGAGGCGCTGCCAGGGAGCAGGACAGGACAGGCAGTGGGACAGGACAGGCAGTCCCTGGCAGGCTCTCTGTGCTGCCTCCCCGCTGCTGCTCTTTCCACAGCCTGGGGGAAGGGAGCCACGCTGGGGCTCCTCATGCCTGGCATGAGTTCTGGGCTCCCTGGTGGCAGACACGGGCCTTGGATTTGAGCGGGCATATTCCATCTCGTCCTCAATATTCCTGTTGGATACATCTTGCATTGAGGCTGTGGAAGAGCAGCTGGAAAGCTGCCTTGCCAGGGGTTTGAATTGGGTATGTGATTGCTGAGTGCACTTCATTTTCTCTGCCTTTTCACTTTCCAAATAGTGAGATCCCATTGATAGACCAGAATAGGAAAGGAATTAACTTGTTTCGGATGAAACTTTAATTTTTCCTTTGACAGCTTGGGGAAATTCCTGTGTCTTATAGTGTATCTTCATCTCCTACAAGCTCTAGAACAAGGCACAAAAGAAAAGAAACAGTTATTAAAGTTGGCAAGTTACTTCTGTTCAAAACACCTGTTTCCTACTAGCAGGTCTCTGTGGGAGTGTCATCTCAGTCAGCAAAAATTGGGGGGCAAAGGTAATGCAAGTGACTCACATCTCTCATTCCGTGTGATGTGACTCCCTCAGAGATTATCCTCTGGTTCTTTCCTTGTGTGTTCTGAGGACATTGCCTTAAAATCAGTTTAGCTGGACATAAAGTGTTTGCATCCTAAATATACTATTTTCTTGCTTTTTTTTTTTTTTTTTATTTCTGCTTGTCAGAGAGCCAATAGTAGAAGTGCAGAGAAGGAAATATTTCCTTTTATTAAGTTCTGATATTTCTTTTATGGCCTGTTCAATGAACAGAATCAATAGTAGATCTACTTTGGTTTCATTTTATGTTCTGTGTGGTATTCAGCATCTCTCCAAAACAGATGGCATCCTCTTAAAATTTAAATCAAGTAATTTTGTAATGAACTTAGACACTGTGAAATCTGAAGACAGACATCCCACCAGGACTCCTGGGACTCTTTATGTTTTAAGTACATAGCTGGGTCTCTGGAAGCTTAACATCTCTTCAATATAATGTTTTTCTTAATTAAACCTGTAATCTGTAAGGCAATTCCAGAATGATTTATGAAATAATTGCAGTACTTTCATTTCAGGAGTTAGCCTTGTTTCAGGCACTCTGACTCCTTCCTCCAGTTCTTCAGTCAATTTTAGGTTTTGTCCTGCTTTACTTCAATGGGTCTTACTGGAGTTTGAACCTTAAAATCTTGTAGAGTTTGTCTAAAGTGTTTGAGCCATATGCACTCCCTTAGGGTTATGGCTGATGTTTTATTACAGTTTTCAAAAAGGGAGATGAGTAAGTCAGTGTAGTTGTCTTCTGCACTCCTGGAGCCTTGGCAGTCCAACCTCCACCTTGTGTCCAAGTCATGTGTTGGTGTAGGGGGAGCACTGTTAGAGCAAAGCCTTGCAGTGCAGTGCTAAATACATGAGAGGGAACCATATTCCATTTGTTCAACATGGATAGTTTTCCCTTAAAAACAGTGGGGATTTTCATGTTTGTTAGGTCTTGCCCAACTTTGTTAAATATTTCAGGCTTTTTGCTCTTCTCATTGACACCTTATTTCCCAAAGTGAGTATACCAAGTGGCAAAAGAATCAAGTATAAAAACTTATCCAATGGTCAGAAGAAAATATCAGTTAATTCTCTGACACACAAAAATAGTGCAGATACTGAGCTGGTTCTCCTGCTCCCCAATAACCGTTGTGGTAAGAGAGAAAGCTGCTTTCACAGTTTCACCAGTACAAGCATTTTGCATAAGCAGGAGATAAGGGAATGGGGGGATGTCTTTTACACTCTGGGAATGATATGATTAGATTATTTCCATGTAAAATGCAATTTTGTTTGGATATGCATGTTTGGAAGGATGAATCTTATGCAAATCACATTAGTAGAGACGCAGTCATTCCTTGCAAGCAACTTTGTGCTACTAATTCTTTGAAATCAAAGCATTGCATCAGATTGGTTGCCCTGCTTTCTGTCTGAGATGGCCTGTTCCCCGTTGAAGATGCTGTTCATCAAGTAGAATTGGTGCATTTCTAAACTTGGTTGATGTTGCTTGGCAAATACTGTTGGTCTGTAGTAATGGATTACTTCCAAGAGCAAATCATGTCGTGCAAGTACAGGTGTGAAATAGATTGATTGCTTTTATTAGGGAACAGAGCTATTTGGGATTGTGTTCTTCCGTGGTTCTGCTCTGACAATGTTAGATTGTGTCTAAATTAGCCTCTCTTCTTTTTGTTGTTGTTTTTTATTATTCTTCCTTGTGCAGTGGAGATATTTTTGCTGCTTCATCAACTCTCAATGACTCAGTGTGTTACTGTAGCACTGTTCTGACTGTGGAGTTCCCCATCCCTCCTTTGTGGCTTTCATCTTAGATTTTAACTTTCTTGTCTTCACCTACTAATTTTGATTCCATTCTGGGATTTTATGTAGTTCTGTGTAGGATTTTTTAAAAAAAATTATTTTATTAGTGATTTTTTTGGATAGTCTGTCATTTAATTTAATCTCTACTTGCTCATTTCATGTCTTATGCGTTCCCTCACCCTTTCCTAGCCTTTTGTCGCGTTGTCTCTCTAGACGTAAATCTTCTCAAAACTTGCTGATGTTTCTTGTAGGATTGGCTGTTTGGTCAGGTGCTGTCTGCTTTCCTGATCGACTCTGAAAACAGAACTGTGTGTCTTCAAACACTGAAATCTCTTCCATCCATGTTTCTCTCTTTTGTTTCTAATGTTTAATGAAATTTCAAGGTCAGGGACTGCACTGGGGTACAATATTAGGGTGTTAAAACATCTTTTCATACCTTAAAGCACATTATTAGCAAGTATTAAATGTTTAAGTAAGGTACAAAGACTGAAATGTTGGACTCTGTGTGAGCTTCCATGCTCTCATTTGTTGCTTGACTTTTATAGGTGCTTTTTAAAAAACAATTAAATTGTTGAGTTAAACTACCAGCAGTTGTGTCTGTCCTGGGAGAATTTGAAATGGGTGGTATCTGTATGGATACAAGCTGTAGTTCTGAAGTGCTGTGATTGATTGTTTCTCTTCAGCCATTCCTTTGCCTCTGACTCTTTTTCTTGTTAGGTGCTTTTTCATGAAATCAGTTTCTTCCTCTGTATGCCAGAGCAAATAATTTAGGTTGATAAAAGGGAAGGATGGTGCAGGAGCTGGTGGGAGGGAAGCAGAGGACTCTTACGATAAGCTGGCATTTTTTCCTAAATGATTTGGAGCACGTGTGGGACTACAGGCTCATTAGCCCAGGAGAGCTCTTTGTACAGGTACATTTACACAGGGTGACCCAGATATTGTAGTGAAAGGTGCCTTGATGTACATAAAATGTATATAACTACAAAGCTGTCATGCTCTAGAATGAAAGTACACTGAACCAAAACATTTCAGGATCAGCTAATTTTTTGAAGTATTGTTTTTGAAGGTGTGGTTAGAGATCAATACAGTGTTCTCAGGAACTTTTTTCTTTGAGTGGCTATAAAAGCTCTCAAAGTTGCTGATACAAATTCCCAAGCTAGTGTAGTGGACAGGAAGAGCGTGGTTTGGAAGAAAAGGCTGATTATGTGCAATGCTGAGTGGGAAGAACAAGTATTTATAAACAAGGCTGCTCTGAAAAAAGTATGAACAGTATTTTCTCCATGGAATTTCTTCAATTTATTATTCTTACAGAACTTAAGATGTTTATCAGTTATTTTCCAGTGTATAAAACTTAATGAGCTTGTACATAAAGCAGAGTGTAGAAAAATTTTCTTTTGCTTCTGTTTGGCTCTTGTTAGATCAAGAAGGTATTGACCAAACTTTCCTCTTGGTTTCGGGTTCCCACATAGTGTAACAAAGCAGAGAAGACAGAGGGCTTTCTCAGGAAGCTTGTGATACATGTGGAGTATTTTTCTTTTCCTGAAAACAGATATTTGGCACTTGTTTGTCTCTTCTGTTGTCTGTCTTTCTGAGCAACCAGTCTTGCAGTGACTGGGGATAACTTAAAATTTCTAGAGGTGTAGATATAGATTACTTTGATACCTAGTAGGATATGCCACTTTTAGTCTTAATTTTGTATTGTCTAGCAGTTCTACCCATTGTTATGAAGGAACTGGTTTTCTCTATGGACGAGTCACATGAGTTTCTAGAGTTCAGCTGATGCCAACTTGTACGTGTCATTTTCATTGACTGGTAAAACAGGAAAGGTGACTCAGCTCTTGAGACACTCACTTTTGATCACTTCCACTAAGTAAATGGGAACTGAGAAAATCTTACTGTCCCTGCAGAAATGGTTTTGGGTTTTTTTGGTCAGAAATGAGTTCATTATTTTAACAACACTGATGTCAGGAGAAGCACGGGACAGCTCTGTTTATAGTTTGAGCTGCAGTTCTGTCTGAGATTGCAGTGGATGTAACAGTGGCCTTTGAGCAGTTCAGCTTTCTTGCTGCTGCTACTGCAGCCCCAGCAGCAGGGAATCCAACAGTGCTGGGAAAAACTGCTGGAGAAACACAGAATGTCTGAGCAGCAAGGCTGTGCTGAGCCCCTGCTGCTGTTACACAGCTTCTAGCAACAGCTTGTTGGGTTGATTTAAGCTGGTGTTGCTGTATCTGGGTTAGCTGTGCTCAGCCTTGTGATTGCAGGATGAGTTTATCCTTAAACTCTGCTGCCTCCGTGTGTAACCTGTCCTGTGTTACCTGGTCAGCAGTCATTTAGCAAGTGGTTTGGAATGCAGGTTGAGAGATGCTTTCTATGTCAGTAGTTCAGTGTGTTGCAGATGTAAGTTCTTAGCCTTTTTATAATGGGAGAAATACTGATTAAAATTTTGAGTTTAAAATCCAAGTGATAGTATTCTGGGCTTCTATATATGGGCAAAATGTTACAATCTTTGTTTTCTGTAGCTTCAGCATTGTAAAGGAGCTGGTGGGTGCTGCTTTCAGGCAGTAGATTGCCATTTTAAACCTCATGTTGTTGATTTATTTCAAACACTGATGGGTTAATAGTCTATGAAAAGATAAGTGTTACTATTTAGCAAGAAATAAATAACAGTGAAAACCAAGAACAGCTCAAGTTTTAAAGTGTGGAAATATATCCAAATGGGGTTGTCAAAGAATGTTTAGAATAATAGTGGAATCCCCTTTCATGAGGCAAGTAAAGCTCTTGGGATGCTCTGTGGGGAATAATCCCACACTGTCGTGGGGTTATTTACTGTGGTTTGTGGTGTGTTTATGTATTAAATCTTCGATTTGTTACAAACACTTGGTTTCATGGTGGTAACACTGCAGAATTGTATAGCTTTTTTATTTAACATTTGTAGTAGTAATGCCTAATATTGTACATTGGAACATTATAGTATTCTGCTTTGGGTGTAGAATACTGATTGGAGACTTAATCCAGTGAGACTCAGTGGTGCTCCTTAATCCATGCCATTCCCTTTTGGGACCTTGATGTTTATTTATTTATTAATTTTTATTATTATTATTCATTAAGTCCTGTGATCCCTTCTGTTGTGAGGTGCTTAAAGGTCTCTTGTTGAGGGAAAACAGAGGTTTGCTTTCCTCTTTGGAATTCCACCATTCTTGCAAATTTATCATTCCTAATAAAAGACAGGGGCTTTGTGTTTGGATCTCTGTAGATAAACCTGAGCTGTATTTTCCCCCTTTTCATCTCATAATTATTTCTTTGAGACTAAGGAGGAAATTAAGGCGAAGATGATGTGGCCCTGCTTTTCTGCTGCAAGCAGGCTGATAGAGCTTCCTTGGCCTGTGGTTTGGGATTTGTGGTGCTGGTGCTGGAGAAACAACCACCACCACGAGTAGTTCACAGCACCTGTAGTTGTGTCAGCCCCACAGAAGGGCAGCTGCTACGTGGGGTTGAAAATAGAGCTACCAAAGGCAGCCTGTGGAAATACAGCCTTTGGCTAAATAGTTTTCTATATAGTTTAATATTGCTTTGAGCAGGAGCTGAAGGGCTGTCCAGGGGCTCACATTTTGCACTTGTTTGGTTTGAGCCTGCTCATACCCAGATCGTGTGTGTTACAGATAAATGTCAAAGATCATTTTCTCTCCTTGTTTATTGTTTGTTACTCCATGTTTCTTCCTTTTCTCCATCCTGGAGCTGTGCAAGCTCCTGCATCAACAGGAATAGAATCAAATCGATCCTGAACTAAATCCGTTGTTTTCACATTGCTCCCTGTGCTGCTCAGACATGCACGAGCCCAAGGAGGCCCTGAACAGCTCCTGGGGGTGCTCTGTGGGGCCGTGGTTGTGGAATGGCTGGCTCAGCACTTGCCTGTTGTACCCAGTGTGAGGGACCTGTTTGCTTGAAAATTTGAAAATGTAGAATTTTATAAATAAAGAAACTCGAAACTGTAAGGCAAAGCGTAATTTTGAAACATCTTAGTAGCTTCCTGCTGTGGGAATGTTATGGGAGTCAAAGTTGTTTTGCTCAGTTTTTCGTCAACAAGTGCCAACTGTGATATAGAAAATCCTGGCCTTTTTGAGAAAAAGAGGTGCAGTGAAATGCTTTTAAGGTGTGTGGAGTTACAGAAGGCTTTTGATAAGGTTTTGTTAGGGAAGCAGATAATCCTGTGTGCAGTTGCTCTATGGATTCCAGACTTGAAACGCTTCTTGTTTTGGTGTGGTGGTTGGTTGTTTTTGTTTTTTTTTTTTCTTTTTTTTTTTCCCTTGCTCCTTTTGTGAGCTCAGTGAAAACTTTAGGCAGCATGTAGGCTCACTTTATATTGTATAGACGTGCATATTTCACATTTAGGTTTGCACTGTCAGTGGGTATTGGTTCTTTAAGGAAATGGCTTCCCCTGCTGTTACTGGCAATTGATTTGTGTTACATTGTTCCAGTGTAATTTTTGAAATAGTTACCATGCTTTAAATTCAGAAGGGAAAATAGCGCTGCATTACTTGCCTCGTTCATCTTGGGACTGGCATACCAGGGTGAATGTTGTTATGCAAACATAAACTTCCACTGTTGTTCTTGGGTTTAGGATTAACTTGCCTGTGTCTCAACGCTTGTGTTTTATGCAGGGTTCAGTGGTCTCAGTTTAAAGGCTATTTTATTTTCAAACTGGAGAAAGTCATGGATGATTTCAGAACCTCAGCTCCTGAACCAAGAGGGCCCCCCAATCCAAACGTGGAATATATTCCCTTTGAAGAGATGAAAGAAAGAATCCTGAAAATTGTCACTGGATTTAATGGGTATGTATCCTTTGTTTTCTAAAGTAAGGATAACAAACATATTTCTCCAGTTTTGTAACACAGTAGTTTGTACTGCCTGTCTGGAACTGTTCATCTTGCTTCTTTGAATAGACGAGCAGAAGCAAATATGCACCTTGGAAATATATTGCAGTAGTTTCTGAACTTCATTATTCTGTCACTGAATGAAAAGTGTGGCACGCTGTCGTGTCATTCACATTGTTTTTTCAGTATGTAGTTAGTTTTTAAACACAGCAGTTCAAAGAAGCATCATATTACTATGTGCATTTAAGAGGTTAAATAGACAGTAAAGTCAGATTACTTGCAGTATATTTTGAAATACCAAATGGGAAGAGGTCTTCTGGTGTTCAGTTCCTGATTGTTTTGTGGCAGTTCACTGGGTTTTGAAGAAGTCATGCTGTGAGAAACAGGGTGTCACCAGGAGGTGTACCTGGGTTAGAATTGTTAAATTATGCCAAATTCAAATTTGTAGCTGAGGTGATATTTACTGATGAAGAACATGGGGTGTTTGATCAGTTGCTGACAGTGTCCTGGATTAAAATGTATCTGTGCCCTTTGCTGGTTTCCTTTTGGAAGTTTTTGTTTCCTTTCAAATAAAGCTCCTGATGGTTTTGTCTTATTTGGTGTGTCCTTTTTACTAGTTTACGTAGTATTTTTGTTGTTTCTAAACTGGATTACCTACTTGCCATAAGCTGAGTCATCCTGGTTGTGGTGCTCAGTGCTCGTTAAGACTTTCAGCATTTTTCTCAGCTTGTTACAAATGGGCATGTTTTAAATCTTGCCTTCCTAATACCCCCAAATTTCAGGTTCAGAGGTGCTACTGACATGTCCTTAGTATTGTATTTTGATGCTGTATTTATAATTTATGCTGTCATTGTTCCATGCTATTTCATTTATTTGCAGTTTAGGAGTCTAAGTCAGATCTCCTCTTCCCCCCGCAATTGGTGTCGTGTAGGAGACTTCTAAGAATGTGAAATTCAGCTTGTTCTCAGCTCCCCAATATTTATACCAGGCTGCTTCACTGCAGGAATTTAAAAACAAACCTATCCTTTATGCTCAAGTCTGCCTCTCTCCCGCCTCCCCCAGCTTTTTGTTAATGCTTCGTTGCCCACAAAATGGGTAATGTTCTCCCAGGGACAGCTAATGAATGGGCTGCTGTTATCTGCTGTTGTTCCCAAGTGCGCTGAACAAACCTCTGGATGACAAGTCTGGAGCTTAGGCTGTGCCTGTGCTATTTCCATCCTTTGCTGTAGCACTTCAGGGTGCTCAACTTCCTCATACTTTGCAGTGCAACTCTCAGGCTTTGAGGAAGCAAACTGCATCCATTAATTACCTTAAAGGAAATAATGCCTGGGGATGTTTCAGGGTCTGGGATTGCAGAGTGGTTCATTCAGTAAATCCTGTAACCCCCACAGGGAGGATGTGATTTTAAAAGCTGAATCATGTGGAGATCTGTCCAAAAAGTAACAGCAGCAGGTTTTGGGTTGTGTGATTTGTATATTCAGGCTTCTTTAGAGCTGTGGGTGTCATTTCAGGGTACCCGGGCAGACAAGGAAGCTACTTGATGTGACTTTATTGTTGGGATGTTTTTATTAGCATTTGTTTAACAGACAGGGAAAGAGTTCAAAGTAGCAAATTTTTAAAAGTTTTGAGTCGAAGAAGTAACACATTAAGAATGACTCCTGTTTTGGGGTCTTTCTAGCTGAAATGCCTTTTAGAGAAAGCACAAACTGGCTGTTTTAGCCTATCTGTATCTTACTTGACGTCGTGTCTGCACAGCTTTACAGAGCCAGATTCTCTTCACAATTCTCTTACAATTGCTTTGGAGTAGGAACTTCTTGCCATTTTTTTATCCTTTTATCCTTTGTTAGTGAAACAGGAAGTTCCAAGGTAAGTTATTGGGGATCTCAATGACAGAGAAATTTTCACAGCATGAATAACATAGATCATAATCCAAATTTCATTTATGTGGGGTTTTTTTTGTTTGTTTGTTTGGGGGGGGTTTGGGGTTTCTTTTTTTGGCTACAATTTAATGTAGCCGTTATAAGTAAGTTTCCCAGATCCCTCTTCAGTCCTGACCAAATGAATTTTTGGTTTGTAATTCACTCGGGACTGTAGTGCTGGAAGTGCTGTTTTGAGTGTGTTGGTATAGAATTTTAAGTGGCTACCTTAAGTGGGCAGATCAGGACTATTCATGCAGCTCATGTTCTGAACTAATTAAATTTCTGAGCATTTACTATCAGTTCTTGTACTGCTCACAAACTTTTACTTTGGTGTTCCTTTAGAGATTTACGCCAATTTAAATTACTTCTGTTTTAAAATCACGTTGTTGAACTATTTTAAAACAATAGTTTTTCACCAGAAAGAGTTCCTGAGGTGAAGTTAACTTTGGGTTTTGCCAGCTAAAAGCATTTGCAGGTGTTGAAGGAGTTCCATGCAGAGGGGTGATTGTGTGACACCGGGTGCCATCTGCTGCTCAATGCGCGAAGTTCACTTTGCTGTGAAGAATTTGGAGGGAAATGAGTTGGCTTTTGCTTTTTTCTTTTTAGCTTCTTATAGCTGAGAGTAAAATAGGAACACAGCTTTTCCTTCTGGAGTCAGTTGCAGGCTGCACGTTTCTTGAGTTTCCTGTCTTACTTGGGGAATTAGCACTGTGTTAATGTTTCAAAACACTTCATGTGTCAGTGTTCCAGGTGACCAGTTAAGTACAGCTAAATCCAAACCAGCCATATACTGATTCCCCAGGATGTCTTACAGATCTGGCTGATGGAGAATAATTTAAAATTCTGTATGTTTTTGTTTCTGTTGAATAAATGGATTTTTGAATGGACAGTCTATTAAAAAAAGAATTAAATCTTTTTATTTATGGATTTTCAACCAAAGATCAAAATGGCCATCACCAGAAATAGATCAATTTAATATTTTATCTGTATGGAAAGATTAACAGATCAGGTAAATTCTTTGTGACTTAAAAGTTGGAATGGTAAAAGAAGGCACTGCACAGAAGCTGAATATTGTGAGTATGGACTCGATCTTAAAGGTCTCTTCTAAGCTTGATGATTTTATGAAGAATTTGGGTGTCAAAGATTGCTGGTTGACCAATGAAGAGCAAGGGAAGGGAAATTATTGATGCCAGAACCACTGTGAAGTTTAAGAACCTTTGTGTAATAAACTGAATTAGAAGGAACACTTGTTCCTGTGGTTTTTCTGGTTTGTTGAGGATTAGGACTTCCTCAGTAACATAATGTACAGGCAGTTCTGAAAAACATAATTAAATTGTTGATACTTAGTCACTCTCTGAGTACTACTTGCTTTTAGTTAAAGTGAGTTGTCATGTGGGATGATGAATTGGAGCTGTGCTGACCTGTTTGCACTGAGCTGGTGGCAGAGCTGGCCATCTCTAATGTGGCTTTTTAGCTAATGAGCAAAGCTGGAGATCTGTGCTGTGTTAGCTCATGACACAGGCTGGAGATACCATGTACTGACTGCCTCAGAAGATAATAAAAGTGGAATTTGGACAAAAATTTACAGTGTAAGGATATACACACCCATGCATGTCAGTCTGTATTGATGCTGCTCTGGCTTTGTATTCCCAGCTAAAAAATGGTTCATAAATATTGTATTAAATATTCTTCTTAGATAACTTTTTAAACGCTTATGGCTTCAACTTCCAATAGTTAATTGTAAAAATGCATGGTACTTTACTGAAATATTTTTGTCAGAAGTTTGTTAAAATGTGATGTTGAACTTGGATTGAAAGTGTGTGACAGCTCAGGTAACTGGGAATTGTCTGTAAGGTATTGCTTGTCTGAAAGGTCAGCTTCTCATTTCGGCAGGGATGAAACTGAGTGCAGAATTGTCAAAAACAAAAATGTGTTTATGTGGTTCCTATGGGCTTATACATTACTAATTATTATTCATTATTAATTATTTTTCCTGATTTGCTCCTTGATAGATGAATACGTTGTCCAGTTGTAGCAACAGAGATTATTTGTAACAGCTGAAATACAATGGTTCTACTAATTCCAACATTCACTGCTTTTTCTGTAACTGTGTTTTGTAAAACCTGAAATAAACTACAAGTTGAGACTTTCTTAGCTCTAGTGTGTATGACTCAAATTTGTTTTGAATCCCTTACAATTTCTCTTCTGTATATTGGAACAGTACAGTCAGAAACTTCACTGTTGATCTGATTTCATTTTCAATTTTTAAATGAATCCTTTGAGTTGTCGGATGATGCATTTAGGATTCTGCTTGGGTTTTGTGGTGGTGAGCACAGGAAACAGCTTTGTGTATGAGATAGGGAAAAACAAAGCCTTGAGGTGCCAACCAATATTGTTCATGGTAACAAATTTCAGTACTGGTTTTGTTCCTCCTTCTCAGTAAGGGGGAGAAAGCAGTAATGTTGTTGCTTCCTAAGAGTCATTAAAATAAAATTAAATTGTTATAAATCTATTTCATTGCAGCATCCCCTTCACTATCCAGCGACTCTGTGAGTTGCTGACAGATCCTAGGAGGAATTACACAGGAACAGACAAATTTCTAAGAGGTGTGGAAAAGGTAAGTATTTCTCTGACAGAGAACACAGCTCCACAGTCACAGCCACCACTTAATAACTTCTCAATTGCTCCCAAAGGTCTGCTGGTTTCCTTGGGGCTCAGAGCCAGAGTATAGGTAATGGCTGCTCTTAAGTGTCTGAGTTTGTTTCATACCTTTCAGCACCAAAAAGCAGTTCTAAAATAACTTCAGACATAAAAATTAATCTCAGGGCTGCAACTGCTGTGTTTCGTAATCACTGTGCAGTACTCCAGCTGTAGTTTGTGGGGGGTGTATTGGCAGTTGTTACATGGAGTCCTGCTTAGAAATGATCAGATGAAACCTGAATCTTTTGATCAGGCATTTCCTCCCACATTTGGTTTCAGAGTAGATCCAGAGGTGAAGAAGAAGGGAGGCCCCTTCCCTCCAATGTCTTTTGTTTCAGTATTTAAATCCTATGGTGTAGCAGAGTGTGCCTTCAGAAGAGCACATAAGTGTCTTCACCGGCATTTTACAGCTTATATCAGAATGTGGAATCCTTTAGAAGCCAGGAACAGACTTTCAAGGTATGGTTCCACAACAGGATACTTCAGCATTTCTGAATACTTTGTTCTCCAGAGATTCCTCAGTTAGAAATTACAGACACTCGGGCCTGAGGCTTAATGTGCTGGTCTCGTTAGGGCAGCAACAAACTTAATAAAATCCTGAATTTTAGTGTAATTATGGCCTGACCTTGTAAGTGGGAGTAGAGCTACTTTAACAGATAGGACCGAAATCCTGTAGCTTTTAAAGTTTTGGGATGTTGTCAAGAGCTGAAGCTTCTCTTTCTGAACTCTTGATGTGTTTGTTGTTTGTATATTACAGAATGTCATGGTTGTCAGCTGTGTATATCCATCTTCAGAGTGAGTATGATCCTCTTTTCCATGAAACTTCAAGCTTGTGTTAGTCACAGGGAGAACGTATATGTGTGTCTAATGCATTTCTCTTGCTGTCAGTAGTTGTATCTAAAAGCCAGACATGCAGAGTTCAGATTTTGTTATCAATATTTCAGTCAGTAGTAGGGATGGTGTCTGCAAGTGTAATAATTGGGAAATAAGTAAAAATTCCTTGGGGACTGACAGTGGGGACTTTGTAAGTTTGGGATTGGGAAATTGTGTGCAAACAAGCTGAAAGGGATTTAAAGTTCCTTTATTCATAACATTTTGTTGTTTTGTTTGTTAGGAAAAATAATTCCAGTAGTTTAAATCGGATGAATGGTGTTATGTTCCCAGGAAATTCACCAGGGTACTCTGACAGGTGAGTTTAGTTCTAGGGGTTAACTTTAACTGGATAGAAGCAGTGGAGTTCTGGGAATAGCTGGTTCAGATCCCTTTTTACCTGTTGCAATCCCAAATAAGTAGCCTTAAAAATGAGGTGTGCCATGGGATACTGGGGAATGGGGTAGAGGAGGCAGGAATATGTACGCTACGTACTGTGTGTTTTGAGCTCTCTGTCACCTCATTGTTGAGAATTTTTTCTTGTTATTTAAACTTTTTTATCAAATTTGCACATTGTAGGCAAGGAATATTTTATTCAGTATAAAACAGCAAAGCCCCTCATCTATTTGTTTAGTTTTGTTGATCTTTCAAAGGAAGGGTTTAGCTGCTTTCTGCAAAATAGGAACAAATCACTTTGCTGAGAGGCTGGGTTAACTTTTCATTATTATTTTTAAAGATCGAATGTAAATGGCCCTGGGACCCCCAGACCCGTGAGTCGAACGAAGGTTTCGTTGTCAACTCCCATGACAACCAACGGTTTGCCAGACAGCACAGAGCATAAAGAGCCCAGCTTGCAGCAAACAGAGGAGAAGAAACACAGGTTTGTCAGGAGGAGTGTATTTTGAGGTTTTAGTATTCTCAGGTTTTTTATTTATGTTTTAAAAATAGTTTAAAAAAGACATGTAAGGGATGCATAATGGAGTCTTAGATCAGGAGTGATGACTTTGAGGTTTTCTTACGTAATAAGTGAAGCAAATTCTGTTGTTGTGACTTAAAGTGTTTAAATCGAAGTAGTTGCTATTTTTTTTAAAGTGTGACAAGATACAGAATGTTTGTCTTCAATAAAAGCTACATCTGCTTTTGTTGCTTGTAGTGAATCACCAGCGTCTGAATCAGAAGGTGCTCAGAGCAGCCCGGTGAAAAATAAGCACTCTGAAGATGATCCTGCAGAAGCAGAAGGGCATGAAGTAAAAAGACTTAAATTTGACAAGGAAGGGGAAGCCAGAGATGCACCAAACCAAACTGCCTCCAGTGAAGTCTCTTCAGGCATGGGGGAAGAGACAGAAGCATCCTCTACATCTCAGGATAAAGAAAAAGATGCTACCTGTGCCAGACAGCACTGTACAGAGGAAGAGGAGGAAGGTATTTTAGATTTCACTGTCTTCTTTTACTTCCAAGGAGTTGGGATTTTCTTTGCTGGAGACCAGTGCTGCTGGGATTGCTGAATGTCTCCAGTTGTGCTTAAAGATGAGCTGCTTGTTCATACTTCAATTTTGCATAATTTACCAATTCTATTATTTCTTTTTCCTTGGTCCTACACTCAATCTGAAACTTAAACAAGGGTACTTAAAATCTTTTGGGGCCATAAATTAGATCAGGGTGCACCAAGAATTCAAGAATGCCTACTTTAGGGTATTATCAGGTGTTCTCATCCTTTCTCCAGAATGGGGATAGGTCATACTTACATTTTACTATCTTTATTAATAATGGAGTTTACTTAAATACAGATAGAAATTTATGTTCTTTCACTGAGGAGACTGAGCAACAATGTCTCCACATCCTATGAGAACAGTAAAAATTATCTCACTGTAAGGCAGGCTCTGTACCTAACTAAAAAAAATAACTGCAGTTAAGAGACTAATCTAGTTTTCACATATTCTTGAAAGTTTCCTTTTAATTATTTTTTGTGGCTCAAATATTTGTACAATGTTCTGTAGATCATGATGGCTGTACACTTGAAACAGCCATGTTTTCATAATTTCCAAAAGACTGGTTCTGAAGTCAAATGGAGGATGTGGAGAAGCAAGAAAAAGTTACTTCTTGGACTTTGTCTTTATCAAGTGAAGCTTAATTAAGTGAAGCTACCTGTTTTATAAAATGACTGGACTTTATTTTATGGTATGTTGAGATAGTTTGGATATTCTGACAAAGGTGGCTACTGCTTTATCTTCTAAAAAAATCGGGATTTGTCTGGTTTTCCTGTCCTTGGCTGTGTTGTGGAAGTTTTGCTCAGCATAGCTGGGAGTGGAAAGTAGCAGGATTAAGGTATGTTGAAAAATCCCTTGGTAATACTGTACTTTCTCTGTTCCTAGAGCCCTTCATGTCTCCCAGAAACGCTGGTCCAGACAGAAAAGAGCAAGACAAAGACAGTGACTCCTCGAGTGTGGCCGAAGAGAGCTCTGAGGAGAACAATCAGATGGAGGAGTCTGACCAGTCGCGGGCAGAGAAGGATTTACACTCGGCTGACGGTGACATCAGTGCATCTGCCACTAGTGGAGCTGACTGCAGTGAAACAGAAGAGCTGGGCTCCTATGCTAGTGAAACTCCTGAAAACTCCTCAGAGACCCCGATGGAAAACAGTGATGAAGCCACAGAAGCTGCAGATGAACCTATGGAGCAAGACTAATTTAAATAAACTTAGAGGCAGTATTTTCCATAAGGCTCCGGTTTTACACTGTATAAATAATTTTATGTAATAAAGTGGACCTTTAGTTTTACAAAAAGAAGCAGGTTGTAAAATAAACTTCTCCGTGGATTGAACCTTGAAAGAGTTGTACATGATAAGAACTGTGAATACCAGCTCCTTCAGGTCCTGCTTACCGCTGAACTTTCGTTTGGTCAAATCAGTGGTTTGTGTATAGTTTTTTTTATTTAGAATAAAAGTTTTTAAACTGGAAGGTAATTATAATTTTGACAACTTTTTTGGAGATCACCACACCTAGTTGTATGTAAGCAAGAAAGCTTTTTGTCTTGTCTTTTTCTGACAGCTCTAGCAGTTACTTCATATTTTGGTTACAGTTTCAACATTTGACGTGTGAAATTCGGGGTTTCAGGCTGGTTTCCGGATTTTTATTTGAATACACACCAAGAAACCTTCTGTTGTGTGTTTCAAATGTGTTCCATTTCACACACACATCTCCGCACAGCATGCACACCTCCGTGTACCCTCGCTGTTCTAAGGGGGAAGGGGTATATTTTTCTGTTTCTATAAAAGATAAATACAGCAAATACTTTTTCTATAGGGAAAAGACTGAGTTCACCTCTCAAGGCACTTTGCCTCTGGAAAAACAAAACACATGAAATCTGGCCCACATGAAACCCTGGAAATACTAACATTGTTGAAAACAGCCGAGTAAACACATTCCAAGAGAACTGTTCCAATGACAACATTTTTGTATACTTCTGAGGTGCCTGAGTGAAAGGAGTTCATTTATTTATGAGAAAATGTGCTTTATGTTGAGAACGTTGTAATCAAAACATTAGCTTAAACTTTTGTAGAAGAAATGTTTGAAAATAAAATACCTTGGAAGAAATGAGCAGGTATTTGCCTTTTTGAGTGCTTCTTGGAGCTTGTGAATATTGTAGAGAAGTCTCAGAGTTCCTCCAAGGTTTGCAGGTGGCATCGGGCTGATCACACCACTGGATGGGAAGGATGGAGACGTGACCCTGGTCATGTTCCTGAGCTACAGGGGTTAGGGGTGCTGAGGAATCACCACGATTTGTATAACATTTTGGAAGTGAACTAAATATTTTTGAACATGCTACTTTGACAGCCAGTGTTACATTTTTTTTTCAAACCAGCTCAAAGCACAAACTACTGCTTTAAACTCAATATTTTCCCGTATTTAAAGACATGCAAGCTGCAACCTCCCAGTCACACTTACTGGCTGCCAAATTTATACCTGTTTCTTCAACTGTACCTTTTTGATATTTAGAATTTTTAAATTTCTGTAAAGTAGATTTTTTGTAGATTGTAATGAGTGCTCACTGCCATTGTGAAACGGTATATAATTGTATAATTTCTGTGTGTAAACTGAATGCTTGGGCTTTCAATACAGTATTCATATAAAGCAATAAATATTAATGTTATGAAATATCTGAGTACATTTTTATCACAATTGTCCCTCTTTGGTTTTAAGTTCACGTACCTGAAGTACAAAAATGACCTCTAAAATGCATGCTGATAGTTTCTTGTACTACATGGTCTGCTTTGTATTGTTTGGGGGAAATTTACGTTTTGATTAATACCAGAATTAATTTGGCTCAGTTGGACTATTTATAAAGTTATTTCTTGCTGATGTTACCTATCAAGTTGTGAGCAGACAGGATTCAGGGAGACGCTTGCAAAAAAAAAAAAAAATCTTATTGATCGAGATCCCCTTGCAGAATAAAAATTGTATTTTGATTCACTTTCATTGTGCTGAAGGGTTGGATGTGTGTTATCAAATTAAAGGACTGAACCAAAATGTTGAAATTAGGGAAGTTTAAGAATATAGTGACATCTTACACTGCTTTTTTTTTTCTTTTAATATTTTGCCAATGAGAAAATTTTAAAATTTCTAAGTTTAGAGATTTCTGAAATTTTCTTTAGATTGTTTATTTGTGACGATATTGTCAATAAACTTGTTCTTTAAGCACCTGTGACCTTTCCAGATGTTTGTTTGAGCAGCATTAGTGCCGCTGCTGCAGAGACCTGCAGAGGGACTTTGAGGTATGGATCCATTTCTGTATCTGCAACTTATTTTAATGGCTAATAAAAATTGAAATAATGCTTCAACCTCACAGCAAGGATCTTTATCCTAAATGTGTACCCTACATTTAACAAAATCTGCTTTAAATTCCCTAATTACACCCCAGAGCACGTGGCTTCAAACTGAGAGTGGGTTTAGATTGGATATGGGGAACAAAGTCCTGACTGTGGGTGGGCAGGCCCTGGCACAGGGTGCCCAGAGCAGCTGTGGCTGCCCCTGGATTTTTGGAAGTGTCCAAGGCCAGGCTGGACGGGGCTTGGAGCAGCCTGGGACAGTGGAGGATGTCCCTGCCCATGGCAGGGGGTGGGGTGGGATGAGCTTTCGGATCCTCCCCAACCCAAACCATTCTGTGACTCCACGACTCTGTGTTTGCATGCACCCAGATGGAGCATTCTGCTTGTCTTCCTGAAGGAAACGTGTGGTTCAACCCCACAAAACCAGCAACAGGTGCTTGATACCATTTGTGGGTGTCTTTCCTATTAAAAATTCACATGAGACCAGAAAATAAAGTGAAATGGAGTTTTATTTTTCAGAGTACCAGGTCAAAGTCAACTCTTAATTCTGCTCTTGATATTAAAAAAAAGTTTAAAAATTATTTCCTAATAGTATCCAAGGTTCTCTGTCATCCTTGATTTTTAAACCTTGGGGAATACTTGAAAGTTTGCCCTGGGGAGAGCTCTCTAATACAGCATGGATTTGGGGTTGTAGAGACTGGATTTGGACTTAAAATGTTCAAAGAAAGTCTTTGAGTTGAGTGAAGGGAGCAGAAGCTGCTGGATTTTGGCGTTAATTTCTGTTCAGTGACTTCTGGTGAGAGACCATGCAAGGGCATTGCTGCCGGTGGGAGAGGTTTGCTCTAGGACAGCCTGGAATCCTCGTGTCTCCCAAATGGAGCCCAGGACAGCAAAGCCCATGGACCCCCGGAACTGCCCTTGCCTGCAGCTGCCTGAGGCAGCACAAAGCTTTGGGGCAGGGATTATTGCTGCTTTTTGTGTTGCTGACCAGCTCCACGACGGATTGGGATTTCTTTTGTAAATCCTTTTGCATCTACTGCGGGCTCCCACAAAGTGAACTTTTTTTAATACAAAAATTGTGTTCTGGAGGTTTCCAAGGCTGGGGCATCTCTGCAGCACCAAGTGTTGTTTTTAAATATTTCAGCAGGAAACACTCCTAGCTGGAAGAGCAAACTGGAATTGTGTTTCAGTTGATGCCTGGCCTGGGGGATGCAGGAAACAGGCTAAAAAAAAATATTCTGCTTCAGCCTGTGAGTGTTTTGTGTGTGTGCTGTCCTTTGCTCGAGCAGTTCACTGAGAAGCTGCATCATGACTGTCCTGGGTCTGGTACAAAAGAATCAAGCTTTTGTTTTTAGCTGCTTTGTTAATTGCATGTGAGGGAGAAAAAAGCCCCCAACAACCCAGAGCCAAAGCCTTGTAGAATATTAGTTCTATGAGTTTTCTGCTGTAATAGTTAAGTGGCAACACAGTGATTTATTAAAAATAAATAGATTTTTTTTCCTAGAATGGATGCCTTCTATTGACTGCAACTGTACAGAACACCCTTCTGCACTCCTTTGGCATTTTTTGTTCATACAGTGCACTTCTAGGAAGAGTTTAAAGGTTATTCACGTGTCTGTCTGTCTCAGGTCGTGTTTTTCAGTGAGACACGTACGGAAGAGTTCTGGATTGCTGATGGCATCCCGGTTACATCCCTCCATTACCAATGGGAGGCCCATGTTCTGTAACTTGTGAACTTTTGCTAATCAACTCTTCATTCACCTCGAGGACTTCTTGAAGTAGTTCTTAATCCTGTGGGAAACAAGGGGTGTAAAAAGTGTTGAAGAGAAAGCAGAGCTGCGTGGGCCAGCAGCAGGACGGGCGTGCTGGGATAACACGCGTGGGGACAGCGAGCCCAGCACGGCGTGGCCTGTCCTGGCGGGGAGCTCACAGAGCTCAGCACGTCCATGTGCCAGCGGGAGGACGAGGATTCCTTGGATAGGCGAGAATACTCCCGTGCAAGCTCGTTCCCGTGACGGGAAACCCGAGCTGTGGAGCTGCTCCGGACGCGGGGCAGAGCACGAGGGGAAACGGGAGCCGCTGCGGGAGCGGGGCTGATGGATGCGGCATTCCCCGCTGACGGACGTGTCCCGGTGCTGCCGGAGCTCAGGGCTCTCTCTGCTGGGTACAACATTCCGTGTGCCAAGGGCAGGAAGGGCCGGGGACAGGGACAGGGACAATGAGGGGACGCGCGGCCGGCAGAGGCCGCCTCGGGAACGTGGGATGTGACGAGACAGCGCAGGAGCTGCCACAGCAACGCTGTCACAGATCCCTGCCCCGAGAACAAACCCACAGATCGGGCCGCCTTCCACGTGACAGAAATCAGGGATGCCTGTATCATTTTAAATCTTGCCCCTTTAAAGCTCACAGCTCTGCAAACTTCCAAGCTTACACCCTGATTTCAGTGAGAGCTGAGCCGTCCCTGTGCTAATTCCGTGGCTCCAGGAGATGGAGCTTTAGAACAGACAAACATCTCACTGTGGGAAAACGGGTGCCGAGATGCTCCAGGAGCAGCAGCCTGAGAGATGGGAGGTGCGAAAGTTTTTTTGCCTTTTTCCTGTCCTGAGTTGTAAAGATGTTAAGGAGATGCTTTGTTCCCCATCAGCTGAATGACTGTTTGTGTGGGAGACAGAGAGACTCCTGCCTTCCACTGGCCTCACTTATCTCCCTGGGAATCTCGGCAAGGAGTGACAGTCCCTGTCACAGGGGCCTCTCTCAGGCAGTTTCCACACCCAGGATCTTGCCTTTGGATGTTCTGTTGCTGGGGAGTCTCCATAAATCAGCCCCTGGCCAGTGACTGCTGCACTCCGTGTTTTATTCCAGGAGTGATTCATGTGAATTCCCCAACAAGTTGGGGAGCAGGAGGTTGGCATGTTTTCCCTGATGAGGTGACTGCTCTGATCACTGGGCTAGAGAGAGGGTGATGCCCAAACTTGCTTTTTGCTTTGTTTTCCTGGACCACAGAGAGAATTTTGACTCTTCTCCTGTACAAGGGATAAACTAAAGTCATGCAGAAAAAAAAAAAAAATCTCTGATTATTAGGGTCTTCTTTCTCTGTAATTGTGTAATTTAGAACAAAATTGACCTTAAACAACAAAAGAAATGCCTTGTATTCCTGGTGCTGTTGGACTATCAGAACAGATCTCTGCATCTCAGAGTCTTACCAGCTTCTTTCTACTCCTGGTCTTTTGATTATTTATTCCTTTCTGCATTCTCTTTGACTTGTGGAGAAGCTGTCTGCCCTGCACCAAAGGCCTCCTCTTCAGATCTGCCTGTTTGCTAAAACATCTCACAGAAAATACAGGTCTTGACTGTGTGATCCTAAAGGGGGTTGCTCTCCAAGCACAGGGGCTTGCCTTTACCAGGGCATTGTTGCAGAACTCTCTGGGGTCACAGAACCCTCACCAGGCTTTCCTCAGGCAGGGGGAATTCCTGAGGCACAGAGAGCTGTCTTGTGTGTCTGTGTGTGAGTATGGAGAGGTGGGACCTTTTGGAGCTAAGTTACTCTAAATAACTAACTTCTAAACAGAAATATTTTCTTCCCAATCATTTAAAGTGTTTACAGTGGGATTTTCACCTTTATGTAGTCTTGAATTCTTACAGCATTTAAAAATAATAACAGGAACTTCCAATTTAGGAATTTTACCAAAAACATTAACCTAATCTTTGCACTTTCATAAGAGGGACTGTGTAGTGATGCATTTCTGGCTGTGCCTAGCAATAAACCTCAGGTGTTTCTAAAATAGGCTTGTGAGTTTTCACTCGTACGGCAAATAAAACTATGAAGTGAAAAACAATTCCTCAGTGAAAAACTGGGGGCTGAAAACAGCCCTTGCCATGGGTAGGTAGGAGGGATCTTCACCAGTCACACCTGATGTGTTTCAGGGATTTCAATCACACCTGATTTGTGTCAGCTGGGAGCAATATAAAATCCCCAACCCAGAGTGGTGGAGTGGGATAAAAAGAGGCTGGGGGAGAGGCTGAGTCTCTTGTGGTGTGAGGGGATGGTGGGGTTTGCTGTTTCTCTGCAGGTAAGAGTTCTCTTAGTAGAACCTCCGCTGCTTGTTTTAATGACGTGAAATCTGTTTTGAGCAGAGGGAAGATGATGTGGTGAGATCTGGTGTGTTACTAAGTGGTGGGGGCACTGGCCTAGCAAATTAAAGATGTGGTTTTTGGAAGGTGATAGGGCTTTTTGTAAAAATGCCTTATAATTTTAGGGCATAGAGTCAGATTTCTTCTGATGAAGGGGGATGTTTAGCCCAGGCCTTGCTGTGGTGTGTGGGCAATGGACAGGCTGTGGAGGTTGTGTAATGAAGAGTGTGTATGTGGGGTGTGCTCCCCTCTGAAGGGGGTAAGGAGTCTAGCTCTGAGGTTATTCCAGCTGAATTTGAGCTGAGTAACTCTGGGTTGACCAGAGACTGCTCTCCCTTGTTTTAAAAGGGCTAAAAAGAGCATTTGTTCAACTCCTGTTGAGCATTGGCTGTTAGGACTTTAGCCAGCGTTTTCATTTAGGAAACTGCAGTAGCTTATGAGGGCTTTGATCAGCTTTTGTTAATGAGCAAAGCAGCTAATTACACCTCACCTTGCAACAGAAGTATCTCTTTCTTATGAGACACTGGCAAGCAGTTTTGTAGTGCTTTCTCAGGGCTGAAACAGGACTCTAGTGTTACCACTGGGCTGCACAGGAAAATAAAGTAATAGGTACCCTCCTCGGGGAGGTGAAGTACCCACACAAAGTATGAACTGTGTGACTGACATGGAGCATAAAAACAAATTGGTGTTGTGGAGGTGCATTAAAAAGTACAGGCAGATGGACAGGTGAACCCTCTTCCAGCTGTGCTCTCCAAAAGAGCAGTGTGAGGAATAGGTGAGCTCCCAGAACAGCTGCTTAGTGAGGAGAAAACAGCCCCCTTCAGCCATCAGGTGTGGTGGTGCAAACTACCTGTGAGCACAAGGTCTTCTTTGGCTCTGTGTGCTTTCCTGGCTGGGGCAAGTAAGGTATTGATTCTGAGTTTCTATGTGCTATGTGGCTGTTACCTCTGGCTTTGATTTCTTATTAATGTTACTTTGACTCTGGTCAGTTCCCACCCTCCAGGAATAAATGACCAGGTTTGCATTTCCTGACTGAACTATGGAAAAAGTTCATCTGTTGACGCAGCTCCAATTGTTGAAATCTGCCCCAGTCTGTTGAAATAGCTCCAAGTTGAAGCAGCTTCAACTTGTGTGTGTGCACCTGAAGACAAACTGGATTTGCTCTGTGAGCTGTAAAAGGGTCTTAGGTGGGAGTGCTGAATTCCTTCTCGTGGGGGTAATTAAAGAGTCTGAGCAAAGCCAGCCAGCCTGCGGTGGCTCAGATAGTTTCCCCGTGTAGCAAAGGGAGAAATCTCATTTCAGCTGTATCCCTGCCTGCAGCCTGGGAGCTGCAGTGCTGGCCCTGCCGTGCTGGGTGTGTGCTCGGGCTGAGCCCTGGGGTCTGACACTGCAGGGCCTGGGCTGTGGCCATGGGAAGGAATTTGCACTCGTGCATGTCTGAGGCTTCTCTGGAAAGCCGCAGCTCGATTCCAAACGCGGCTCAGCCGCACTTCTGCTGCAGCCTCTGCCTGGGACTTGCACTGGGACAGAGGTGCCAGCGCATTCATCTCCTCCTGCCGGGCTGCCCGGGGTGGCTGTGCTTTGTGCGAGCCTGAGAACGGCTGCTGGATGGGCTCTCCCCTTTCCCACCCACCCCTGGAATTGTTTAGCACAGGCTGAACCGAGGAGGGCGTGACAGATGTTCAGAGCAGCTGTGGTGGGGGAACACTTGCGGTGATCTCTGGACAAACTCGGAGAGGTCAGCCCTGAGACCTTTGATCAGGCAAACCCCCTTGCAGACAGACTTGACAGGAATGTGCAGAATTAAGCCTGACAATAAAAGTGGCTTTTAAAACTTTCTCTTCCTCGCAAGCTTCTTTAATGGGAGTTCCAAATCTTGGCGCATTTCAGGACTTGTGATTTCTTCCATAAGTCATAGTGAGCAAATGTTTTGTACAACTGCATTTGAAAGAGAGGCGTAATTTTATGTTGGCATCTGATGCTTTGAAAGTATTTATGCGATGGGGAACTTGTCAGTTGTGGCTGCACAGCCTCCTTTT
Source organism: Struthidea cinerea (assembly GCA_013397865.1). Lineage (NCBI taxonomy): Eukaryota > Metazoa > Chordata > Aves > Passeriformes > Corcoracidae > Struthidea > Struthidea cinerea. Next base: position 2,277,760 of record VZTI01000538.1, on the reverse strand, counting down.
GACTGGCTGGTTGTTAAAAGCACCACCCCAGAGCCAGTGGCTGCACTCTGGACAGACTTGTGCACATCTGGGGCTTTTTAAGCTTGTGGGAAGACTGGACAGTTTTTTTTTTTTTTTTTGTTTTTTTTTTTTTTTTTAAATCAGCATTGTTTAAACTAAGACAATCTTGCTAGAAGTGTAACAAGAAAATTATGATGCAGTACAGAGGTAAAACAAAGGGAAGGAGAAACTGGAGATGGGAGAGGAAACAGTCTGTGGCAGAGTGGGAATCCAGGCCTTTTACTTCTGAGCGCAGAAGGCTTTGCTTCCCAGAGCTCAAAGCATGAAATACTGTTTAACATTACCCTGTCCTTAGCCATCAGCTGGCTGTTCAAAGGATCTGAGTGTGTCTGTGTGGTGTTTGCTAATCTAAATCTTCTGCAAATGGATGGAGGAGCTGGTTAACTTCTTGTGTGAAAGGTTATTCTGTAGCTGAAATTGCTTTAGGTGGCTCAGCTGTATTTTGTCAATAAAATGTGCCATCAATGGAGGAATTGGCAGTAAAGTTGCTCCTGTGAGCTTGTAAATGGGAAGCACGTTTGAAGGGCAGCAACAGAGTGTTTGGGAGATGTAGTTGGCAATTGTATCATCACAAAGTCTGCTTTTTTTTTGGGATTTAGAATTTCAATGTGTTTAATTGCAATGGGCTGATATGATTTATAGCCTGGACGTGATTCTTTCATCTCTTTTGGCGGCTGTAAAGCGAACTGTGTGATGTGTACGAGTTCAGTGAAGGGCAGAAAGGAGTGCATTCCCAATATATTTATGGATGTGCTGGGAAATACACCCTAACATCTCTGTAAAGCACAGTGAGCGTGTGTGGTGGTTGTGGTTCGTGGTATTGTGTCCTTTTTCATTTGAGGCGGATGAGATGGAAGGGGAGGTCTTGCCAGGCAGTGAACTTCTCATACACTTCAGCAAGTTCAAGTGTTGATTTCTGTCCCCAACATGACCACATGGGCCGGATTGTTCCTTAGTGTTGCTCCTCCTCCTGAAAAAAGAATTAGTCTCGATAATAATGCTGGATGCTGATGCCTTGCGCTTTTTCCTAATTTTAAGAGCAAGAAAGGATGGTCTTGACAGTAAGACACTGGCAATCAAGTGTCCTTCTTGGTTCTGATGCAGACTTTCTATGTGACCTGGGGTGAACTAATTTATCTTTCTATTTGCCCACTTCATGCTTGTTCTACTTATTCAGGCTCTATTGAGGGGCACCTACAGGCTCTTGTGGTTAATGCAATGAGGCCTGAGCTTCATTAGGGTCCTCAGGTGTTGTGGCACAGCAGGTGAGCTTGAACAGCATTTCAACAGACCTTATTTGTGAAGGACTTCGCCCAGAAGTTATTAGAGAGCAACGAGCTCTGGTGTGTGTGGAGGGCAATAGCAAAGTGTGGTCCCTGGAAGCTTCCAGCTGATGTGATCAGCTCCATCAGGGTGTCTGCTGCAATCCATGAGGGCAGCAAGGGTACCCTGCCTGTACTTGGAATCTGGCCCTTGAAACCATACTCTATAACTAATTCTAAACCAGTGTTTAGGAAATGATGTCATTAGTTGACAGAAATGTGAAATCTGCTGGAGCTGGGCTGTGTGAAACCCTCTAATGAGTCAGGGCAGCACAACGCGTGTGTCTTGTACAAAGCAATCCAGGCTCGCTCCTGGGCACCGTTTCAGTTGTTCTGCTGAGGGTTCTGTGGGCCCCCATCCCCCAGGGCTGCTCTGCACAAACACAAGTGGTTTTTTGGAGCTTGTTACCATTTCAAGGCAAGTTGAGAAATGAGCTGAGACTGCTGCTGTGCTGAGCTGCCACGCAGGGCACAGGGCTGAGATCCCTTTTTCCGTGGGAATACAGATGTGCCCGGGCTTTGTTGTGACTGTGGTTCTGTGAATCACTTCTCCCTGCTGTAATATAGTGGTGGGAGAGGGCTGGCTTTGATAAAAATGGAAATATTTGTCTGTGGGTGGAGAGGCTGTTCCACCTGTGGGTTTATCTGTTCTTCCTGCTTCTCTCTGTCCTGAGCAGCAGCAGCAGCAGCTTGGGTAAATGGGACAGAAGATTTGTTGGTTTAGCCTTAGCTCTTTATTGAAGAGTCCTGAACAATGGAGATGCTCTGGGATATGTCATCCCAGGAAGGTGGCTGTGCTCAGTTTGGCATTTTGGAGAGTGCTGTCCTGCCTGATGATAAAAAGACAGGATTGTGGAGCAGCTGTGTTACCTCACTGCGGGGAGGGGAGCAAGGTGTGGGTTTGTGAAACTGCTGGGGGATCAAGTGTCTGCTTAATACCAAGCAACCTAAAGTAAAAATGATGCTTATTCAGACTAGGGAACTGACTCAAGAAATATGGAAATACTAAAACAAATCCTAATTATATATCTGTCCACAAGCCTCAGGAAATAAACAGGTTTGTTCTTTGCAGCTTATATACATTATTTTTGCCGTACAAGCTTTTCATGATTTTTCTTGTTACAGTGGAGTGTTGGTTTGGTGGCTTAAGGAGCAATACAATTAATATATTCAGTTTGTATTCATGAAGCACCTAGCAGCCTCAGCCAGAGATCAGGGCTCTTTCAAATGAGATATTGTGCAGGTTTCTAAAAGAACAGTGAAAAGCCCTTCTACCACACTCTGCAGTTTATCAGTTTCCTACAGCTTAAGACCCAGGCGGCTTCTGAGGGTGCGTGTTCAGTGGAGGCTTAAATCAAATATGAGTGATGTTATGTAGGAATATCAATTGAAAAACTAGTTTGATGTCAGCAGTTTTGACCAATGTGGGATCGTTTTCAGCTTTTGCACAAAAGCAGCAGCTGGTTTGGTTCTCTGGTGGCTGTTTGGGAAAGAGAACAAGATCTGTGAGGGTGGAAGGGGAGCTTTGATGGGGTATTTACTCACTCACAGGGCAAGGTGCTTCAGGAATATTGAGAAGGGGTGGACAGGCTCTCCCAAAATCCACAGGATGCCCTGAGTCATGATAAAATAGGTGTAGAAGAATTGGCTAGTTAGCTGTAGGTGAAGTACTAATTATCTGCTAGGGGAATGTGTCTAGGTGTGTCTGGAGAGCCAAACATTGAATTAGGCTGAATCTGGTGGGCCCTTGGACTTTAACTTCTGGTTTTATGATGTTTTTTTCACATTAAATAAAATAATAAAACTGGAATTTACAAAGAAGATCTAGAGTCCAGGGTTTTGAGCCTCCTGGATGAAGGTCCTTGTAGCTCAGAGTCAGTGAAAAATGACTCTTACAGCATCCACAAAAGCAGATGTTGATATTGGGGCAATATATCTTGTTTTTGATCAGTGAGTTGGTGAAGCCACAGCCAGGCTGGGCTGTGCACACCTCTGCTGGGTTGTGTGTTCAAGAGAATGTTGCTGTGCCTGGCTCACCCTGGCCTGGCCACGCAGCAGAGCTGGCTGGGGACAAGGAGGGAGCACAGAGCCTTCGCTGGAATCTCACGGCCCCTGTCTAAGGGACAGAACAGGGAATTTGATCCAGGCCATGTACCAGTGCCATCCTGGCCATTCATTGCATGTTCTTCGTGTTTTCCTCAGCCAGAAGATCACATCCATGGCAGGACAAGATTCTTTGTGATCTAGAAAGGGTTTTTTGGACCAGCTATGTGGGCAGGACTTGGTGGTTTTCATTTGGCCTGGGGAAAGATGTAGAAAGATGACATTTGATGCTGTGGTGCTCAGGAAGTAGATTTTTTTTGTCTTCTGTTGCTGCTCCTGTTGCTCACTTAATTATAAAACCTGGATAAATGTATATTTTGGTATAAATATTACTAATGCTGGCAGTAATTGAAGGTGAACCTGGCAAATGTATCTATCAAGCCATTTCACAAAGTAATCATTTATGAACATAGCTCTATTAATTTGTTTAGTCAGATGCAGAGAAGCAATAAAAGTGATTGACTAAAAACAATTAAAACAGTAAAAGTAAATTGTTGTGTGCATTAAAACCTGCTGAGGCTGTCAGATGAAAATTGCAGGTTTAAATGTGAAAATTAAAGCTATTGATTTTAGCTGGTGTGTATGTGGCTACGGAGTTCTAATTTGTTCTAGTTTCCTTAGCTAAAAGTTGCTGAGACAAGAATAAAGATAATCCTAAAACCCATTCCCAAAAAGGCATAAGCCTTCAAAAAGACAGATACGATAAATATTTGTCTTGTCTCGGGATGATGGGAGCATTTTTTGGAAGACTTAACTGTCAGTATCTTGACACTGCAGAACTGAATACAAATATTTACCAATAATGGTAACTTATTGTGCTTCAAAGAAGGTGACGAATGAGACAGAGACATGAGAGGAAATACAGCAGTGGTACAGACCAAATTAGAGGGCTTCTTGCTTAATTTATGTGTATGACTTTATTGTCATTTTATTTTTATGTCTAATAGTAAATCTTGCATTCAGCGAACTATTATTTTTTAGTATTCAATTAAAATGATAGCAGGAAGAGAGGGCTTTATCTGGGCAGGTATTAAGGGATAGTGGTTGGGAATGAGGCTCCAGCCTGTGCCCAGGACTTCAGCCACTGGATAAGGGCTGTGGCAGGAGCCCACTGAGCCAGGGCTTTAAGCAAGTATTAAAAGGGTGTGGGCTTGCCAGTGTTAAGCAATAGGTCACTGTGTTATTTCCTCTTACAGTTTCTCTATGTCTCTTTATATATCATCTCTCTAGACTGTAAGATGTGTTATTTGATAGTTAATTACTTGATCAATTAGACAGAAGTTTGAGTCTTGCTTTGAGGAGTGCAAAGCAGGTTTTCCTACAGCCCTGTTTTTTCTCTTTAGGAAGCAGACTGAGAATTTCTGTGACCTACAAACACTGAATTTATCTAGACTAAAGTGAGAGATGGGGAAAGTTTGAATTTTTCTGTGTGCTTGCGCAGCCCAGAGTTCACAGGTGGCATTTGTCTCAGTAGGGGATTTTTTAAATGAAAAATTCAGATACTGGGGCTGATTCATCTGAGAACTGTGGCACACCACAAAGTCTTGTGAGCCTGTTTCCCCAGATGAACTCTTTGAGCGTGTCCTTGCAGTAGATAACATGGTGGAGGATAGGGAGAACTTGCAGTCACTGCACAGCTCGCTGAAGTTTCTCTTTAGGCTTGTCCAAACAGCGAGTTCTGTCAGCCTGCAGTGGGGCAGCACGTCAGGGATGGTGTCGCTGAAATGCCATCGAGGAAGAGGTGAAAGCTGTCCTCTCTGAGGCGGCTGGTCGGTGGTTTTTTAGCAGTAGCTCCGTCACCCTTGTTCAGCAGTAACACTGCGTTGGTTCTGAATGTGGTGTTTGAAACGCAGGGCTGGAGCCAAGCGCAGCTGCTGCCCTGTGCAGGGACAGGGTCCCACAGCACCACAGGGGCACCTCCGGCCAGATGTCCCCTCCACCAGGCTGGGAGGGTCCCCACGCAGGGCTGGCTCTGGGAAGCTGTCAAAGGGGTGTCACTTCTGGGCTCTGCTTCAGCAAAGCTCAGGAGCATCTGCTGAGATGCTTTGCTGAATCAAGTTCCAGCAAAGAAACTTGTCAGAAGCGTTTTACCTCTATCCATGCAACTGTCAGGGTGATCTTAATCCTTCCAGAAACTTCTGTGGGAAGTGTATTTTCCTAGCAGTGACTCTGAGTTTGAAGGAAGGTTTATAGTGTGTTTCAGTTGTAGACTGTGAGTTAAGCCATACTAGTTTTTTTTCTGTTTCTGGCTTTTAGATGGATACTGTATTCCTAGAAAATAACAAGAAGCCTTTATTTAAAAGTAACAGTAGGCTTCTGTGTCATGTTGATGTAACAGCCTGTGTCAGTAGCATGTTTATTAAAGCATTGCCTTGTACATCTATATCATCTCTGGCATGTCCTCTACCCCTGAAGAATTGTCATCTGAAGCAGAGACTGTGAGGAAGAAGAGGAGCAATGACTCTGAAAACTAAGCTGGAGCCATTTTCTGATGTTTCTTGTTCCCTTTGTTTTAAATCCCTGGTGATAGTACAAGTGATGACTGGGAAATGTAGCGTTCAAATGCAAGGAGGAAACAAACTGTACCCCATGAGCTGAGTGGGGCTTCTCACTGCTCCTCCAACAACTTACAGCTTACTCCTTGTCTTGGGGTGACTTTATGATGTGTATCCCCTATCGCTACCCTATGCCCACCAATCTTTTCTGTGTCTTTAAACTGAGCCTGAGAAGGACAGAAAACAAAAAACGTTTCAAAGCAGTTGTTTCAAGGACACGGAGATACGCTCCTCTGTTTCTGCGGTACCCTTTTTTTTCCTTCGGCTCTTTTTCTCCCAGCGAGAGACAGAGGGTTGAATTTCGTTTTCCTAGGATTTTTGGTTTTTTTTGTTCTTTTCTTCTCTTCTGGACTGTTTCAACAACATCTGAACACATCAGGAGAATTTTCCTGGAGGCCCGGGGGGGTGGCCCCTCGCCGACCCAGCTCCGAGGAGGAGAGAGACCGCACCTACAGAGGATCTCTGAAATCTTCTCAGGTTTTCTCTCCACAGAGAGAGGGATCTCATTATTTAGCATTACTATTCCCCACCTGTGTGTTTGTTAAATAAATAGCCTGTTATCTCTTTCACTTTCCTTTGAGGAAATTTTTTTTTCCTGAACCTGGGGGGGAGAGGTGGTTGCAACCTGACTTCTATCAGAGGATATTCTCCTCCAAATTTGTCCAAACTAAGACACTCCTAAAGTAGTTTTACCTCCTTTTCCATTAAATAATGGAATGCACCGCTCAGGCAGTGAGCCTGGTAGACAATGAGGATAAATGTGTGGCCACAGATGGACAATGGCTTTCCCCAGTATGCTAAAACAACAAAGTGAGATACTTAAATTTTACGGCCTTACATATGTAGTTGCTGTCCTGACTGTGCATTTTCATATAAATAATAATTTATTCACACCAATTTTGTTTTCACCAGTCCTAAAATCCAATGTGGTTTATGTTGAGCATTATCACAGGAGGAAACTGTTCCCTTGAGGGCAGGAACTTTAGTGAATTTTCACATAAGCAGCACAGCAGCATTTCCTCCCTTGTGGAGACTGTGGCATTCAGCAATTCCAATCCTCCTGGGAACTGTAGCGTGGCACCTTTATAGCAAATAATTGGAGTGGTTATGCTCCTACGTGCAGTTACTGGCAATGCCACGCTGAGCATCTGAGGCAAAGCAGGTGTGATTTTGGACTCTGGTTTAAGAATAAGCGTGTTCCTTTTCCTATTTATAAGGATGCGGCTTGATCAGGATGAATATATGGAAGTGAAGTCTAGTTTAAGAAAATAAATAGAACTCACCTGCCTGTTTGCAAAGGGAGCAGGGATGTGATGTGTCGAGCTCCTGGTTCCCTTCCTGTGAGCAGCAGGTCAGTGCCCCAGGCCAGGGTGGAACAAGAATAATGGCTGTGAGGCAAAGGACTCTGAATGTGAACTTCTGAGGCTCTCCCAAAGGGGAATGTCCCCAGTGAGGAATGGAGCAGGTAGAAATAACACTGATTTTTTCCCTGGATGGCTTGCTGGAGGCTGGGGAAGATGCACCTCCAGTGGGGTATTAGAATTACTTTGACTCTTCTCCACATGAACCTGTGGCTGTGCTGTAGGAAGCACCCAGCAATTAAGAGTAAATACACATTTCTATACTGGGTGTATCTCCACATCTCTGATAACATTGATTCTGACATGAATTCAGTTTGGTACTGAAAGCTTGGCTCACCTGTGGAGAGGACGAGGTTTTGAGGGACCAAATTTTGTGATTCTAAGCACTGCAGAAATTCTTGTCTGGAATTGTGACTCCTCCTAGTATTGAAGCTGAGATGCAGCTAGAAGTGCTTTTTGTCCTGAGTCACCTTCCTGTCCAGAAAATTAGTTGGAAGTGTGTGACCCGCCCCCCCCTTTACATTTAGCCTTTATATTGTGGTGAGAGGAACACCAACTTTTTGTAGAAGTGACTCTACTCTTAAGATTCTTAATGCACCACAGTGCTTTAAAATGTAAAGCTGAAATACAGTAATAGCTCTGTAATTCTATTTTCAGTCAGGATTGAATAACCTGTTACTTTAGGTATTGCAGAAACTCAGTTTTGGTTCTTTCCCCCCCTTTTTATTGATATTATAAAATTCAACTTTGTTACAGAACATTAATACATAACTTTCCCTGCAGTTTTAAATGCAAACTGTATTTAATATATATGCAAATGACCTTTTTAATAGAAGTAAAATCTCACATAAATTGATAATTAGCAATTCAGCTTCTGCTGTGTAACATGCATTATGACATTAAAGTGCTAAACAGATCTGATTTTTAAAAAATTCAGTGTGAACTGTGACTTTTGGCAGCATATTATTAAGCAGTGCAATGAAAAAATAGGAAGTCCTAAACATATAGTCAGCCCAGTCACCCAAAAAAGTTTTTTTTCTGATCATTAGAGTGGGTCCTAAAAGCTGAGTTTTGTATTTGATCGCCCCTGAAGTTTATTGGTTGGTCTTTCAGTCTTTTGGGCTATATGGAAGGTTTTAAAATGTGATTACCTGTAACTTGCATGCTAAAATCTAACATGAAGGCAGAATGCCTTTTTTATTTGTGTCAGGGTGCCCTGTGGTCCCTGCATTCATTAGGCAGCAGGTGGGGACAACAAGAGGTGTTAAAAAGCTGCGCGGGTAAAGCCTGCCCAGGAGATGTAGGCTCCTACACCCTCTCTCAGCCTGGAGGGTCCCAGACTGTTTGCACTCCTCAGGTGGAAGCTGTGGATTAACTGTGGCACTACCTGAGGACTTGGGAGATGTTTCTGAGGTCCAAGCCCACCTCTGTTGTAGGGTAAAGCCCTGTCCAGCAGTTCCCCTCTGGCTCAGTCAGTGCTCCCTCCACTGTTAACACTGACTTTTTCCACAAAAAGCATCTGGTTTTCTGGGTGTTGCTCCCTCAGTTATCAAAGGGGAAAATAAAACAGGAATCTTGCTGTGGAACTGCTTTCCCCAGTGCCAGACCTCTTTGTCCCACTGTACTATGCTCAAATCTGGTGGATGAAGCGGGAGCTGCTGTTCAGTTGGGATTTTAATAATGAGAAACGCAAAGCTGTTTTGCTGAGTGCTGTGTTATCCATCTTTGTCTTTGGAACCTCTTTTTTTGGTCATCTTGCCACACTGTGGAGAAGCTTTCTGCACATCTGCCTCCTTTTGGAGAGAGAATTCTCATCTTCCAGGAAAAATGAGACCACTCCATTGAGCTGAATTGAGTGGCTTGGTGGAAACCTTACTTAATCATAGTTTTGGGCATCATTTCAAACAAAATATAAATCAGGCCAGATCTATTTGAGCTAAAGCTCAAATCTGCCAAGAAGATTTGCAGACTTGAGAAAATGCAGTCCAAGTTTTACATCTTACAGTGAAACCCAAACTTGTTAGGATTTGGTCACCTTTACAGAAACTCTGTACAGCTCCAAAGAGGGACCTTTTTTCAAACACTTCATTTAAACTTTATGCCGTGAGAAGATGTGAACTCCCACTTTTTCTCCAGCTCTGCAAGGAAAAAAATGACACTGGCTGTTGTGTTTGGAAGTGTGTGCGCGCTTACTTAGGAGGGGTTTGCAGAGGAACAGAATTTGTTTCACTGCGTGGCTGGGGGAGGAAAATACTTGTGAAGTGTTCCAGTCCTAATTTAACATGTGCTGCAGTGGATAACTGCAGCACTGCCAAGAGAGGAAGTGGAACAAGATGTGATGCAGAGCGAGATAGCATTTCCAGAAATGAAGAGCTGTTTCTTCTGGAGGTTGCTGGTGGGCTGGGGTTCTCCACTGGAGTAAAAAGAACTGAAATGGAATTCATGCTTGTATGGAGCGCTGGGGTGGTGTGCAGTGCTGCTACAGAGAATGGAGATGTAGAATAAATCCAGAGTTTAATGTGAGTGTCCTTATGGACTTCACAAACCCTGGGATTTCACCTGGCCTCTCTTGAGGGCCCTGGGATGAGTGCTGATAGTCCTCTGAAGGGCTGAGATGTGCTGTGGCAGCGATGTGTGTCCTGCTTGTGGAGGTTTAAGGCCCTGGCTTGACAGTTTAGACACAGCTAAGCTGGCTTTCAGCTGGTCTCCCTGGTGTGGTGGATTTGATAAAGCTTGTTCAGTGCAGGCACTTAATTCCCCTCCTGCTTTTCTGCCTTCCTCTAACCTGCTGAGGAGTTTGCTTAACCATCTTACAAGAAAAGGTCAAATATGGAAAGACAGTCATTGTCAAACACCACCTCTCTGTTTTTGGCTAGCTAAATATTTTACTTCCTTCTTTACTCTTTAGCAAATGCTGGAAAAGTAATTCTTTTACAGACCTCTTTTATTTTTTTTTTCCAATTCTAAGAGCGCTTGAGATTAGCCAATAGTGCTTTGTTGTTCAAACTATGCTATGTGTTATAAGTGAGCTTTTATTTGTAAATATTTTTGCAGCAATAAGTTGGGGGTGAAAAAAAGCGCCTTTGTTTGCTTAATGATGTTGGCTTTATGGATCCACAGAACATCAGTGCCTTAATTACTACAAATGGATAATAAACACTTTCCTGGATATGAGAATGGGAGAGGCACAGTGTGACTGTCATTAGGAACAATTGGATTTTTCTCATGATAAGTTGGTAAAAAATGTAAATACTACAAATAACAGCCCGAGGGCTTGTGGAGATAATGGTGCCAGAAACCAGGCAGCAAAACTGGGTTTTACAGAAATTGCTTCCTCTGTTGGAGCTGCATACAGAACAAGCTGAATGCACATTCTCACATAAGCTGCAGTATTTTTCAGTTTCTTTGTGACCATTTTGCATATCTGGTACCTAGTTTCCTTGAATTACTGGAAAGACCTGAATATTGGCAAAGGAGTGGTCAGGATCCATGTTTTTTTGGGAAAACTGTCACAGGGCTGTCAAAACCACTACACTGCCCATGGATTCCCTACCAACATATGGGAAATTCCCACCTTGCTGGAGCCCCTGGGAGCTGTCAGAACACACAGGGGAGAGGGAGCAAGGCAGTGCAGAGCTGGTGGCCCAAAGCCTGGCTGTGGTTTGGGGTGTGATGGCTCTGACAGCCCAAGCAGGTGCCGATGGAAGGGCTGGACAAGCTGGTCCTGGTGTCCGAGGGGTCCCCTGGCTTCTCCAGGCCCGTGTGGATCCCTGCACATCAGCTCGTGGCACTGGAGCAGTTCTGTGCCTTTTCCCATTTCCCAGTGCCAAGCAGGGCTGGGCAGGAGGGGAGAGCTGCCCTGGGAAGGGCTGCACTTTGTCCTGTTCTTGCACTGGGGATCTCCATTCTGTACAGAGCTGCCATGCCATGAATTGAGGAGGAGGAAACACAAGATAAATTAGCTGTGCCATCCTTTGTAGGGAAGGTTTTATGATGTATTCTTCCCTGTCCGGGACTCCCATCATACCTACCCCTTAAAATGAAGGCTGGTGAATAATGGCTTAGGCAGGCAGTAAATACATAATGCCATGCCACCTTTGAACCTTGGAGCTTGTGTGTAGGTCAAAGATTATATGGGTTGTAACCATGATTTATGCATTCAGTCTCTTGGTATTTTTTAGACCATCTTTGCTTGTCTGCTGGTATGACTTTAATTATTTAATTATTCTTTTGTAGGAGGCCACTGTGATCCTTCTGATACTGCTACAAAGTACCTTTTTATTTTTCTGAATATGAAATAACTCAAACTTTGTGTTCAATCTACAAAAACTTGTTGTGTTTAAGGCACGTAGATTCAGAAAAATGTCCATAAGTACATCCACGCAAGTGTCTATATTCAGGTTTAACAATTTGATAAAAAGAACTTGATTTATTACTAGTACCAGGCTTAGTAATTGTCTGTCTTTGAGCAAATAATGTAAACTTCCTAATTGTTGCAGAACAGTAATTGCACAAAGATATCTCGACAGCTTCTGTATTAATTAAGCTCTCAGTGGTTGATTTGGAATTTAACTGATGAATGATGGCTTGGTCTCAAAGCTTCCAAGATTAATGTTGTTTGATGTTAAAAGTGCATCAATCAACCCTTAAGCAGAACTTGACAAAATGATGTGGTAGAGGTGTTTTCACTTCTCTCCCCATCCTCTGCTGTACCTGAGGTCTGGGCTTACCTGGCTGGTGCTGAAGGGCTTTCTGATGACATGAAAGCAAATACTGACATTTAGTTTCACTCTTTGCTGTTCTTGCTGTTCAGCTTGCAGGAACTTCACTGCAGATGAATGGGACTTGCTCCCAGTCCTCCGGAGAAATGGTGCTCACAGAAAGCTCTCTCCTTTTGGGCTGAGCCGCTGGATCTGGTGATGTGTGAGCACCTTGTGTTTGCTGCTGCAAAGCAGCTCCCACCTTCCATTCAGACAATTGGATGGGCTGTGTTCCTTTCCTGGTTGTTTTGCTCTGATGTTTGTGGAAGTCAGCTGTTCTGTGGAGCAGTGGGTGCTCTTGACTCACCTTATTTCTTGTAGGACCTCTCACTGTGCAGCTTTCACGCCGTGCCTTGTGCTGTTTTTGGCAGGCTCGTTTTGTGCTCCTTGAGTCCCAAGGATGCCTCAGGTAGTTCTCTCCTGGAGGAGGTTGGCTTCATGGTATCTATGCTCAAACACTGATGCAGCAGCCAAGGAATCCCTGCACTCCTTCTTTGCTGGCATGCTCTGGGAGCTTTGTCACCTGAGGTGAATGACTGGCACGATCCTTTCCCTCCTTTCCAGTCTGAGCCCATCGGCGTATGCGTTTCCACAAGCGTGATTGTGGTGTGTTACTGAGAACCTCAGGCTGTCTCTCAGGAGGCTTTTCTGTGGTACTTGGCAGTCTGTAGGATGGATGAGGATGCTGGCTGTGGGAGGGATGGTGCAGCCCGAGTGCTCCAAGGGGCTGCTGCCCTGGCTCTGCCACAGCCACGCTGGGAGGGTGCCAGCACACCACATCCTCAGTACCAATCCCATTTTTTTAAATCTGCTGCCTCTAAAACACATGACCAAAAGATTTTGAAGCCATGCTGTTGTCTGCTATCACCGATATTTTAATCCACTATTAGCTCTACTAATATATTTTCACTCTGTGTTTCAGTTCTAATGATCTGGATAATCCCATTAACTGTCCGGGAGCTCGAGCGTGGCCCATCAGAAGAAAACCTCAGGACTTCAGCACTCAAATGTAAGTGGTCCTGAACATATACAGTTAACAATCAAGTGTAATTGCAAGGAATAGTGCTTGGAATAGATGACTGCACTCCAGCCCCAGGGCATTGTGGCAGATGCAACATAAGGTTTAATAAACTAGGTCCCTGTTGCCACTATTACTATATAAGAGTAATAATAGCAGTGAGAGTGAAAACATCCATCAAAAGCTGACAAATCTGTCACAGATTATACATATGCACATGCACAGACTAAAGATGCCACTTAAATCTGATGGAACTGCTGATAAAAAATTGTTAATGGTCCTAATGAAACATCATTTTGTGCTTATTACTCCTTTCACGTGAGGTTATTTTTGTGCAAACAATTATTTGAGTGTTGGAAAAAGGTGTTTGTAATTACAAAAGTAAATAGCAATATGTTGCCTGATAAATCAGACACAATAACTCTGTTCAGGGAGGACCTCGTAGTTAAAGCTTAAAGTCAAAACTAGAAGCATGGTGAATATACACACTTATTTTTAGCACTGTGGAAGGCTGTGTCTTTCTCGTTGTGTATTCCACCAGGAAACCCTGCTAGACAAATGACTCTTATTTCAGTTTGTGGGTGGCCTCATTGCAGATGTGCTTTTTTAAGAACCAGAAAACGAACATGTATGTGATTATAATGAATCTGTGTGTGTAGGTTTCTTTTTTAAACAAAGAATGTCCCAAAAGAAGTAGCAAGAGGACATTCCTTTGAGATGATCCAGATATTGCTGCTGGTAGTGCCCTGAGTATCCCCTTCAGGGGGCTTGATGTCTTTATTGGAGCTGGCAGTGGTACCTCCAGGATACAATTCTGATGTGATTTGGGCAGGTGACAGCTTTGGCAGTGCCTGATGGACCCAGGTCATCCTTCCTCCTCTTCTAGAGTGAAGTGTTCTGAGATCCATTGGTGAAAACCAGCGTGGGTGTGAGTGGGTTGGGGGGAAACTGTTCATGTAACTCAATTTTTACAGCAAGACTCAGTGCCAGTGTCCTATTTAAATAAGAGCAAGCTGTGTGTCACATATGAACTTAAAATGGGAGTGTAAATAAAACAAAGGCCTGTGGTTCAACTGTGTGCATGCAGCCATTTTCCATCTGTGTTTGCTCTTTGCTTACACTGCACACGCAGCTTGGGAGCACAGCTTCCAGATCCATGTTTCTGCCTGAATTTCGAGGTGTAAGGTGAAATGCAATCCCTGTGAGCTGCTCATGAGCTGTGTGCCCTCCCCAGATGCCTGCAGCTGTAGATCCCAGCCTTGCAGGGAACTGCTGTGCTGCCAGCTTTGGGTTGTGCAGCCTTCTCTCTCTGGCTGGCACCTGTGTGTCAGACACATCACTGCTCACTGGAACAGCAGCTGGAACAGGAGCAAGGGACTCCCTCCCACCAGGCAGAGTCTGAGATCCCACTAGAAATCATGTTATCCCTGTTTTGTGGTTTGGTTAAGTAATTTTTCTCGGGTTATCAAACATGCTTGCAGTCCAACAGTCTGCAAGCTTAGGGACTCCCTCTGGTGTGATCCATCAGTTCTGAACATCTCCTGCTGATGGCAGTGGGACATCCAAGGACTCTGGGTTACTGGTGTCCCTGTGCCTCACTGAAGTCAGTGGAAGGTGAGGTTGTGACTTGTGCAGCTGGGCTTTCTTTGGAGCCTGTTGTGGAAAAAATGCACTTGTTTTCAAGCAAACATCCTGTTTGCATTCAAATGTAAGTGCTAACAATTGTGTGGACCTGTTGCAGGTGCTGAGATGTGGCACCTGCTCCAGTGGGGTTAATAACACCAGTAAAAGAAAACGTAGCCATGAGGCTTGCTAAATATGACCTTAGAGACTGGGTTTGTGCCTGTGGAAATGTATGCTAATGAGAGAGCTATTTAATAAACCTGCGCTTTTCTACGGCGTAAAATGTGTGACTATTGGAGCATTTCGGTTGTGGCTTTCCAAATTAATATCTTGAAGCATTTCAGTGTTGTACATCCCTTTGGGGAGACTTGGGGAGAGAGACACTCTCAGCTCTAGCTTCTGGATGTAACTGTTTGTACTTACTCCTATTCCAGCGTTTGGAAGCCTGGGTTTGTCTTTGAGTCCTGTTTTGTGCTCACCAAGCCCCAGGAGCTATGTGGAAATGCTTATTAATTGTTATTATTGTTGGAGAAAAATTATGGCAGCACCTGAACTATACGCAGGTGCTTCCCAATTCAGGAAGGTGATGTATAGGCCATGGCAGAGATCATGTTTGTTGAAGTTAATATTCTTTAAGTGTGTTCTTTGTGTATCTTATTAGACTTATTTGTGGCCAACGACCAATAAAAACACCGCTGGATTTTGCTGGTTTTTTTTCCCCAAATGTGTGATATATTCACATTTTCCAAAGAGGAGGGGTTTGTTTGCACTGCATGGCTGTGCTGCAAGAGCTAATATATTAAACATTTTCCCAAAGGATAGCAGTGGTCTTTAATTAACGTTTTTCCCATAGGCCTATAATGCAGCATTATACAGTATTTGGTCAGTACCCTGCTCTCCCACTCCTGGGTTGGACTTATTGGCTCTCATTTCCTGGGGGAGCATTATGAGTGCAGACAGGAAGAATGCATCAAATGAAAAGTTAATTGTGTTTAAGCTGTGGGTGAGAGGGAAACCGGGCTGAGACTTCCATTCTGTTGTGCCTCTACAATAGGAAAAGCTAAATATACAGTTTCCTAGGCCACTACTAATCCAGGAAAGCAGGGGAAAATTAGCTCAATCACAGAAAGACAAAATACAAAATACGCAGGCAGCCACGGGAGCTCCCTACTTCAGTCTGAAAGCTGACGTGTGGGTGGAGGTAAGGACATGCTAGCATTCATGGGGATTGCTTCCTGAGGAAGGATTAAATCCTGTTTGCTCCCTAAAGGCTGCTCTGATTGGTGCTGTTACCCAGATCCCACAAAAGCAACAGCGAGGGCTGGAACAGAGGAACTGGTCCCTTTACAGATTCCTCGTAAATGATGACAGTACTCGATGCCAGGCTGTGGGCAGGGTCATGCCCAAGCACTGCTGGCAGGGGTTTCTTTAGGGGGAAGCCAAGTGGGGCCCATCTGAGAGGGGATTGTTGGCACTTGGAGCAGCTCCGAATGCTCCAGCCCCAGCTCGTGGCTTCCTCCTGCAAAATCTGTTTTGTGCAAGGACATCAGCTCCCAGGGGGGTGATAACATGAGAAATAGCAGCTGTTTCAGAGCAGGATTTCCAATATCCTCCTCACTGGAGATGTCCCTATTGCTTATAAGACATTTTCATTGGAAAAGCTCCAACTGTCAGCAGCAATTTACCCGGCGAGGGTCTGTTATTTTCTGCTCTAATCTGGTTAATGGGGCTTTGTGGAAGCAGGTCCTCAGATGTTTGCTTGATCACTGCTCCCAGTGAGACAGTTCTAGATTTTCATTTTTTGGGGTTGAAGGTTTTTGTATGAACTAAAATTTGGTGAAAATTGCTGGGTCGAAAAGGTGGCTTCTGCCTTAATTCTGTGCCAAAGAACTTGAATCTCACCTAGCAGTGGAATTTCAGCTTTAATCCAGATTTCTTTGATAATTGATCACAGTTTACTCAAAATTTCATAAACCAGAGGACTGTCTTGCCTGTGAAGTGTGTAACTTTAGCAAAAATTGGTTATGTTTGTTTAGGATTTATCACAAACTGTGCCTGGTTGTGTTTCAGGTTTGAACAGTTGAGGCCAACTCCAGAGACAAAGCTTTGTTAACTTCTGGTGAATGGGGCATGGGAGGAGGTGGGGGAAGACAGACAAAAATGCAACTGTGATGATTCCCCTGGAATTTGATTTGGATATTTTCGGTCTGTGGAGTGCACAGACCAAAATTCATTGAGTGAGCGCAGCTCAGGACCCTTCCCAACAGTGAGCATGTGTGTTCTTGTAAATCAAAATTAACTGGTGTGCTGGGATCTAATGTGCCAACTGCACATGGCAAGTGACAACACCACTGTGGGTTTATTGCTTGGATGCTTGTAACCTCTAGAGATCTTAATTGAGGTTTCATTGCGCTGTTCATGCACTTAATTAAAAATATCAGTTCAGTCCACTGTCCTGATTCTGCAAATACCTGCATGTTCTTGCCTTCATTAATGAGCGATTTTGCTGGAAATATTCATAAAATTCATAACATTTGAGTATAATAATGAACCAAGCAGACTGAGTACTCGTATATGCCCCAGGGTTGTTGCTATAAGGCCAATGCTGATGATGA
Organism: Struthidea cinerea; assembly: GCA_013397865.1. Lineage (NCBI taxonomy): Eukaryota > Metazoa > Chordata > Aves > Passeriformes > Corcoracidae > Struthidea > Struthidea cinerea. Next base: position 2,260,343 of record VZTI01000538.1, on the reverse strand, counting down.
TGCTTCGAGAAGGGTGGGTTATTAGTAAATATGTGCTCAGTTGTCACAGCACAATCAGAGGAGCTGCACCCTGTGCTCCACATTTATATCCAGGTGCACCAATCACTTTGGATTTTCCTCTCAATGTGATGTGACAGGCTGTGACTGACACTGGCTAACAGTGAAAGTGATCACTGCCGGGGAATCTTGATTAGCAACCCAGGGAGGTAAAAATAGTTTTCTGAAAGAAGCCTGGTGGAAGGATCTTAAAATAATAAAAAAGGGTGGGGGAGGAGTATTTAGCTTTTAACAGAAAGGAATTCCCACATGCATCAGACTTCCTTTTAAAAGATATGTAAATTAAGTACTAAAACGCATTAAAGCCTCTAACACACTGGTTTTATTCAGATTGCAGGCACACAGATGCTGCTGTGCCTGACTTTAGCTGTTATGTCCATAACACCAAAACAAGATGATTGGATTGAGACATCCGAGCTGTTTGTACAGAACACATTTAAATTAATTTAGAAATGGTTGTTTTCATTGAGATGGACAAAGTTAATAGTTTTCTTGGATTTTTGTTGTGTGATGGGCTCTTCTCTGCTGTTGGGCATTATGCAAACTCCCATTTTAAACAACTTCTTTGCATGTTGTTTTTCCCTGTAGCCTAAACAAGAACATAAAATTGCTGCTATGCTTGTAATCCTGGTGACAGCACATTATAAAAAATATCTCCTGATCTCAGACATCATTAACTGTGATTAAAACAACTGGCAGTGGTTTGATGAGCAGCTATAAAGGGGTGTGTTTAACTGCCTTCTCAACCTTTTGTTCTTCTAACAGGACATTCAGATCAAATTCAGTATCAGTGGAACTTAAATTATGCAGTTTCAGGTAGGATGACATAAAGATGATCACAGCTTGCATTCATTTATGGAGAGAGCTTGGAAGACATCACAGGAATCTCTATTTGAAGTTTGAACAGGATTTTTTTCTTGCGTAGACAAAGGAGCTGCAATTGAGATGAGCTCAGTTCTAGGTGGATGATGGGGGGAATAATTCCTCACATTGATTGGTGACAATCTAACCCAGGGTGCTGATGATTCAATGTCTGGCCTTACCCAGTTCTCACAGGGAAACGCAGGATGAATTCTGGATTTACATGGTCAGTAGTAACCAGGCCTGTATCCTTCTACCAGCTGGATGCTGTGAGTGCTGCAGAAGCTCTTCCTGAGGGAGCTTTAGTTAGCATCTCATCTTGCTGCCCCAGGCTGTGTAGAAAGCACTCAGCAATAGCAGAGCCAGGTCGTCATTTGGTTCAGCTCCATGTCAGAGATGTATCTGTGAAGTAGGAATTACACATGAAGTTTGTATGTGTGCTTAAAAAGGAGTGCCACCTGCTTCTTTCTTTGCTTTGGTGTCACTGGCAGTGGCAGGGAAAAGGCACAGAGCAGCTTTTGGCTGCTGGCACTGCAGAACTCACCTGAGCCTGAAGCAGGTTCTGTTGCTGTTACATCCGAGGCCCATAAAGAAAATGACACAGAGTCCAGGCTTGTGAACAAGTGGAAGCACTTTAATAATTTTCTGACTACTTTTGTAGGATAGATCACAGAAGTGTGTTGAATGGCAATAGGTAATTGGTTCCTCGGCCATCCACCCCTTGAGAGGATTGGCCAAGTCCTAAGATACCTATTCCAAAATATTTTCAAAGTCAAAGCCATAACAATCTTGCAAAACAGCTTGCGAGTGCAAGAAGTTTATGAAACTGTGACCTTGTTTAAAATAGTTTACACAGGAAAGACAGTCTGCTCACAGAATATTGAGAAAAGGCTGAAGAATTTCTCTGCTTCTAGCTTTTTAGCACCTACAGTTCTGTGTTACCGAATCTTTGCCAAATTCCACAGGCACCTTTGCTCCAGCTGTTCACTGGGGCAAATCTACCTGCCAGCAGGGCAGGTTTGTTGATCAGCCTTTAATGCTTTGCAGAGGTGGCTGGCCTGAAAAGCCCAATTAATTGTGTTCTTTTCCTCGGTGGGGGTTGTGTGAGAGAACACCCAGCCTCTGGAGAAGGGTTTGATGCCCGCTGTCAGTTCTGCTCAGATCCATCACAAGATGAAGGTTCATCCTGTGGAACAAAGGGTACTTGAAGTCTCCTGCTGCTCCTGTGCCTGTCTGGAGCTAAATCTCCCTCTGGAGACTGGCAGGGCCGGTGCTGCTCTCGTGCTGCAGCCTGTCCCATCTGTCACTGATGCTCCAGCAGTGGCACATCTGAAACAACAATGGCCTGGATCTATTTTGACTGGTTTAGAACTTGTCAGGACTAAGTTCTAAAGTTAGGACCTACCTGAAAATAATAGTAGCTGGGGAGAGAGAACCTGTGCTCTGCTAGGAGCCTTTGAGTCCTGAACTTGCTTGAATCATGCTCTGAAGGCAGCAGGGCTGTTACCACAGCATAAAGGAGTTTGTATGTGAGTCTATATATGGATTTCCCAGGATCTTGAATCTTGAGGAGAATTTAAAGCATCTGAATCTTTCATTATCTCAGCTCTGGTAAAATATGAAGGCTTTTTATGCTGTAGCACAGTGGTATTTTATTAAAATTTATTTTTCGGTAGGCCCCAAGAAGCAGAGGAATTACTTTCAAGCAGTCTAATTTATAGTCTAATATTTATATGGGACTGATTCACAAGTAATTAGGTATCTGTGCTTGTATTGAATTTCCTATTAAAGAGCAATAACTTAAGTCTAGAGAAAATGCTGTGGGATTTCACCCATTCCAAAGTCTGAAAGTGTTTGTTTTTCAAAGTAAACAATGGATGGCACTCATTTCCCTGCATGTAAAACAGTGAAAAAAACTGTCTTTTTTGGATGCAGAAGAACACTGTTTCACTGCTTTCATGTCCAGCAGTCATATTCCAAGGCTGATGATCTCAACACTAACTGGATGGTTTCGTGCCTCTTTGAGAAGTTGAATTCTCTAGAAAAACTGAATTTGAAGTTCCTTAAACCTTGTCCTGGGCATCTGCCGCA
>VZTI01000538.1:2241328-2257291 GCA_013397865.1 Struthidea cinerea | reverse complement strand
CCCCCCAAAGTTACAGATTCACACACCTCTCTCTGACTGCTGTGTGCTTGCCAGAGTTTCCTTAAAAAAGGCAAAATTGGGAGCAAGAGAAGCAGAAGAGGTAAAAATCAAGGAAAACATCAAGGCACTTTTTAACCATTTTTCAAATTCTTGCTGCAGCAAGTTGCAGGTGAGCTGAGCAGGTTTGGCAGGAGGCATTTCCCCCATTTCCCAGGCATTTCCTCCCCCCATGTCCCTGTGATGGGAACCAGTTCTGCCCCATGGCCACTTCTTTGGTGGCACGTGAGCCCTCCCCTGGGCAGGTGGCACCATGGCACTGCCACATGTGCTGCTGGCAGGGGCAAATAGAGATTGGATGCATCAGGATGGTCTGGCTGAGCTCTCCAGAGACAAAGGATACCAGGGCCATGATGTCATTCACTTCCCAAAGGGTCTCTTTTCTTTTGTTAATGGCAGGGTTATTTTCTTTTGTTTTATCGGCTTTACCTGACATTAATTAAATTGCTGACTATAAAAGCTGTGTTTTGGAAGGGGGAGATGGGGACTTTCAGAGGGAGGGCGGGGGTTTAAAACCAAAATTGCAATGGTTCTTTTTTAATGAAGTTCAAACTGTTTTCTCAAATGTTCATTAATGAGGTGGTTTGGATTCTTCTATATAGAGGGAGATTGTGCTGGGCCTTCTTGGTTTTGAAAAGCATTCAATGAATGGAATTACTGGGCATTTGGACAGGATTTGTACACTGTAGCTCTTCCCCTTAATAGCAGTAGCATAAAGTAGGGATGACTTAAATCTTTAATTGAGACTTGGAGAAATTCAGCAGAATTTGGAAAATGTTAAGAATGAGATTCCAGCATCTTAAGTATGTGTTAGGACAGCTTGGATAACAAATCACATCTAGGTCTGCTTAATTTTAAATACTTTGCCAAACAGCAACGAGTTTAAGCTTGTGCACAAAGTGTGAGTTTGCAGAAAATTATCAGAATTTCAGGACTGAGCACAGTTAGTTCTGTTAAGAGCTCCCTCACCATGGGGAGCTGTTTGGGGATATTGGATAATTGCTGGTGTTCTTTGGTTAGCGTTAATATTTGTCTTTATGGACATCTGGATACTTTCATATTAACTTTTTATAGGGTTCTTTTTAAGGGTGTGTCTGTGTATAATTATGTAGCCCTGTAGTCTGTACAGAATTATTTTATCCAAATTGGACATAGCTGCTTTTCTGATCACTTCAGCTCTACTTTGAGCACTGAAACTTTGGGTATAGTTACATAAATAAGCTAATAAACTGTTTGCTTTTAAGAATTGCCTGAAGAAGGTTGTAGGTTTGTGGAAACATATATTAGGAAAAACCCCCAAAACTAATAAAACTCCTGCTTGATGGAAGCTGGAGTGAACTGGTGAGTGAATAGCTGACTTTCCCCCCCCACATTTATTTTAAAATTACGTAATTGCTACACTTTGGTTGTGAATTACCAAAGCAAGTAATATTCTGCATCCAGTTGGAGTTATATTATTATAAAATGCCCCACTGAACACCTGTTTGAATTATTGTAAGGGTTTAGAAGCCTGTGGAGAATTTCCCAGGCTGTTCTGTGCAATCACCGCCTGGCAAACCTGACTGGGGCAGTGCCTGAGGTTCTGGAGCTGCTGCTGCTGTGTGAGCGATGTGTGAGGATGCTGGAATGTGAAATTCCCAGCTCTGGGTGAAGCTATCTGTGGGGAAGCAAAGAGAACTTGGTGCTTTCACTCCTCCTGTAAAGATTGCAGTGAATAGGAAAATGTTGCTTTGCATCTGTGAAGTGAGAGATTTTTCAGCCCCACCTTGCTGTGGTGTGATTTTGGGCTCGTGCTGTTGGAAGAGTGAGATCTGGAAGACAGGTCTTGATAAGCACTTGCCCAGCAATTATGAATTTGGTTATTAAGTGAGAGATCCCAGTCAAGTCCCTGCTCCAATTCATATTTAATGTGAGTTTTTAGAAAACTGAGCCAAGGAGGGAGAAAGGCTGAAGTGTTTAAGTGGGGTGTAAAAGTCCCGCTGGTGCTGAGGAAACTTCGCCTAAGTCACACTGTACTTGTCTGTAGGAATGTCATCGGTGAGGTAAGACAGAAAAAGGTCTGGGTTTCAGTCATGGAGGGGTGATTCTGTGCCCTGATAGTGGATTTGTGCCTTTCAGGTGATTTAATCCCTCCGGCAGAGTCAGCTGCAGGAATGAAGCCAATGTAATTAAGCATCCCAGTGTTGTATTTCTGACATAATCATCTGACTCTACAGTGACTTTGGAGCTCCTGTTACCTACAAGCTTTATTTCAGCACTGAGGATTCTTTCTGAGATGAAAAACACTGCTGTGCTCTCTGCAAACATCTGATCTGAAGGCCTGGGATGTGTCTGAGTGCATCACCTCTGTTCATTTTGGCTGTAATCACTGTAGCGGGATTGCTCTGGGTGGCTTCCCTGGTGACAGTCCCTCATGAGGCACAAAGGATGTGCCACGTAATTGGGACTGAGGTTACAGTGAGAACCCTCTTGTCGTTATCAGTCTGAGCAGCTGGAAGTGTTTAAATGGTTTAATATCCTTTTATGCTACTGCATCTTAAATAAGAAGCAGAGCCAGGGTTGTTTCGCTCTTGTTTTTATTACTTGTACATTTGTGCCCCTAGAAACTGTTGGAAGTTAATTCTGTACAGGGCAATGTTTAATTCAACAAAAACTTCTGTATCAGTCTCTGTGAAAGCTGCCTGAAAACATTTCTGTCAGGACTGGGGCTTGGAGTTTGTGACTTGTGTACTTTTACAGCCCCTTTTGTCAAGTTGTAATCATACTTTCATGTAGTGTTTTATATATTTTTGATTCTCCTAACTCAAAAGATTAACAAAAAATATTCCTCTTGTTACTCAAAATATTCCTTGTGGCTAATCAGACTTCTTACATAAAGCTTTTTTTCCTTGGAAGTGAGAAAAGAATGATGATTAAAAAAAAACCAACCAAAACCTGCTAGCTTATTTTTGAGTAAATAATTTGATTTTGCAAAATTGCCACGATTCCAGAGAGATTCTTCTTGCTGAACTTAGAGCAGCCAGCGACTGCTCAGCAAGATTCATCAGGGCTCTTCAGTGAGGGGTGAAGACAATACAAATGCAAATCCAGGGAACAGTGGCTTTTTCACAGTTGGTAGGCTGTGTTGCAGGTGCATTTTCTTAATGAAGGTTAATTTGTCTCATATTTTAACCTGACAATACTTGGCATTGTGAGTGTATAAGCTTGCTTAGAGAGGTAAAGGCAAGGTTTGCTTAGGGAAGGTTGGGTGTTTGATTTCAAGTGGTGCTGAATATTAGCTGCAGTTATTCAGAAAAGTCCTATTAGATTTTTATGAGAGAAAGGGCCTTTTGATTATTTTGACAGATTGGGGCAAGGCCAAAATCAGCTCTTTTCCTTGGATATAAATCCTGAAAGGCTGAGATAAAATGGAGTAGATTGGTGCTGACCAAGATTTACTGAGGGAGAACCAGAGGCAGGCTTGAGTACCACAGCAAGTAATAAAAAGGCCTTGGACACCTCCTGTCACATTAAACCCGGAGTAAGAGCCACTGGCCTGGCTCGGGTTGGCCAAAATCACCTTATAAAGTTCACTGTGTAACTGTAATAAAAAAAAAGAAAAATTACCCTGGGTGTAGGAAAAAGAAAAAGCTTTTCTGCAGTTGCTTATTAAGCATCATGTGTAAATTATCCATTGTTATCCTACTGTACCTCAAAGCCTTTTAAATCTCCCATGCCTCTTGTATTGACTTGTTTTCGTCCAATATGAGCTCTCATGAATGCTGGATGCTGAAGGACTGGCTTAGAAATCAATTCCAGCTTCTGAAATATTACCTCTATGCCAGTGCCTTCTGCTTCAGGGAATCTAGCTCAATATCCTATCTTACACCCATACAGATGACTCCTTTAGCTTTCTTATTTCTGGAGCATGCGAAGGGATATTTCTGCTATTGTAAAGTAAATAACACCAGAAATCAATGTGTGGAAATGTCTGTGATATCTCTGGCAATGGTCAAAGGAATTTGGAGTTTTTCCCCCCTCACCTAAGATGTGATCCCAGTGGATAACAACAGAAAGAACCACTGCCGTGATATTTCTACAATAAACCAATGACTTTAGTTTGGTGCTTAATAGGTTCTCGTGGAGGAAAAAGCAGCATAATCTGGCATCTGAGCTGAAAGGCTCGGTGAGATGTTGCATCCGCTGGCATTTTCTTGTTGCTACTCTTCCGCAGATACAGAATTGCTAAAAGGATTTCTGTATTAAAAAGGTGCTTATCTCATTCAGCTGCTGAGTTCACTTCAGGAGTAGGTTTTAATAAGAAATTGCCTATGTAATCAGATTCAAATCATAGGGGATACCATTGAGGGGTAGTTTGCTACTCGTTGCTCATGGTGAGGTGCAGTGTTTTAGTAGGGTAATATTGTGGAAAATAGAAAAATTTGGATATTTGCCAAGGGTTGTACTTAATTCATGTGACAGATTTATTTTTTTTTTTGGCCTCTCAGAAGCACTTTTGAAGGTGATCCCTCAGTTATATCAAGAGTTTGGTTTGAGCAGTGCCTTTGGCATTTGTCTGCATCTACATCTCTGTGTGTGTGTGTTCCAGCAGTGGGAATTACAGTCAGCCTTACTTGAGGAATCCTTTGGAGAAGATGATGTTTAAATGTTTAAATTAACAACCCCAGGCCTCAGTTATGCAGAAAGAAGCAAGACAGCTCCTTGGCAGGGTCAGAGCTTGTAAGACAATTGAGGATAAAGTTTTGATCAGTTGCAGGGATTAAGGCAAAGGAAGCAGTTTAACAAGGTGGGATTTCAGAAATGCAGGTATTTCAGAGCCTCTGTTTCTAAAAGAAATTCCTGCTTCCAGAGTTAGAGCTTCTCTCTCACCTCACAGACTCAGTTCCTGCAGCATCCTGATGACCACACACAACGGAAGGTTTAAAATGTTTTGAGACAGTGGAATACGAAGCTGACTCGCTTTGCAACAGCAGTAATTGATCAATCCAAATGTAACTCAGAAGCCCCAATAAGTGAGAGCAGCAATGTTTGTAATGAGTTAAGAGCAGTGCCTGTGACTGCAGCTCTGATGTGCAAAGTGCCAGTGCAGGGCTGTGCTCTCAGGGCTGGAGGGGATGCAGGGATGACCCGAGGAGCCAAAGGTGGCCTCCGAGGGGCACAGCAGCGTGGCTGGACAGACAGAAAGGGTGGTGTTTACATGAGGAATCAGCAGCTTTGTAGAAGCTGGTTTTGCACTCCCGGGTGCTGTGATAGGTTAATTTATTTCTGTCTAGTCAGGGCAATGATAGGCACAAATCTCACTTCTGACCGAAACCAAATAAAATCATTACTCCCCTACAGCAGCTGGGGTGCTGACAGTACTTTAAAGAAGCATATCCATCAAGAGTGGAGCTCTGCAATCAGCTTAGGATGAGGTCCTGCTCAGAATGGTGTTGGACTTCCAAATCAAGTACAAATACTCTGCTTCTGATTTTAAATAATTGTGTAATATTTGGGGTGATTCTTTAGGTACTCAGTTTCACCTGGCTTTGAGAAAAGAGGTTTGTGTCCTTTCTCCTTTACTTTGAAGGTATAAAATTTCACTTTGATGTACCATGTCTGTGCTCTTATTTTATCATATTTTATGGCCATAAATAATAGCTGGTGCTTCAGGTGCTGCACATAACCTTAATGTTTGATGTAATGCATTTTTAAGCTACAAACTTGCCTGTTTATTTTGATTAAACTGCTGATAAACTTGCTGGTAAATAGTGACTACTTTTTTTTAGTAGTAAGTTCCCAGAGCTTATTTGAGGTGTGATTAATAGCACATATTCTACGCTAAACTGCCCTAACTGCTCATAATCTGGCTTATTTTGATTAAATTAACTCATGGAGCAGAGTTCTGTCTTTCTGAATGACTCCCTGTGTCACTGCTTCCTCCACCTCTCTGTGGGGAGCTCAGGTGTGCCTTGGCAAACAGTGAGGCTGTTATCTGTTATCAGACACTGCCTGTCCCATTACAGCTGTCCATTCTCGTGGCTCCATCCCCTACAGAAAGCTCCAATGCTTTCATTAACCCTTTTGGGGAAGGTGTGATAGTTAGCTCAAAATAATCAGCTTTGGAAGCTTTCATCAACATAAGACCACAGAGGAAATGGTGCACTTGCAAGTTATCTTTGGAAAATAAGGTTGGGTGGGGCTTGGGGCACCCTGGGATAGTGGGAAGTGTCCCTGCCCATGGCAGGGGGTGAGATGAGCTTTAAAGTTCCTTCCTGCCCGGGCCATTCCAGGATTCTGTGACTCTATAAGCTCTTGGGGAGCAGACTCTCCCTCCTGGCATGTCCAGCATGGCCACAGTGGGAGTTGATGTTTTGGTGGGAAACTCCTGACCAGCTCTTCTCAGGGTGGTGGTGGGAGGGTCTGCCTGACCCTGGCCACTGTAATGTGCTTCTTGTTTGCCTGCTGACCTTACACAAACCTGAGGAGGGTTCTGGTTGGTGCAAAAGGACAGCTCTGACACAGCTTCACCTCACTGAGTGCGGTGGGTGAGACCAAGGCTGTAAATCTCCTGGGTGACAAAACATAAAATCTGCATGGAGCATCTAATCTCTCCTGTTCTGACTGATAAAAAAGAAGGGTGGCTGGTGGGTAGTAAATTAGGATGCAGCACAAAAGATTTACCTGGAGGTGCTAAATCATTTAACTCTATCAGGCTCGTAGGACTGTCTTTGTTAATAACTACAGAGAGGATTATCTGCACTGGGGTGGGGAAGAACTCGGGAAGGTCAGCAGCTGCTGAGCCTTTCCTGTATAAATAATGGCCTCTGCAGATCCTCGTGGATTACTGTTGTCATTTTTGTGATTACACAGTTTTTCACCAGGATATTGGCAAAGAGTTGGGCAGTGTGGCAGGGTTGCACACTTGAACAGCAAGGCAGTGCATGTGAGTGGGCAAAGAAGGGCTGGCTTCACTGGCCGGGGGTGGGGAAGCAGGGTATTTTTGTTTAGAGTTCCTAAGTAGACAACTGAAATCACTGAGCTGTGTAAGTGGATACTTTACCCATGCGTCTGAGCCTTTGTGATGGAGCTTGTTCTGGGCATTCTGCTGGGTGTCCTCTGATTTATGTATAAAAAAGTAGATTTAATCTTCTCTAACTTTGGTTGCAGAAATGTGTTGAAATATGCTGGCGTTTATCACCAGGGTCACAAGGCGAGCCCCTGAGCTCTTGCCGTGTCTGTGAATGCACAGGTGCCTGCGCATGCAGCGCACTGCTAAAGGCTGCAGGCCTGACTCTCGGTAGATTTGGCTTATAATCCTCCCTCTTCGCTTTAAAATTGAGTTGTAGGAGTTGCCCTTGCAATTGCGTGGAAATCCTCGCTGCAGCAGGCTGCTCCCTGCTGAGCCCAGGCTGCACGAGTGAGAGCAAAGCAGGTGGCGAGCGTGCTGCGGCTGTGAGGATTCAGGCAAAAGATGGATTATGTATTTCACTGAAATTTTAAGCTCTTCCTTCCCTCTCTTCTTTCAGAAGCTGGAAAGATCAGATGGATCCTAAAACAAAAATCTTTAAGTGTACAGCTGAAAATATCTGCTTCAGATCAGCAGTGTGGGTTTTTTTGTATTTTACAAAGGACTTTGTTAAAACCAGAAATTCAGCTTTAGGAGCACTGAGGAGGAAATGTCCTTTGTAAAACAAATAAGCGTGTACAGAGGTTTGTTTGTTAAAGACCCGGTGTTTTGGGATGCAATTAGACCACAGCAATTGAGGAGGAGTAACCCAAGCATTTTCCAAAATCTGATAGAGATTGACCTGTGCGGAATGAAAGAGCTCTTCTGCACGCTGGTTCTTTGTGGCTGGAGGAAGCTGCACAGGTTAATGGTATTCCAGACCCTTCTGAGTTAATTTAGGCCTTGATTATCAAAGCAGCTCACAGTGCTGACCTAACTCTGCTCCTGCTGGAGTTGGAAGGGGTTGGGGTGAGGAAAAAGCCAGGTGGCTTTTGGAAACACTGCTGGACTCTGGGTGCCTCTATGCAGCCTGGGAAAGGGCAACTGTGCTCTCTGAGAGGCAGGAAACTTGGAATTGTTTGGATAAAGTGTTAGAGAACAGCACTGCTGGGAAGAGATGGTGGTAGGTTCTCTTTAGCCATCACAGCAGAGAAAATATTCCTGTTTATTCCAGTATTGGTGTGCATTGGAGATCCTGAGATAATTTCTGGGAGTTATTTTAATTGACTCTGGGAACAGGGGAGTAAATATTACCAGGTCTTTTGATTTGTTTACTTGCTGAAGGAAAGGTGGACAGAAATTGTGGAAAAGCTGGGCTTCATCCCAGGTGCTGCCTCTTCTAAACCCCCAAAAGATGTAAATAACCAGCCTGGCAGTGTAGAACAAAGCTCTGGACAGCAATGTTGCAATGCAATTGCAGCAGTGCAGGGTCCCAGTTCTGTGGGGTTTGTGAGCTGTTTGTGGGGAGGAATCAGGCAGCCAATGCTGTAGGAGATTTCTTTGTTGCTGCAAAGACAAAAAGTGAGCTGCTTCCCCTGCAGATCAGTGAGGCTGAGAGATGCTGGAGCTCTGCCTGGGAGGTGTCAAGGATGGAGCAGAAGGGTCACCCCGTGGGAGCTGTGGCTTGGGCCACCTCCAAACAGGCTCAGTGAGACGCAAACACTGTTTGTCAGAAGCATGGATGGGATTGTTGTGCACAAATCTTAACTCAATTTGGGGTTGGCAACAGTGTCCCAGCAGGAGGGTCTCACTTGGGATCAATAGGAAAGGTTCAGATGGCTTTGGGGACATCTCACTGCAGAGGAAGTTAAAAGCTGTGTCTGTCAACAAAGTTGCTTAAGAGAATCACAGGAAGTGGAATTTTATATATTCAAAGCACTGTGTTTGTTTCAATTCTTTCAGGCATTTCTGCTATCCATTTAAAAAAAAAATAAATTAATAAGATTTAAACATTAGAAATATTTCCTTGCAAGTGTTCTTGTGTAGCAAGGGAATGTGAGAGCTACAAGGAAAGCAAAATTACTTCAGGATCCCATATCATATCTTCCCCTTCTTAGTCCGCTTTGTTTTGCCATTTGTTTTGGGACGGGAGATGCCTCATATCTTTTGTGTAATGAGGGGAAAGAAATTATCGCCTCCAAAATAATCAATCAGTGCCAGCTCAGGATGATCCTGCCACTTTGTGTTGATACCTTTCCTGAAAAACAAAAGCAGTGGAAGTGGGACTGTCCTCAGCAGATGGATTTATCTGTGGCATCCAGCTGAATCCTGGCCTCTCCTGGCCCAGCAGCAGCCTCGGTGTTCCCCAGCAGGTACAAGTGCCACTGCCAAGCCAGGGCAGGGACCTTTCCAGCACTGGCAGCTGGAGGGTTCTTGGCCTCCCTTTGGCAGCTGAGCTGATGCCCCAGGGAGGCTTATGGGGCTGCTCTAGGGTGGTGTCTGCTATCCAAGCTCTGCTCTGCTTTGCTTTCTGGTTTAAATAGCCTGGCTTTGGTGCTGCAGCTGTGCTCTGTGCCTTGTGGCACTATTGCAATGAAAGATCTGTCAGCATTTTCAGGAGAAGGTGTTAATTTCAGGCACTTAAAGCTCAGCAATAAAAGTTGCTTCGAGCAGGAATACGAAATACAAGTGCTTAGTAGTGGTGTTACTATTTATGCCCAATCTTTCCAAACAGCAGTTTAACAATTTAAAGGAGGTTTCAGCTTAACTCTCCTCTCTGACTGCACTTCAGGAGGTGGATTTCCTTCCTGGCCATACGGGCACCAGGTACGTTTTACACTAAGGATGATAATTTGCCTGCAGGGACAGTAATTTCTGACTGAGCATCCAAAACTATGGGTGCCAGCAGCAGCAACCAACAATTTGGTGTTAAAGCTCCTCACAGCTCCCAGCACCACAGGAGCTCCCCTTGTGGCTGAGTGAGGATCCTTTGGGGAAAAAACCCAAAAACCACCAACACATGCTGCATGGAATAAATCCCTTGCTCTTCCTTTTTTAACTCCAGTGAGAGTTTGGCTGAGGCTTCCAACACATTTGCTTTCTTTGGGGGCCTGCCAAAGGTTTCTGTACTTATTCTTTAGTTTGCATCACATTCTCCAAGTTGTAATGCTGTCTTTTCATGTCAAAACTGTAGTGTTTTATACCTCAAAAAAAGAAAATCTCTTTTTTTTTTTTTTTTTTTTTTTAAATCTCTTGCCATTCTGAAGCAAATGGCAGCAGTCAATCACTGAGAGCGAGTTTGCTGGGCAGAACCTCAGCTGTTCTCCAGCACAGCTATTGAGGTTTAACCCAGCAAAGGAGCTCTGTGGAAGATGCCTTCTCCATCCAAAAGTCTTACAAGCATAAGGAATCTTTCCAGCTTGACCATTATTTCATGTTAATAGCAGCAGCTCCTGAATTTCAAACGCAGCAAGATGTGGGTCAGGTGATGTTCAGTTGTCTCTCACAGCAGCACTGTGGTCAAAGCTGAGTCTGTGATGCAGAGGAAGAGCTCAGCTCGTGAATGGTGTTACTGAGCCCTTCCCAGTCAGAATTCCAGAACCAAGGATGCTCTGGCTGAGTGGGAGTGGTGGTTTCCCTTGGAGCTGCCTGGGCACTGACACTGAGTAAGGGCCCCCTGCTCATCACCTGCTTTGCCTGGACCGTCTGGGTGTGTCTTGGCTCTGCTTTTCCATCACAGCATCCAGCTTTGTAGATGAATATTTGGGATAACCTCAGAACCACGCAGGAATGTGGGTTTGTAGTCCCATGTCTTGTGTTAGAGAAGCCCCACGGGTATATTCTGGCTCTGGTGGGATCACCTGTACAGACAAAGACCTGTGGGGTGTTTGGGATTTTGGAGCTTGCTCTTACAGCTACATGGCCTCTACCAAAATTGGGGCTGGAAAAATATCCTGCAACCCTGTCTCTTTCAATATTTCCCTGAACTGCTTGGCACACTCCTTTCTCTTTACCCTTTCTGTGCAGTAAATCTTGCTCTTGCTGACAGGCCTGGTAATTGCCTTATGTAGAATGAAAGTCTTCCATTCTCTTTGTTTTTATAGTATGCAGCCTTCCCCAGTGAAGTTTAAAAGGACAGAAAAATTCATGGTGTTTGCAGTAAGAGCATGTTTTATGCTTCCCTGCTGCTGCAGCAGAGACAATGCTGCCCTGATATGGAGATGTCAGGGGCACAGGCCTGTATCTAAGGCAGTAAATGTTTCTTTTATTTCTTATTCCACTTTATTCTGGCTGCTATTAATTTTAAACTTTTCTTGGCATTTGCAGCAATAAAAAGGATAAAATCTTGAGGCTTTTGTTCTTCTGCTCCTGAACCAAGCCTTCAAAAGGGACTCAAATGGGATTTGGCCTTATTCTGCTTCCAGAGACAGCTGGGAACCCTTACAAATATATGTGAGCATTGGAACACCACTGCCTTGGGGCTGAAGGCATTATCTGTTCCTGATGAACTCCACACAGAACATGTGCAGTGGGGGTGAATGGAGACAAATGTCTAAAATCATCATATAAAAAAAATAAAATCTATCTTCCAAGCCCTTGTGATGCTGGCCAACTGTGGTCCTAAGGCTGCTTTGTGGGTTTAACTGCACCCTCTGATGTGCAGCAGCTGAAGGATGTGCCTTTGGCTCAGCCCTCAGTGCACAGGATGTGCCTCTAGAGTATGACCTGACTGTGGAGAGAGCTCTGCTGTGCCTTGTGCTGTCCAGCACCCCAATCCCCCCTCTCAGACCGGGGCTCTCTGTGTTCCAGGAGATGGGGGGCACAAGGTTCAGCTCCTTCTGTTCTGTGATGATTCATTTAAAACTTGTCCTGACTGTGGCAGATCAGCCTCAGAGCACCCAGGGGAAACAATGACACGTTTCCTGCTCTCGATCTTGTGTATGTCAGGATTCCAAAGACTTCACAAGCTGAGCTCAGATTAAGGAATATGTGGTGCTTGGCAGTGCTGTGTAGGGCTGGAAGATAAACTCAGTTGTATGTAATGCCAGACAAATTTCCACAGCCTTTGATTTAATCACTGGAGTATTGACAGGAGCATTTAGCTGTGTTCTTTGGGTCCCAGACTGGAACAGGTCTTGTCATGTTGATGGAAGGCATCCCACAGCAAGTTCTGCCATGGCTCACAGTCTGAGCCGCCAGGAAACAACAGTTCCTTGCTTGACCCAGACTGGTCATGAAATTGGGCTTGCTGGAACAGGAAAGGCTGTGTTCAATTTTTGTGGGGATGTGAGAGGCTGTGAGAGCCCTGCACTGCTCAGGGCTTGCCTCGTGAGCCCACTCTGACCTGCAGTGCAGGCACGGTGAGAAATGCTGGCACTGCCCTCAGATGCTATGAATGAGACCAGCTCTCTGTAGTTAATCCCACACCATTGTATTAAGTTCAGCCCTGTAAATAAATATTTGTTGTATAATTATGTAGTGTTGATGAATGTGAGCAACCTGGGGCTAGTGGAAGGTTCCCTGCCCATGATGAGATGATCTTTAAGGTCCCTTCCAGCCCAAATCATTCTGTGATTCTACTGTCAAAGTTTTCAAGAGACTTTAGCCAAGATGCTGCTCCATTAAGTCTTGGGAAGGAAGATTCCTTCAGAGTACTGCTCTTTCTGAAGTGAGATTTCCATTCTGTTCTGTATAAATAAGCATGGAAATGCTCACCCTTTTTTCTGATATTACAACAAAGAGGATTTACATGTGAAATAAATCTTTGTAAATCTTTGCAAGGATGCCTAAATTATTTATGGGGGTTTTAGTTTGGTTTGCATGCCATATTGCTCTCTCGTGTTAAACACTTTATTCACCACCCTGCTTTTCACATTAATCACTGCAGGATGTGCTCAGTTATCCCTGCTCAGGAGCCATCTATTACATTCCAGTGGCCACAGCCAAATGGTCTAATTTTTCTGTTGGTTCTTCTATCCAATGGTTCATAAACTCCTGGCTGTTATTACAGTAGCAAAGATGTTTTGTTATATCATGTTGATGCATTTGTTATTTTCATGATTTTGTCATTTTCTTCTTTCCTTTTGTAGAAGGAATCATGATTGAAATGGGGGCTTGTTCATTGAGCTTTGCTCAGTGGGTGTGGGCCCTGCCCTGAATTTCTTTGTCTCTTTATGTGTCAATAGGCCCCCAGTATTTCAGCTTAGGCTGTTTTCCAAACCAGGCGATGACTGCTTTGTTGGGAGCCTGTCCAAAACCTTGCAGACATTGCAACCTTTTCCCATTTTGTTTGGGAAAAAAAATAACTGTGACAGACTCACGTCTTTTATGGTGTTACTGGCACGGAAGTGGGAGACTGATGCAGGTGACCTCAGCTGGCTGGGATGAGCTGCATTAGAATTGGCCCCAGTCCCTAAATGTGACCTGTCTGTGCCACTGTGTCATTGCAGTGTTCAGTGTCTGTGCAGCTCTGTCGGATGCACCTTTAGATGACATTTGGGTAAGTCCTCCTATGGACATCTCCCCTTGCCTTATTACAAACAATAAATGGTGCATTAATTTGCATGTGCACATGCAACAAGGCTTTATTGTGCTCGTGCATACGACTGTGAACTCCTAGGGATGATTAACAGGATGAAGACGAGCAAATGATGAGGTTTTGGAGCTGTACTTTCCTCACGTACCGCTGACCTCAAGTGTCTTTGAGGCTATTTTGATAATTCCTTGGGAGATTCAATTCCTTATCTCTGTGAATCTGAGCTATGGGACCTTAAGAACAGTGAGGGCTTTCCTTGGTGCTTCTCCTCGCCTGCCACGTGCAGTTCAGACCTGAAGCAGCAAAGCTCGTGTCACGTCGGGTCCCCTGTCAGCAGTGCAGGGCCTGTCTGATAACCACAAGCACAAATCAAACACAATTTTGTGGGAATAGCCAAAATGTTGCATTAAAAATACATGAGCACAGATGGCTGTAGAGTAAGAAAGTCACAGCTGTTTGCTCTCTTATGATTCTTAGGAACATGTTTTTAGCTAAGGTGCCTGAACCACCTAAAAACAAGGGAGGGGGAGGCCAGGAACCCTCCTGCCTTTAGGAGAAAAGCACAACAGGAGCCTTGTTCTGCTGCAATTCATGGGGGTGTTGCCCTAATCCGTAAAGCGCGGCCATGTGTTCAGATCCCAAAGGGGCATAATTATTTCATGATAACAGCTCTCCCCAGAGTGGCCTTACTGTGTTTTAAAAAGCAATTATTGTGGAGAAAACCTATATTTTTGGTGCTGACAGTTTTAAGAATATCGAACAGTAGTTGCAGCTGAGATAGTGATTCACAGAGATGAATGCAGCTCTTCAGCCTTCCCTCTTTCCAAGCCAGAGGAGCCAAGGGGAAAGAAGAATTTCTTTACATAAACAGCTGTAAAAGTATAGAACTTTTAGCACCCTCATGCAAACACCAGCGGTTGTCAGGTCCAAAGAGAAATCATTCATATTTTTCTTTCAATAGATAAAGCTGTGGAGTTCTTTGATCCAAATCTCTGCACTGGTGCTCGCTCAGGTTTTTCCAGGTGCTCTGGGAAGGCTGGGAGGGCAGTGAGCAGAGTGTGAGTGACATTTGCTTTGTGAGGGAGGCGTGGTGCTGAAAGCCTGCATGTCGTGGGAGGTGAGCTTGCCACTTTCTAAACAGTCCACAAATAATTGCAGCATTGGAGTTTGGCTTTGTTCATCCCCTCCTGCAGATACCCATCCTCGGGTGATCACAATGCCTTGCACAGAACTGGTTCAGCTCTTGCTGCGATGCTACAGCAGAGTTTTACTTTGACAGGCTTTTGAAAGCACATTTCAGAGCTCAGAATTCATTATTTTATAAAGGTTCCAGTGAAAGAATGTATTTGCACATTTCCTGAGGTTGTTCAGCGTTAATTCTTCAGTGAGACAACTTTCTGCAGTGCCAACAGAGCCCACAAGAACTGTGTGAGTGAGTGGGATTCTCTTTGGCTGGGCACTCTCCACGTATCCTCTCTCCCAAAGAAGTTGGGGTATAAAAGCACATGGTGAGCTTGGCTGGCTGGAATCTCTGAAGGAGTCCTGGATGTCTTTCACTACACTAAATTTCCCTTCTGTTCTGGGGGAGGTGGAATAGAGGATGGTGCACCATTTGTTTTTGTTTGTTTTTAATAACAAGCTTTAAGGCAATAACAGGCAGGCAGTGTCAGCCTGATGTATTCTGCTTTGATTTCAGGCATTACACAAGGGACCAGACTATTTTCACATCTCCCCCTAGAGCTCTTTAGCAACAACAGCAGCAATAATAACATTCAGGTTATTAAAAAAAGAAAGGAGAGTAGAAAGCATCACACCAGTTCCCTTAAGGAGCAGCACAAAGCCATGGTGAAGGTGCACAGGACTGGGCATCTTTGCTCCCAGGGTAAGAATAGTGCACATAAATAACAATTTCCAGCAGCGTTGCACTATGAGCATGTCTGATGCTCAGGAAAAATAGCTTCCCTTTCAGTGAAGGAAAAATATGAGGCTTTTCACAAAAAATGTTGCCTTTTCAACCCTTGCCTGTGTAGGAAAATGAAATAATTTTTTTAAATCTCTTTAGAACAAGCATTGTGGGAACTTATGGGATTGCAGTGAGTCAGGCTAATGCCCAGGGTGCTGCCTGGGAAAGAGCAGTGGGTTATGTCATGGGGGCTTTGCCTCACCTGAAGTGAGGGGCTTGGGGGCTGGAGAAAGAGGAATGGCAGTAGAGGGAAGGGCTGATGCCTTTTTAATGGTAGAAGGGTCAGTGGGTTGGCAGGAGAATTGATGAGCTGCCCCTATAACGTGCTGCGTGTAACACTGAGGCAGTGCCAGGTCTGTGTTTTAGGAGCACAGCGTCTGTCCCAGGGAATGGCACAGACTCACCTTTGGACTGGGTGAGTCTCAGACTTGCCATCTTCTATAGCTTCAGTTAGGTCTTTCCTTTCTCTCTCTCTCTCTT
>VZTI01000538.1:2188675-2241253 GCA_013397865.1 Struthidea cinerea | reverse complement strand
TTTTTTTTTTTTTTTTTTAAATCTAAAATGATTAAAAAGAGAACCTCTAGGCTCTTTTGTGCTGGAACTCTCCAGAGGACACAGTTCTGGATTTCCTGTGTGGTTATCAGGTGTGTCTGATGCCAAAGAGAGGAGGTTATGAGAGGGGCTGAGGAGGGAGGGCGCGGTGCTGGAGGGGAGAATTGTGCAAATGTTTGGTATGAACATTTCATCAGAGCAGAAACAGCAGAAATGAAACTTCTCTTATCAGGTTGGAGGAGCTTGGTAGCATTGCAGAAATAGTCAGAGCCTGTGAGCTTGTTTTTTCCATTCGGAACCATCTGTGGGGATAAACAGAATCCCAGAGCCAGGTGGGAAAACAATACCCTGGCTGGAACCAGGTGCAGAGCCATTGTCTTCTAGGTTGTGGCAGACATGGAAGGTTCTTCCAAGTTTTGAGCCATCATCTGCATCCCTGATTTCATTATGGGCAGAAGATTTTTTTTGCATCAGTAATTATCATGATTAATTACATTAATTACAAAGTTTTTGCATTGATTTCGCTGTGCTGACTGTCCTCAAGATCTTTGAGGAAATAGTTGTTGAAGAGTTAAAAGAAGCCCTGTTTTGCAGTGAAGGGTGGATACGGCTGCTCTGTCAGCTGAGAGTTATGCTAATGGAGAGGACCCAAGAAACAAATGTGAAATGGGCACATTAGTGAGCACACTCCTTGTTAATTAGTGTTTAAACATGTGCATTGTGCTGTGATTCAGAGGCCCTGAAAGATGTCTCTGACTGCATTTCCACTGCCAGGCATTTTGTCTTCTATGAAAATGTCTCAGGAATGCAGGTTCACCTAAAACAGCCAATTTTTCAGATTGAGAGAAGCACAAAAAGAATTCTCTTTGTTTCTTTCTTGGTTTAACCTTCTCCTTGTTCTTCAAAACAAGGCATTAATCAATGACAATAGAAACTGCTACTCTTAGGGCTGTCAATGTTTATAGCTTTGGGTTTAATAGCAAGGACATAAATATATACTTTTCATTACATTTTTGCTGTTATTTGCTCATCATCCACAGTGTCTGATATTATCATAACTCTTTGGTTGAAGCTATTAAAGCTATGGTTTGTAGCTCACACTGGCACGAAGCAGACAGAGAGCCATAAAAGCAAAAAAACCCTCATAGACTGAGATCAGCTATTAGGAGGAACTGGTCATTTTCTCCCTGTTCACATAACAGCAGCTCCAATCTTGGTAGATAATGTTGTTCCCCTTCCTTCCTTATCCTGCCCTCTCCCCCCACAGTAACACTGCTCCTCTTCCCTCGGAGCTCAAGCCACGTTTGCCATTGCTGCTGCAGGTTTGGTTTGGGAAGGACCAGCACTGCTGAGCAGAGAAAGTCTGTTCCTGTGCTGAGCAAAAGCAGCACCTTGAACAGGAATTAGAGCAGAGATGGCTTGGGGCTGTGCTTGCAACTGGCTGTGGTGGTGCTCGCCCCAGTTCTGACAGTAAACATCCCCTGGGTCACATATTTAGGAGGGCAATGGGATTTTTCTCCAATGGAAAATCTTTGCAGAGATTTTTCCTTCTCTATATTCAGTTTTTCCTGGCAAATTTCCCCAGCCCTACCCACGAGCTTCTCATCTTCACTGGAAGGCCTCTTTTCTGTCAATACTTTGGCCTGTTTCCAGGTGAGTGGGTAGGAAGACAATGAACTGAGGGAACGAACTCATCAATTAAAGATGGCCAATAAGCAAATAAAGCCTTGGTTGAGACTTGTCAGTATAGGAATGATTGAGGTGGTGACTTCATGGGTATAAATCATTCATCTTCTAGTAGAGGATGTCTGGCTTCCTTGAGTTTGAAATAACCAGCAAGACATTCTAGATGAAATTCTGATCTGGTTTGAGCTGTGCTGATTCCTGTAGGGTTGCCAGACTCTGATAGGCATGGTGGGAAGGATCCTCATTTGCAGAGGCCTGATCAAAAACCCTCTGGTGAGTTTTGAACTAACTTCTAAGGCCTCCCAAGCATTTTATACTCTGTATTAGTTTAAATTTCTGTTTACACACTGTATTTCAGAACATAAGTTTACAAAGAGTAACAATGCTCTTTCATATCTCCCCCTTCAGAACCAGTCAGCTGTTGGCAGACTTACTTTTGCTGAGTTTTCCCAGCTTTCTGCAAATAATCCAGGCTAATCCTTAAATAACCTAATTCTGTGTCAGAGAATTTTAGAATTTATTTCAGCCTCTAATATTTCATGTGACTATCAAACAAAATAAAACATCCTTAAAAAGAAGTCTTTATACAAATCTCATTGTGTTTCTCTCCAAAGAAGCAGCAGCACGTGTAGCAACTTCAGAACAAGTTTGATTTCTATTTCCAGTGAGGTGTCATTCTTTGTAAGCTGCTAAATGCTTGTAGTAACTCACAGAGAGGAACCAGGAGTGATTGCATTTCCCATCTCCCTTTCTACGTGCGTTTGCTGCTTCCTCACCTGAACCAGCACCTTAAGACTCTCTCTGACTGTGGGGTCCTTTAGTATTTGTCCCGTTTGCATATGTCACCCTGCTGGGATTCAGTGCTGGGATTCAGTGCTGGGACAAACCCTGAATCCACGAGACCCAGAGTTTTCTCTCTAACCATGCTGTTCAGGAGATGCTTCTGGAACCATCTACAGAAGAGTGCTGTAGGCTGGCTTAGTCCTCGTGAGTTCTGGCAAATACTAGTTTGATAGTAAGATGAGGTCTGTGTGAGTGAGGGCTTTGTGTCAGGGTCTGAACAAGCATTTATTTGGCCACGTGTGTGCAGGGAGGGGCAAACAGCGACCAGAGCGCTGCCGTCGTTGGCTGATGACACAGCTACGGATGCTTTATTCCATGCTGGTGTTTTCTCAGCTGGCCATCTCCTGTCCTGCCCGAATTCCTCTCCACAGCTCAGCACGAGCTGCCCGTCCTGAGGGTTTGCCCTTCTGGGTGAGAGCTCCCACAGGACAAACTCCAGGCTGGCCCAAGACAAGGAAGGTTCACAAACTGTAACACGGGGTCTGTGAAAGCTTTGCAGTTACTGCTCCTTGCCGTGTTCTCTCCTCAGTGTGGCTGCTCAATTCTGATCCCCTTTAGTCCTACGGTGTGGAGTAGCTTCACTGGGCATGAGTTGCTTTGGAGCAGTCCTTGTCTCTCTACAGAGAAGGACAGGGTGCCTCTGCCTGGGAACAGAGCATTCCATTTGCTTTCCTCAACCTTTCAAGAGTCTGAAGACCTCAGGAACATGAGCTCTACCTGATGTCTGTCTCCAAAGAGAATGGACTTAGCTTACATGGAAAAGTGCTGCCTGTGTTTGTGAGCGCTGTTGCAATGAAAATTTATAATTTCATCCAAATGGATTTAAAAAAAAAACTGTTTTAGTACTTTGTCAGATGAGTGATGTGCTTGGTCTCTGAGCTTGTAACTCTGTGTTCATGCTTACTTTTAACACAGGATTGTTGTTACCTGATCAGCCAGGAAAGGGAGAGAGGGGGAGAGATATTCGAGGGGTTGCTGGCAGAGTTGCAGGGGAATATTCCGAGCTCTTTGCTGGGGTCTGCTGCTGCTCTTTGTGGGTTGGCACGCAGGTAACCTCAGTCAAAAGTGGGTCCCCTCCTCCACCTCTGGAGAAGATGAAAACCTGAACTGCATTGTTAAGGCACCCTTGCTGATGTTGGTGATGACTTGAGGTTTAGGGCTGTGCTGGGAATACACAATCCCTTTGGCAGGCACTTGTTATTTAGCAGAATTACTGCATTTTGGGCCTGTGTACCCTGCTGATGGCACTAATCTCCATGTTAGGAGACAAAGTACCAGCTGTGCCTGGCCCTATTTGTACTACTTTAGCCACATGGATGTTCACCCATTTAATCTGGAAATATTTCTCCACGCTCATCAACAGCCACATGCAGGCAACTGAAATTGCCACATTTATTCTGACTTAGTTTTGAAAACGACAGATGCTGCATTACTGTAAAACATGGGGAGAGGGTTTGCTAGCTTTGGTTTTGTTCCTTATTTGTGTGTGAGTGTTTGATGTACGAGCTACTAATGCTGATGAGTGAGGCTACTTTTCTTCAAGGTTGGCTCCTTCTCCCAGAGCACCAAGCAAAGCTTCCACTGCAGGACTGGTGTCATTTATGCTCAGATAAAGGCCTTAGGAACTGCCCTGGGACTCAGGAAGGAGAAGAGTTGGCACATGTGTGACTTGCAAGCACAGGCAGATGTGTTATGTGGTCATTATTACTTTTTCTTAATAATGTGACTTTTCCCCCAGCCTGAATAATTCAAAGGACGCTGTTGTGCACATGCCTGAAGGAGCATAACCTTCTGCATCCTCTGGGTGTGTGGGGTGTGTGCTGCTCCTGGTACAGGGATTTTAAGGGGGCAAATACAAAACCACCTGCCAAATCTGGTGCATCAAGTGTGAGCCTTGCACAGCTGCTTCTCTTCTCACACCGGATCATTTTTGGGGCTGTGCTACAAACATTTTGCAGGGCGATGTTAGAGCCTTGTTCCCATTCCTGGCCTCATGAACCAGCTGTGCTTGGGTCACCAGTGGGGACAGGGACTTTGTCACTGCTCTTTGGGCCCTGGCACCCAAAGGACTCTGTTCATACAGGCACTGCCCTGTCCCACACACTGAGGGCTGCTCAGGTCATCTGTCTAAAACCTGAGCCTCTGCCTGCGCTTAGGAAAGCTGGCGTTGGAGTCCTAAATGAAAAGCCCTGCAAGACCAGGACATGAAGGACATGCCCTAGTGTCTGGCAGAAAATGCTTGTGGAGCCTGTGTTGAAGCTGTTAAATCTCCTTTTAGTGCCTGGTTCATTGTGCCTTTGGGATTTGCCTTGAAGCTGCATCCTGTAGCACCTTGTTTTTTTATACTGTGTTTAGCAATCCCTCCTAATGCCATGTTTGAGCAGTGAATGGGGCCAGAGGATCTCCAGAGGGCCCTCCCAGCCTCAATTACTCTGTAATGCAGATGCTCAGGGATGCCTGCAAAGACTCCTGGAAAGAATAAATGAAGCAGAACCTCTCAGCCTCATTGGAAAACACTGACATAGGAGAAAGCTCTGTGGTTGTAGGTATAGAAAGGGTCAGTCTTTCCTCACTAGAGACAGGTTTTGATGACTTTGGAATGGAAGTACTGAAAAAGGCTCATCAGCTCATTACCAAACAATCCTGCAGTGCTCGAGTTCAGTTTGTGAGAGTTCAAATACAGTAGAGCAGAGAGGTGTTTCTGGAATATCTTCGTACGTGTGGTTTTGTGTCTCGTTACATTTTGCATCTGTGTTTGCTGGATCTTATGGTGTAACCAAGTCGTGTTTTTCATGGAAATTATTTGGATGTGACCTTACTGCTTTTATTTGGGCTGATTCCTCGAGCCCTAAGGAATATAAATGTTGGGTGCTTACACCGAACTGAAGCAAAGCAGCGATTTCATAGACCTTGGGTTCTTTCAATTTGCAGCCTTTTGATTTACTTTTATTAAACAATTATAGCTGGATTTGCCTTTTGGGGAGCCTTTGTTTATGGCATTCAAAGCTGACAAAGCCCAGCTAAGCCAGAGGATGGATTATGGAAAATCAAAGCTAGCTCTCCTAATCGTGACAATGGAGCCTCGCCATGACACCTGGGAGGCCCACACTCCAATATGATAAAGTATTTTCTTTGAGGGAAGGTCACCAAAAGTTCACTTTTACAGAGAAGTTCTTATTCTCGGCTAATGGGGCTCCCCGTAGCATGGTCCTGCAGTTGCTTCACATAAAAAGGATGGATTGTCAAAGAAATTACCTTTAAAGCTCCTCCCTGGCAAACTGATTTGAAAGGACAGCCCGAGTGTTGTGTCCTGGCCAGAGGAGCAGCCCCTGACCCAGCCACACAAGCTGTCGTGCCTCTTTGCACTTCTGCACTTCGGGATTTGTCAGCAGTTTGAGTCCAGCCCTTGTTGCTGGGCAAATGCCATTCTTCAGGCTTGTGCTTTATAACAGAATCTCCTGCCTGGCTTTCAGAGCAAGCCATTTAATCTCTTCGTGCTGTGGAAATGAAGACGTTGTCAGTCCTTTGGGGATATTATGTGCTTCTCATATCGTATGTGAGATGGACTAAGTCCTTTTTTGGTCCTGAAGAACTAAACACAAAATCAAAACACATAAGCAGAGCCAGCCTTGGCACTTGTTTTGTGTGTGTTCCGTATGTAATTTCCTGCACGTGGAATTGATCCCCAGTCATAGCTGGGCCCAGACCCAACTCTGGAAGACTGTGGGGATTATTCTCTCTGATCCCTTTCTGGATTAGCTGGCTCAGTTTTCCCAGAAGGGGGAGAGAGATGGGAGTAGGGTGCAAGAAGTGTGACCTAAAGCCAGCATCATCTGCCGGGAGAAATAGGGATGGGCTGCTTGGGCTTGCTTTAACTCGGTTATTCTTAGAGGTGCTTGAAGATGATTTTGGAAAAATGTAGTTATCTTTTTTAAATTACTTTGATTTTGCATAGAAGGGAAAAATAATATCATCCCAGATGTTTATCTAGGCACTGGCTCCCCTGATTTGGCTCCACTGATTTTTTTTTTTTTTTTTAATGCTATTGGCATTATACTTTTGTAAATTAAAACCCTAATTGGAGCATTGTTGCCAAGTCATTATTAATTGATTTGATTAAATCTCCTCTAAGAAACATTCTGTGTCAGAAGATGACAGTTTTTCATAGGAAACTGCTAGAACCTTGTTCTCATTTTGATCAGTATAAAGCATTGCGATTATCCACTTAGATCCATGATGCTGATGTACAAATTTAGGTAAAGAAATCAGGTAAAGTTTTAATTCCCAGCATTGCAAACTGGTAGAATAGACATGTGGATTTTAAGTTAATTTCAGGTTTTGTTTTCTACCTAGTTTTCAGAGTAAGCAACTGTATTTGTCATGCTGTAGAAATGAGGATGTTTCTAGTGGTTTTGGGTATTTTAGGATTCCAGTAAGAAGCTTTAGGGCCCAGCTGAGGGGAGGAGTACACCCAAGAACACTGAGCGGTGCTTGCTGACTGCAAACCTACTTCATGGTCAGTCGTGCAGCAGCTGCACGATTCATTTTGCAGCCTTTGCTCGGACACAGATCCGCTGGAGCTTCTGGAGCAGGGCACAGGTCGGGTGGCAGAGTATTGGTGGGGCTGCAGGATGGTTTTTTCACGGCAGTGACCATTGGAAGGTCTGTGGGAGGTGTGGTGAGCAGCAGGAAACCCAGTTGTGCTCTGATGTACAAAGCTGTGATGGCCTGTCCCTTCAGGTCCTTCACTGGTACAGCGCAGGATAATTAACTGTGTAAGTTAATAGACTGTTTTAAATCCTCTGGGACTGCTTGGAGTCTTTCAGCTCACGTAAGTGGGCTTTGTGACAGGCCTGTGTATTAAAGCCCTCATGCTTGAGCATGAAATCAGCCCAGCTACCCTTTATAAGTGACCCCCTTATTTTTTATAATGTTAAACACCTACCACTGTCACTTTCTCCAGTGGCCAGTCCTGTGTTTCTGAAGACGTGATCTGATGGTGAGATCTCCCCACAGAAACCCCTGAATGTGGTGCTGCTTTGTGCCATGACAGACGCCTGGAGAAAAGGGAGGTTAATTCTGCACGTTTGCATTCAAGCAGAGAGCGCATCTCCACGTAAACCCCACGGGGCTGTACTCGTGCAGAAACCACCACTCTCCCGGCTGAACCCTGGCTGGGAGCTCACAGAGCTGTTCTGAGGGAACCCCAAGCAGAATCTTTGCTATTTTGTCACATCAGACAGTTTACATTCGATAAAACCAGGGGTCTCGGGATGGAGGTGCAACATCTGCTGTGTCAGTTTCTGTCTCACTTCTGGTTTTTGCGTTTTCTCTCTAATTAGTTTATGTTCCAATAAATCCTTAATACAAAAACTGCTTTAAAACAATTGAAAATAAAACAAAGAGAGGAATTTAAATTGCTTATGGCTTGCTTTGTATGGCTTCCAGGCATTTGAGCAATTTTGCTAACAAGTATCCGGTAACCTATTTCCAAAGGCCACTAGCAGATAATTATATTTGGTTAATTTGCATACTTTCAGTTTATAATCCTAATTAGTTCCCCAACCAGTAGTCCCTAGGCAATGTGTAGTCTTACCTCATTTTATTTGCCATCCCTACTGTGCAAGTTCTCTTAATTTACAAAAAAATGCTGTTAGGTTTGGTTCAGGGCTTTCCCATTTCAGCGCCACATCTAAACCGGGCGATTCCATGCCGCTTCAAACCCTATTTGCAAATAAGTATTTTACATTTTTATAGATTTTTACATCTGGGAGACACTGTGCCATTCAGGGAAGCTGACCCCAGTTTGACACAGAGCCTGTTTGCACTGCAGAAGATCAGCCAAATTCTGCACCGACCTGTATCCAGGGTGTCCCCTTGTCACCTCTGGTGGGATGAAGAGGCACGAGTTGTCAAGGGATGGGGACTGCAGTGTTGCCATGGCAGGAGCAGGGACGGGGTGTGGAGCAGCAGGAATGAGCAAGGGCTGTGTGAGAATCTCCAGGAGCTGCACACGTGGGCTCTGGTCAAACTTCTCAGCTCAGCAATTCCTTGTTCCCTCTTTGTGTATTTAGGATCTCTCCCTGCATACTCGTTATTTTGGGATCAGTTTGCACCCAAGCTTGAGATTGCACTCAGTGAAGTGGCTGAGGAGAAAGATGGAAATTAAGTTTTACACTTTCAGGTGACACCACCTTTAGTTCCTTCCAGGTTTAAATGAACTTCAAAAACCATGTGGAATGAGCATTCCCCACTGGAAGGAGCACATTCCCAGCGCTGATCCCTGCAGGACTCTGAGTATCTGGGGTTAAAGGTCAGTGTCCAGTCAGGACCAACCCACCACGTTGTCCCACAGGGGGTGTGTGGCCGTGGTGGAGGGTGCTGGGTTTTGGGTACAACCTGTAGTAACCCAGGAGACACAACCTCCACTGCTGCCTGGAGATTTTTTTGTACGAGTGTCCTGTGGGTAACAGCACAATTTCCACTGTTATCTTTCAAGCACTGGGGTATGTACTACAATGTCATTTTTAGAAAAACTGTTAGATGAAATATTTCCACTTAGGTATCCAAGGCTGCTTTTAGTTGGATTCATTGCTCTGTAATGTCAGGTTTGGATTAACATTATGGTAATTTCCTGTGTTTCCTTGCAAGCAATAAAAAGACCCAAAATCTCCCTTTTCAACACCTCATTAAGTACTTTGATAGGGCAGTGAGAAGTGTGATGATAACTGGAAGAGGAAAATCTGCAGTTTGCGAAGGTTTTGTTCAGATTTCCAGGATAACTGATGGATTCTGTGAACTGATGCTAATTAATAAATCCTAGTGCTAAAGGAGAGAGGTGATTTTTAACTGTCCAAAATAACAAGTGTTTAGTGAGGAAAAACTCAAAGGTGTGAGAGTAATTCTTGGCCAGTAATTTTATTTCAACATCTTAACGAATGTAAGTTTTATACTGTGGATGCTTTGGTGCAATTTCTGCACATCACACTGAGTTCCCAAACATGTTGGGAATTCTGCTGCTACCCAATGCACACAATGCTCAGCATCGCTGTCACTGGAGCCCAAAGGAACCACTGCACGTGAGGTTATTCCAAAGGAAGCTTTTTTTATGAGGAGCAGCTTGATAATAACTATTCCTCATTGGAACGTTTCTAATTTTACTCTTCATGATTTCAGGCAGACTAGAGATGGTTTAGCTGTCTTCTCATGCCTGGTTTAAGGATTGTTATTCCACCCCGATCACAGCTCTGCACCCTCTGAGTGTGTGGGCTTGAGGAGAAGGTAATATTTTGCTGTGGCTCTCACACCTGCAGTTGGGATGAACAGAACATGAACCAAGAGTGAGGCTGATTTGAGACAGAGAGGGCAAATGTCTTACACTGAAAGCAGTGTGAGTGAAAATCTGGTGTTTTGCCCACTGTACCACTGGTGATGGTTAACAGCTGGTGCATGGCAGGTGAAATCCCAGCTCTTACAAAGTCAATAGAAAAACCTTGCACAGACTACAGCAGGAGTGTAGTTCTTTATCCCGAAGGAAAACGCAGTTTGAAGATAAATTTGCAGAGGCTTACTGACAAGAGTGCCAGATTACACGGGCTGAAGGTGCATTTTCAGGGATACAGAAGTTCACTGTGGAGTGTGGCAGACACATTCTGTGGAAATCCGTGCTAGTCCACAAAGGGAGCACAAAAACCCTGGACAAATCCATTGTTTGCTTCTTGATGACAGACAAAATACACACAAGAAGCTGTTAATCTCTCCCCTTCCAACTTTTCATTTCTATCACCAAGACTGTAATTCTTGCTCTTTGACAGAAGGGTCCAGAATAAAAACTCAGAAGGCCTGGGAGGACCCCCTTATATGGGGAGGGGAAAATGGGGAGGGGATAGAGAATCTGGGAATTATTCATAAAGAAATTAAGTAATGACTCACTTAATCCAGCAGAATATTCCAATTTATATCTGAATTCTTAATCAGAAATAGAAAACACAAAAAGGAATGTGACACCTCTTTGACACCACTGTTTTCTCACCGTCTCTTTTAATTTGTATATTTATTTGCTTCAGTTTATATACACTTTAATTTATATATTGTCTGTTTTAATGCACTGAAGGCTGTAGGTGGGGTTTATACACCACTAAGAAACCACAAACCAAAGCAAAGCAGGAGAGCAGAAGTTCTGTTTCTTTCTTACAAGTCACCCTAAATACCTTGTGAGCTGAAGATAAGCACTGCTGGATTTTACTCTTGATATCCCTTGTGCTTCTCCCTTGCCTCTTCCCTCAAGAAAACCTCAATCCACATTCCCCCCAAAGTCAGGATGCCAATTATTCCCTCAGGTTTGGCTCCAGTGGCTGTCCAGGCATTTCTGCAGCTCAGGAGCTACACTCCATAAAATTATATTCCAGGTGGTGAAACCAGAAGGGAATAAAAAAGACTTTAAAATAGTTTGAAATATAAAACAATAATTTATTTTACTTCATTTTACTTGTTAACGTTTGGAGCTAATGATGATTTCATGAAACTGCTTTTATAATTCAATACATTCAAATCTATAAAGCAAACAGTTACTACCATGGGCTTTTCAAATTCCACAAACTGCCTTATATAAACAACTTAGCTGTACATGCACGTTTCTTCAATAGGTTGCAACATTTGCAAACATGCTTTAAAATCCTTTAAAGCTGCATTATAGTGTACTTTGCCTCAGGCTTTTCAGGTGAAACCTCTATACTTTCTTCAGAAACCTTACAGAGAAAAATGTTTAAATGTTGAGCATAACTCTATAAAAACTGCTGTTTGATAAATGTTAAATATTACAAGAGAATGACTCTAATTCTGAGTTTAAACCTTGAGCTAAGTATTGATAAACAGCACTCTGTGTAGAAGTGAACAACAGCAAAATAATATCACAAAATATGGTTTCACAAAAAAAAAATACATATGTGCAGATGCTCTTGTGGGTTTCTTGCATTTTTTTTTTTTTAGGTAAAGAAAAGCACAGGTACCTTTTAATATGAATATAGTTTAAGCAAATTACCTGTGTAAGTATGGTTAATACATTTCTGATATTTAAACACTTCATGTAAAAGGTAACAAGTAAAAAAGTACAATCAGTATTCCAAAAAGCACTGCTAATATTGCCTTTGAAGGAGATGGGCAAGCTTCCTCTCCACCGCAGAACGGAGATCCTGGCACCCACGGCTGTAGAGTTCAGTATTCGAACCATAAACTCGGTGACTGTATCTTATATACAAAAATCTTGCCACATTGAACGAGGCATTGATTCCTACCCCACTGGTAGTGTTTTATGTACATAATTTAGCACTGGGGATTGATTATACAGTAGTCACTGACAGGAAGGAATTGTACACCCGCGTGCCGTCCGGCGACTTTGTTCCATGGGTTAGCAGTTCTTGGATCGTCATCCAATTGTCAAATATTTTTTTATTTCTCTTCTTCATCATTTTTTTGTGGCTCAGTTCAATGATGTTCATCTCCTTCTTCTCCTCTGCACCTTGCTGCTCCTTTAAGCACTCTAACCTGCTCTGCATCATGAACTCCCGCCGCCTCCTCTGCTCCTTTGCTTTCACCAAGTGCTGCTTCCTCTCCTCCTTGCTCCAGTAACGGCCCATCTTCATCTCACTGATGGCATCGTCATCCGTGGTCATCCCGCTGCGCTCCTCCTTGATCTTTATGGCCCGTTCCCTCAGCAGCCTGTCCCTCACCGGCCTCTTGGTGATGTAGCGCGTCCCGTCGCTCCTGACCTTGACCTTCCACTCCATCCTGGGCTCGCTCTGGCCCGAGGCCAAGTCCTTGCACATGCTCACCAGGCTCATCTGGCTCTGTGCGTATTCCACAGCGGACTTCTGCTGGATCAGCTGCATGTAGCTCTGGTAGTGCTGGGCATGGGCAGGGATGTGAGCGTGTTTATACGGAGAGTGGTGGTATGGGGACACGTAGGAGCCCGAGGGTTTCTGACCGTGAGTGGGGCTTTTGCTGCCATCGCTGCCTTTTCTCTCCTTGCTCTCCAGCTGCTTGCCAAGGTCGGGATCTTTAGCGGAGGCGTGGCATTTACCAGCGCTGGATTCATGGCTTTCTGAGCCGGCAAACAAATTCTTCTGGGAGACATTATACGCCACTGCCCCCTCGTTACCTTGACAGTTAATGCCTTCTGCAGTTCTGCGCAGGGAATTGTCAGGGGAGATCTCCAGCGTGAGCGGAGTGCTCCGGCAGCTCTCGCCCGTGTTGTAGGCACTCGAGCTGTCCTTGTCAGACTTCTCGGGCAGCTCGGTGATGTCCGAGAGCTCGTGCCTGCGGACATCGATGCTCGTGTTGTAGTTTCGGAAGCCGCTGTTGTGCAGCATCCAGGGCTCCCGGTACTGCTCCTTCAGCTGCTGCATTTTGTGGGCTCTCACGATGTTCAGGCACTCCAGCTCGATGTTGCGCAGCTCCTCGTTGAGCATCTCCAGCTCTCTGTCAACGCTCTCTTGGTCGCTTTTGCTCATCTCCAGGGTGCTGTTATGGTAATACAGGCTGTAGGGGTTGGCAGACTTCACCTGGCACTTCAGCTCCAGCAGCTCCCGGAACCGCTCGCACTCGTCCACGGGGATGCCGAGGAAGTCGACGTCGGTGCAGTCGGCCGAGATGAACGACTCGTTGCTGAACTGCATGTCCCCACTTCCCAGGGTGTCATGGCTGTAGGTCAGCTTCTTCTGGCTGCCCAAAGTGTTGGAGGAGGTGGTGTGATCGTCCCCATTGTTCTCCTGCTCGGAGCTCTCGTCGTTGCGGGTGCTGTCGTCTGTGCGCCCCACACCGCTGTCCTTCTCGTGCTGGTTGGACAAAATAGTGGCTGTGTCTGTGGTGCCTCCGTCTTCCTCGTGCTTCTTCTAACAACAGAAACAGCGGGACAAAAAGAAAAATTATTGCAAGCACATGACATATTTGAAGGTGTTTATTTTTAAATAGTTCTCTTAATCTGTCACTTTTTACACTTTCTGCCTCTTCTACGGAAAGAGTATTATTAAGAACTCAGAGAAAAGGTGACCAAACCCACAGCCTGCTGTGGGTGTCCTTTTCAGAAGAACCTGAGGTCTGAGTTTCACCTATGCAACAACAGTGGGAGAAGTCACATTTTCAAAATGTTTCTCCTCCCACCTAGGTGCACAACGATATCCAGTTCTCCTGCAGTGCCAAAGTGAGAACATGTCTCCTCACAACACCGGGATGCCACAGAGGATGTAGAGTTCTAGAAAACTTTAGAAAAAAAATCTAGGCAAAAATGGAGAAATTGCTTTGATCATAGCAGAACGATGGAGAATACAAGCCCATATCTGTGGCCCTGCATAAAATTTGTAAAGTAAAAATGTCTTCTTTGCCTTTCTCCCCTTATACAGATCTTACTTCAGTCATTTGCCTGAGTTCTCTATTTGAGTTTCCAGGTTTTGGAAGGCTGTTTCTAGTCTGGGCATGCACATCAAATAGGAGATTCTGTAAGACAGCTTTCTGCCTGCTCTATCCACCATACGCCCAGTACTTCTCTCAGTGACTACAGTGCCAGGGGATTTCCAAGAATTGTGATCATGTTGTGGTAAGGGGCAAAGCACAAAAGGTGATATTTTAAAACATTTTGGTCCCCAAGATGAAGTTGTGGACAGTCATGTAATATCTTGATTTTACAGAAAGTCCTTTTGGCTTGATCTTAGTGTCACTTGAGACACCAAGTGTATTCAGCCAAGCTCAATATTGGAATATTGAGTGCAGTGGGAAGTCTGACAGCCCTGCACAACAGAAGGGCAGTACCTGCTGAAGCATGCTGGCAGTAAATTGCATTGCCTGGTGGTGCTGTTCCTCTAACATGTCCATGTGCAAGTCATCCAGAAAATCGTTTCTGTCATCATCCATCCATCCTTCATCCAGCTGTGTGAAAAGGGAGGGAAAAAAACAAACCAATCGTTGTCAAAAGAATGAAGACTGACATAAATTACGGTTTTTCTTTGTGGACAGTGGTTGGGAAATCTCAGGGGATTCCTTCCTGTGACAGTGCTGCCGTGTCCTGGGAAGGAGCCTGTCCTTGTGCTAAGTGTGGGTATTGACTGTGCTACCTCCTGCCACAGCTGCCTCCATCTCCAACAGCAGGGCTTTATCTTCAACAGCCCTTTACATGTGAGCAGTCTTTTGATGCGAGGAAATACTTCTAAAGAGTTGGGGCAGTCCTGGTTTGTGCACAACTTGATTAGGATGTATAAAAATACTCCAGAGCCCAAAGCTTGAACACGCCTCTTGTGAGGCAGCATCAAACACCAGAAGGAAAATCTGGCTGGGGTCCGTAGGACATTTTTACTCCCATTCCCAATTATCCCCATGGGGAAGATCAGAAATATCCAGGCTAAGAGGACAGTGATGATCCTGACCCTGTGTATCAAGGTGCACTGGCAAGGGCTGCTCTCCCAGCACCAGGAGCAGAGACAGATCAAACAATGGTGCTCCCGGCTGTTTGTTCAACACCTTTGTTGTGCTAATCCCTGCTCTACAAAGGGATCTAGTTCAACCTTTCATTACAGCTGAGGAGGCTTCTTGACAGCATTCAAGTGCTTTAAGAGATGGTATATGAAGTGCTGAATAATAGCTGTTTTAATGAATGAATAATCAATAGCTATAGGAATTAGAGTTCAGCATGTTCTTCAAAACTGTGGCTCAAAACCATTCATAATACCTTGCACTGATGTTTGTAATAGCACTGCAGCACATATAGATCACCGAGTGTCTTAGACATTGAACTTTAATATAAAATATGTACGTAAGTACCATGACTGCTGAATTCCATTATTTTAGACCATATATGCATGTGCAGTCAAACTGTACAATATGGTTTTAGGTAGATGGTAGATTTAGGCAGGTTAAACAGTTCGAAAGAACTGCTTTCTACAAAACAGCAACTGTTTTAATTAAGACTCAAGTGAGGGTTTTTTGTTGCTCCCGTACCTGAATTTCTGGTCTTGCTACAAGTAAGGAGATGTTCTTGCTCTCCTCGCTGGAGAGAAGTGCCACAGCTTCCTCTCGGTTCTGCACCTCGATGCCATTGATCTTTAAAGAGAAAACAACACCGTGAAGTGTTTCCATAGGGACACCTGGATGCTGCTCTGCCGAGCTCCATGGAAATGCTTGGCTGGGTGGATCCGTGCGCACACCCCCAGCCTTGTGCAGAGGAGCGCTGGGCAAGCGTGGTGGCTTGGACGCGTGATGCTGTTCCATCCCCCTGAGTGGCATGTGCAGAGCCTCGTTACGAGGGCAGGAAGCGGAATTCTGGGGCTTAGGACGCTTGGAGCACTTCCCACACGTACCTGGATAATGCGATCCCCTTCTCGGAGCCGCCCGTCTTTCGCAGCGATGCTGTTGGGATCAATCTGCAAATTAAGAGAACTCTGAGTGCTCTGCAGGTTTGGGAGCTCAGTATTTACTTCCCCTTATTTCCTGAGTGGTGCATTTTAATGGAAGGTTTTAGATTTAGTTATGAGTTTCTTTCCCTAAACTGGTGCAAATAATTTGAAATGGATCTGCATGGTAAAAAAATGTTGACGTCTAAAATGCTACTTTTTTCATGGAAAGGGGCAAAGAGAGACAAATGGGCCCCAGATGTTGGCAAATAAAAATGTGTGGGGTTTTTTATAATTTATATTGTTCCAGGAATAATCAAGAACAAAAATTAAAGGGGGAATATATGAAAATACTCTGAAGGCCTCATTTGAAATAGAACATAGTTAATATAATGAAATTTGACTTCAGTGGGAGCAGGACTGCACTCCGTTTGGAGAAAAGGAAAATAATTAGATTTCTTCCAATTACTGCATTTTGGCTGTTTATCCAACATGGTAGAAACAGAGGATGAATGTCTTAACTGCCCAACAATGCAGCTGAAAAGATAAATGGTGTCTTACGGACAGCAGCTCAATCTTACCTCACTCACATAAATACCCATGTCATCTTCATCATCCGTCCTGTAACAGACAGTGAGGCCAAGCTTGTCCTGGCTGTTCACTCTATGTAAATCCACTTCCTGAGNAAAAAAAAAAAAAAAAGGAAAATACATTGTTAGTGAGACACAGGTGACTGATGGAAGCAATTTTTCAAATGCAATGAAAATATTTTGCTTAAATGATATAGTGGATGTCTTTTCATTTCACTTGTAGACGAGGTTAACTTACTGAGCAAAACGTGATTATATGCAGACAATCAATACCTGGGACATTTTTGACCCTTCAATCAATACGAAGTCATTTTGAAAATAGACCTTTTATTGATCTTAAGGAAGAAAAATTACCTATATTTCTTGTAGTGATAAGACTTCAAAGGCTAAAAAACTTATAAAGTATGATTTCAATATTTGTCACAGCTGATACGTATTTCCTAATAAGCAGGGAAATCCTCTGGCTTTTCAGAAAAAACGATAATACTCTATTACTTTAAATTGTATAATTATCATGAAGTCATCTAATAAATTTCTCAAAAGTGTGAAGATCAATAGATTGTCAGCAAAGCATTTGGTATTGGTAATAGAAATATAATAAGCATTTCAGTATCTTGCAAGTGCTTGGCTTCAGCAGGTCATGGTGGTCTTGTTCATCTTGGAGACATTTAACCCATCTTAAAAAAATGTATGTTCTTTCTCCATGCTTTTTTTTCCACGAGGAATTCCTAAGGGTTATTATTTTTTTTTTTTTTCATTCTGTGTTTGCTGCTGCTGTGTGACACCGGTGGTAGGGAGGATTATAAAATCCACAGAGATACCCCCAGGCCGTGGGATGTTCCTGACTGGTGAGCAGTGACCATCCCTGTAGCACCTTGCAGTCCTGCCCTCTTGCTTCTGAGGGATATCCCGGGGGTTTAACGTGTTTAACCAACCTATTGTGACTGCTGTGCTGGTCCTGAGGATGCTGCCGTGGGGAGGGAGGATTTTGCCGCACAGACAGAGGTGTGAGAGCACCCGCAGTTGTGTTTTTATTTCCTCAGGTGAGGGCAGTGAGTGAGGCTTGGCAAGGTCCTGCTCCTCCTCAGGCCAGGCAGGATGGAGGCGGCAAATCTGGGCTCTGTTGTGAAGGGAAAAGTGGGACCAGGCAAAGGGACGCAGCGGGATCCGAGGGCTGTCCCATCCCTAGGGCAGACCCTGCACTGTGTGTTTGTGCTTGGACCCGTCATTCCAGAGGAAAAGTCCTGATAACACAGCTCCTTATTTCTGACATCTCTGTTGCTGTGCCATTTGGAAGGGGCAAGACAATAAAGCAAGCTGATATGAATAATTTATTGGTGCGTCTAGATGACAGCTGCCAAGATCAGCAATCTCATGTTATTTACTTGTCAACATGTGTAATTTCTTTTTTTTTTCCCCCTAAAGAAGCGTAGCTGTAAATGTCAGTGACATTTCAGCTGGTATTTAAGTGGTTTCAATCAATAGTATCCATGGTGAGCTGCTGTGCTTTTTCCCCCCTCTTTTGTTACTCAAAGGTTTGAACACAATGCTTTAATAGCCGGGTTTTCTTCAGATTTCTAAAGCTTTGGAGCTTTCTAGAGAGGAGATGGAGATTCTTCAGAAGAAAGACGAGACAAAGTGGATTAATTCTGATCTCAGCTGATCCTTGAGAATGCCGGTGCAGTCAAGGGGTTTATCCTGCATTTAACCATGGAGTGAACTGGGGGTGAGGGGGGAATTTGTGGATTGAGCCTAATCCAGGCCTAGGACGATCCCCATATTCCTTGCATACTTTAACAAAAAGTTTCATTCTCTTCAGGAATGTTTTTATATACTTTATTGATTTGAAAACGTGGCAAGAAATTTGTGTTGTGGCTCATTCTACTGCTTGCCATACTGGCAGTGAAAAAAAAAATTATAATGTTAAAAAAACCCTACAAAAACAAACACAAATATATGGTGACTTTGGCCGTTGCTTAAATAGGTCCTGTGTAACTACAAACACTTGGAATGGAAGGAAAGGAGGGAGCAAGCTCTTATTTTTATTCTTCCTTGCCACATGTTTTGACTAACAATAGGTATTTTTCCAACAGTGTATGATTATAAAGGGTATCATAATTAAAAATAAAGTATGAATTTATATTTGAATTGTACCATCTGAGATGTCACCTGTGATATACTGGAATGTAATAAATCACCTGGTAAATTAAGTAATATATATTTTGAAAGGAAAAGAGCTATCTGTTGTTTAAAAACATACTCAGAAATAAGGCAGCAAAAAAGCTAGAGAAAAAAAAATTTATAGAGCAGATGTTTAGAACCTGAATTTTTATGAGTAGTTAGTTGGCAGACTTACTCTTGGGTACAATCCCTCTAGTCCTTGGTAGGAAGAGAGAAGTGGATTTGATGCTACCCAAATATGATAATTTTATGAACTTAAACATAGGAACAGCTGCTTTCTATGGGTCTTTGCGTCAGTGAAGTTTTAATATAATCATAAAGGTTTGAAATATTTGAGAGATAAAAGTGTGCAATTCCAGTTGGAGTTGAAGGATCAACACCAGAGTCTTCAAAGCAAAGGCTATTTCCATATTCAGAGGCAAGTCTGTGTAATGCAGAGATACATGAAAGGGGAAAACAGAAAAGTGGCACCTGCAAGTACAGGTATTATGGCAGCTTGAGTAATTGTACCAGGAATTAATTAAACAGAGGACTTAATGTGGGCCTGGAGAACTTTAAAGGTGTAAGCTCCCCTGTTTGCAGTGCCACAGGACTTGCCATTTCTTACAGTTCTGTCTCAGGGGCTGCGTTCCTGGGCGGTGGAAGGGACACACTGAGGTTATTCCACACCTGCTCTGGATCCACGGAAAGCAGCTGGCAGGCAGAGGTGCTACCCATGAAGTGTGGGAATGTTGGGGCTGGGTTAATATGAGAAATGTAAAAATTCCATCTGTGAGAATTTTTACACTCACAGATAATTCAAATCTGCTTCTTCAGATCAGGTAAAAGTGACATTTTGAGTGATGTTCAAAGGAGGATTTGGATGCTCTTTCAAAATAGTCTGTGCAAGAGAAGTGTCTGAAAGATTATTGGCTCCTCATCAAATGCAGAGCCAAGGAGGGCTCGCAGAGCTGGTTGCTGAAATCCATCTGGCATTTGCAGCAAGACAAGAAGAAATGAACATGCCCTGTGACATTATACCTGCAACCACTCATCATAATGAATTAGGAGCAAGTGATAATAGTAAATTAACCTCTATAAGCTCAGAAGATCCTTCATTTGCAGAGGATTATTGAATTATTGTACTGCTGATTTAGAATTATGGCCTGTCTGCAAATTTATAAAAATCAGAGTCCTTTCTCTAACAAGACAGAAATGAGCAGTAGGGATCTGAAATGACAGCGATGGGTAAAAATAGTTCAGTCACTCAGAAAGCCTCATCCACAGCTTGCATGATAAGTGCTCTGTCCTTTTCCCTCTCTCTCCAAGATGTGGTGGGGTTTTTCTGTGCTGACCTCTGCCATACCTGACCAGCAGGGCCCCCTTTTTTTGCTGTTCCATTAATAGGTTTCACACAGGAAAGAAAGTCAGGGAAATAAATATAAAGAACTATTTCCTTTTATACTGCACAAGGCCCTCTTGCTACTTTTTGGCAACTGACCCTGCTGCAGCAGGAGGAAAAATCTTGCTTATGCTTTCTTGACTCTAGAAACTAACCTTTACATTTGTATTTTCATATCAATGTGGTTTTCAACACAGGTAAATGGAAAAAAAATCCCACCTCTTTGCTGTTCAAAGGAGAAAATACTAGAAACCAGATTTTCTTACCAAAATTCTTTGCCCTAGAGGAGCAGAAATCTACCTGGAGGTTTCTGTGGCAGCCCAGCTCTGTGATGGGAGTTCTCTGTCAGGCCATAGAGGCTGGACCAGCATCAGTCAGCGGTGGTGCTGGGGAAGGCTGAAGAAAAGTGTTTCTCACTCTGATGAAAAGAGGTTTGGGATGCCTCAATAAGATAACTTGGAGGATGCCCAGGCTCTCTGCCAAGCAGATGGGCAGTGGTCCATGATTCAGACCTTTCTCACACAGCACGATGTGTTGAGGCCAGGCTGAAACCCTCCACAGAGCCGAGGGAGAACAACCTTTCATTGCCGGCTTGCGAGCCAGATCCCCTGTTTTACCACTTCTGCGTTTGTTCCAAACAAAGAACATACAAATATTTGTGTTAGAAAGTACAGCTGTGAAGCTTTTCAAACCTTTACATATTCAGTCACTGCCTGAAGCAGGCCTGCTCGGGCTGCAGCTCTTTGTATTCAGAGACACAGCAATGCCTTGAGAAGCTCCTGATCAGTGCAGCTCCCTGCAGAGCTGGAGTTTTCATAGAGGAGAAATATATTCACATAAAAGATGCTTTGAAATGCTTTGCAAACCAGGATGGAATAAAAATTGCAGAGTGCCTGTGATGGAGCCTTCCAATTCCCATGTTCAGAGTCACCTCTTGCCTCCCTTGCAAACAGATTATTGGAGAAGTAAAACAAAAGTTTCAGCCAAAGTAGCAAAGCACAGCAAAAGGGAGAGCTTGAAACCCTGGTACTCAGCTTTTATTCATGGTTTCCTAAAAGCAGTGGAGTATTAATTTCAGATTTTGAAGCATGGATTTTGGTGCTCAGTGTGTTCAATTTTTGCTGATCAGCTGTTGTGGTTTCGTGCTGGGAACACTGGGAGCTGTGCTCTGGGTGGGCAAAAAGCTCTTTGAACAAATTTGGTTCCTCCTTCAGTCTTTTGACATGAATGCTTCATTTCTGTCCAAGACTGAGTGAGAGTATCAGAGGGAAATTTCTCAGCAGTAGCAAACATTTCATGTAATTTTCATCTCCAAGCTTCACTGACTCTCAACTAACCATTCAGTTGAGTTCAGTTCTTTTCTTGGAAAGAAAGACCTACATGCAAGTTGCATATTGGGAAGGGTGAAGACAGAAAGTCAAATGGGAGGGAACAGGCCCCTTTTTGATGTAGAATGTTCTCCTTTGTAATGTGAGAAAGTTCCACGGAGAGAGTCCTCGCTTGGGCTGTGTCTGACAGCTGGACAGGCTTGTTTGAATAAACATATTAATGCATAACGCTGCTGGGGAATCCTGGAGTGACATTATTCTTCCTTTATGAGCCTGAAATGACTTCTAGCTGGGCCTCCGTGAGGAATGAATGTACTTTTAATTTATAATAAAATAGGAGTTCACGATTTAGTTCCTCTTTACTCGTGGCATGTAAACTTCAGAAGAAAAGAAATGGTATTTATTTATTTTTGTAGTGGAGAATATATGGCAGTTACCTCTGAGTCATCAATTTGAAGACAAATGTTGAGAGATAAAACCAAGAATACAATTTTGGCACCTCAGCAATACTGCCAGCATAAATTTCTTCCTATGGATATTTACATTGGAGGTTTGTTGCAAACTTGGCCATTTCACCTTTTTTGTCTTGTTTACTTGTTACAAATCACTAACCAGTCAGTTACAGACCATAAAAGTTTAGATGAGGAGCTTCTGATTTAAATTCAAAGCACATTTTATAGACATAGAAACCCAGAAGGCTGACTTGATGGCTTTCTTACTTTCGACATTCCTGCTGCAGTCAATGAAACAGTGCCTTTGTGGTCTTTTAAAACATATCTATCAAAAGGCAAACAAAAAAGCAACCAGCCGGTTGAGTCCCTGTTAGCACTTTGACCTTACCATTGATCATAGTCTTTACAATTTGAACAGGAATCTTTAGTGGTTTTTAAGAAATACTATTAGGCTACAGGGACTTTTCTAATGTTCATCTGCCTGTGCTACTGAGCTGATCACCTTTTGCCATCAAGTACTATATCAATGTCAAAATTATTAATGTTGTGGTTTAAGGCATATTAAGGTTTGGGTACTGGAGTGCGTGTGTTTAAACTGTTTTCAGCTCAACTGGTTGACCTTCTAATGGAAGCATTATAATTTATCCACAATATTAGATTTCCTAAAAAGTAGATTTTTGGGAAGATAGTGGTAGAAAACACCGATTTGTTCTACATTTTCCTTTGAGACTGAAATCTATATTGTGTTTGTTTTTATTTAAGAGAAGAAAAAAGGCCCTTGTTTGAAAAGTAAGGCCTTGAAGTCTGCTAAGTAGCATTTGCTTTACTGGCACTTTGATTTTATCCTGCCTTTGATTTACGTTTGTATACGGAGATGAATTGCTACCAGATCCGCAGAATTTGAGAACAGCTTGCAAACTTTTTATGGGGTTTTAGTCCTTGATCCTGCAAACACTTTTATAGAAGGAAACAACCCCATGCTCACAGAACAACTGAACTCTGCTCCCACTGAAGCTGTTGATAAATCTACCACTGATCTAAGCAGAGCTTCAGGCAGGTCAGCACTGCTTGCTTTGACAAATAGGTGTTAGCAGGACCAGGATCTAAGAAATCAGATCCCTTAGCAAGCCAGCTAAGGGTATAAAATATTCTCTTACTGATAATCTTGGACGGATCAGCTGGGTCAGACACTGCTGGCAGTATTTGGAACTATTGGGATACTTCGCTACTATTTATTACAAATAATTAATAACACTTCACAGGGTCAGTACTGCTTAAGTATCTTGCAGAACTCCACAATTTATGTGCTGCACTTTGAGTCCTTGGGAGCAGGTTATTAAAATTAGGCATGAGAAAACTGAAGATGAACTTCTGATGGGATACACAAGCACTAAAACCAAAAGTGATTTTTAAAGATTTGGCAGGGAAATGGACTTGCATACCTTCATGACTGGTTCAACTTTTATTATCTGCAGTTTCATATGTATACATATGTCATTTAAGTAATGAAAAAGGGAGGAACAGCTCAGTATAGTGGCAAATCTATCCTGGCCTTGTCTTGTAAACCTAACATACTTCTGAATTGTATGATCAAGAACATCTGTTTCTCAGCCAGGGAATATTTAAGGGAAACTCACACATTTTTACTGTGGTTATGTGGAACAGGTCCTGCCGCTCAGCAAAGCCTTCCAGATTTTCAGAAAGCCTCAATCAGCACACTCACGCAGGATTTAATTAAAGGAATCAATGACTTCGTTATTTATGTTAATTTGTTAGCTGATGATCATCAGTGCCTGGCTCGCAGTTCAGAGGCCTGATAAAGGTATCAGCAACTAGTGAACAATGTTATCACAAATATCTGCTTTGGAAAGTCTTTCCACTGTACACAATTCAAAGACCTTGAGGTGCACATGGAAATGAAATAGTTACTCAGATTAAGTACCTCTAATTCCAACTCATCCCGGTCCATTTCTTGATGAATTCCTCCCATGTAGTCATTTGGGTCATAGTATTCATGCACGGATGGATGGCTGGAAAAAAAAGGCATTTTTTAGGGCAGCACTCAGGACTTCAGTGGAACTTGTTAATGCATTCCAAGCTTGTAGGGAGATGATGGACTAACCCCCACACTGAGCAGCTGCATGTGGTTAATTCTATAAGCTACTCCACTTACCCCAGTAAGTGTTTTAAATGAAAACTCCATGTATTTGTAGGAGGACAGCATGGAAATTTTTACTGCTTGAGCAGTAAACTCTCTCCCACACTTCCACTGCCTATACTTTGGAAGTTGTAAGCAGAGTAATGCTCTTGTGATCACTGTTTTCTGTGCTGGATAGTTTTATCCGCAGTGAAAGTAAACTCCCTTTAATTCTCTGTTAACTAGATACATGTCTGAGGCTATTTATGTAACAGTATCTGCTAATTGGCTAAGACAGTCAAGTTGTTAGAGGCAGGTGAGATTAACCTGAATGGAACTGGGAGAAGTGAGAGGAAACTAGGAAAAAATGACTCTGCTTTCACATGCTGGCTGACAGCACAGCCAGAGAGCTGACTGTGGGCCATCGCATGAGAAGGGCTGTGAGGGAGCACCAACACCTCCAGCTCCGAGGAAGGGCACCGGTGATCCAGCAGCTGGGATCTGTCTAATGATTAAGGAACAACACGAAGTTGATAGGGCTGAGCTGGAATAATGCAGGCATGTTGCAACCTAAATCACAGCATGAAAAAATCATGGAATAGTTCAGGGTGGAAGGCACCTTAAGGAAAATCTCATTCCACCTCTGCCATGGGCAGGGACACCTTCCACTATCCTAGGTTGCTCCAACCTGGCTTTGGACACTTCCAGGGATGGGGCAGCCACAGCTTCTCTGGGCAAGCTGTGCCAGGGCCTCACCACCCTCACAGGGAAGAATTTTTTCCCTAAATGATTCATCAGGAATTAATCTTTGCCATTTTCTTAGTGTAACGGGTTTTGCAGCTGGCAAGTCAGAGGTACTGAAAGCCCCTCCTGCAGATGAGGTTGGGAGCGTGCAGTGTTGAGGCTCTAGGAATAATCATGCCCTCTCCATAGGCTCCAAGCCCTGCTGTTTGCTCACTGAAAGCTCAAAGCTTACAGCCTCTTGTCAAGTATTTCCACTAAATCGTGCTGCTGTGCTTGAATTTTCAATGGGCTGGGAATAGGTGGCCGTGCTGGAATATCTGCTGGAACCATCCTTCAAGTATCAGCAGAGAGAGAGCCATGAGAGGAACAGACACTGCACACAGAACGGTCCTGGCTCAGTGTGTGAAAGTCAGTGTGCTGTGAAAGTCGCTCAGGAGCAGTGCAGGATCAGTGCCTGCTTGCAGCCAAAGCCTGTTTCCCAGGAGTGCTGGCAGGGATGTCTGGAGAGGTGCACCGGGGGTGTGTGCACACCAGTCCTGCCTCTCACCGTGTGCAGATCACCCCAAAACCAGGAATTGCTGTGGCTTGACCAGCTCAGGCTCTCACACACAGCAACTGAGAGGGTCAGAATCCTTTCTATTCCCCGTGGAGATGTGTGGCAGGATGACAGGCAATCTGCAGGGGCTCCTTGGGGAGCTGTTTTCCTCTCGAACAGCATGTGAGGGCGGGGGGTGTGTGCGCCAGGAGATAATTGTCATTTGTATTTGTAAGTACAAAAGCATCAAATTACCATTAACAATAATTAAAATTTGATTCTAAAACATCCATGACAACACTGGTAAGTAATTTTAGTCCTAGAAAATAACTTATTCGAGTAACAGCACTGCAGGGTTATAATAAAGTAATTAATACACTGGAACAGAATGTAGCAGCTCTTAGCATTATACAATTTATGGCAGCCATAAAAAATAAAGTTAAAACATAAGCAACCCAAAGAGGCAGCGAGAGGAATTACAAAATGCAATAACTTTATCCATCAAATGCCAGCAAAAAAAATGAGTTTTATGAGGCCATGTTGTGACTCAGTGGCATTACTCATGTGAGTAATGTCT
Organism: Struthidea cinerea; assembly: GCA_013397865.1. NCBI lineage: Eukaryota > Metazoa > Chordata > Aves > Passeriformes > Corcoracidae > Struthidea > Struthidea cinerea. Next base: position 2,215,405 of record VZTI01000538.1, on the reverse strand, counting down.
TGCTAATGTGTAGGAAAAATGAAAATGCTGTGAGTTATGGCTCAGCGGCGGATGAATCCTGGCTACTTCTGGGAGTACGTGTTTACCAGCGAGCGAAGGCGAGGCTGTGAACTACTCGTAACGCGCCACGTTACGGAACACGAGGATTTTTGAGGCTCAGAAAAGCATTGCTTACTCTTCAGGCAGGAGGTAGGGGTCCAGCACGGGGACGGGCGGGCTGGGCGAGCCCATCTTGCTGAGGGCCATGATGTGCTCGAAGGTGATGTCGGTCTGGGTGCCCACATCCACCAGCTGCGGGTCGTGGGCCGGGGCGAAGGGCTTGGCGCGCGGGGCCCTCCTCAGCACCTGCACCACGATGGGCTCCTTGGCTGTTTTGAACGCTTCCACCGCCTGCTCGTGGGTGGCTTTGGATAAGTCCTTCCCATTGACCTGCGGGGAGAAAGCAGCAAAGCCATCAGGGACCCAGCTCAGCTTCCAGCCATCCCAAGGGATGAGCAGCCAGAGCCGGGAACGCGCCTCGCAATTTCATGCATCTCTCATTTTCCCCTCTCGCGGCAGTAACTTTACAAATCCTCCGCTCCGCTTTTTAGTTTGGTAAGATTTCACTGGGCTCGCTCTTTGAGGTGAAGTACAAACCAGCATCCCATTTGTTTCTTGCAGATTAGAAATCCCTCAGCCCTTGTTCAAACACAGCAAGTTAGTGATTCTCCCATAGTTTGTCTAGTTTTCGTTTGCTTTTTAGACTCTTCACCTTTTCGCCGAACAAAATTGAAACTACAAAACTACGTGTTTGTGTCTGATAAACAATTTTTCAGATGAAAAGTGATGGTGGTACTCAGTCACTGCAATAAAAAGCTCCATTTTAGAGTAGTGGACAGAAATAACACTAGACATGCCAGGCCATGGAACTGGGGGGCTGAGAAAAGAATTTACACACTGCGCTAAGCACACCCTGTAATGCCGTGTTTATTCACACTAAAATAAGTGGGGCACCTGAATGAGAACATTACTCAGCACAGCCACTGAATTTAGCCCATGCTTAGCATACTGCCCGGGGCAAAAAGCTGCCTGATACAAAGAGGGTTAACTCGAGTGCAGAACAGATTGAAAGGGCTAAATTCCTGCTGAATTACCTCGTGCAAGTAACACTTTTTCCGAGGTCATCTTGGGTTTACCTTAGAGAGGTGAAGACACCAGGGTTCTTGTGAAGCCAGCTGAGATGGAAGGTGTCAGGGTGGCATTTGCATTACACAAACACTTGCACTGCACATGAGTGCTCCCAGTAATGCACAGCGTGTAAAGTTTGGCCTGGTCAAATTAAATATCATTAACTTGCCCAATTGAGCAGGATTACTTTAAAACACTTTGTACAGCTATAAAATTAGGTTCAGCGCAATGTTTTCTCTGGAAAAAGGAAATGCTGATTATGGTTTGAGTTTTATTATTTGCTGCAAATTAAATGTTGCACATTTTACTGTCTGCATCCTAATTTTTTATTTTTTTTTGGTACAACTGAACCCAACAAGCAATCAAAATAAAATAATCTGATTTGCAGCCTGTAGTGTTTTTCAGAAATGTTCTCAGAATAACTCTTGAGCAGGAAACTATTTATGCGAGATCCTTTCTCCATCTTTATAGTAAAACCTGGTAAAATCCTGCAAAGGACAAATTTCCAGCTCATTCCCAAATGCTGTAATGAACCTGGATTACAGACAGTTTAGTACAGGCCTGCATTTTAATTTAGGTTCCTTAGGACACTTTTATTTCTGCAAATCCATGGACTGGCATCCTCTTTGTGTTCTTCTATGCAATTGTTACATAAATAATCATAACCTCAAGGACAGTTTGATGTCATGCAGGGAACAGGTGGTGGCTGGACTGTGTCATAAATTGTTACTACAGTTATTTCCAAGTAGTTTCCTGACTACGCTGTCTGCAAGCTGATAATGCCGTGAAAAAGAGAAGGTGCTGCACAGCCAGGAAGAAGGACGTGGGACCAGATTTTAGAACTGGAGTGATGAGCCAGCTAAATTTTAATCTAAAACCTCTCCTGCCGTAGAGGGACCTTGTGTAGAAAAGGTTTGTGACTTTCTGGCATTCAGCTTTCAGTTGGCAAATTGGTAACTCTACAAGCAGAACTATATTTGATGTGTACACAATTTTAAACCATGGGTTTGATAAGATGGCAATGATTATAGTGAGATGAAAGCGTAAGTCACTGTACTGTTATTGTTATGGGTTTCTTAACCCACTTCAAAGATACGGTTGGGGATTTTGTTTCTAAAAGTTAGTATTTCTATCAACTGTGGCAGCACCCACATCACATGAGGCAAAAAATTCTCTGGACAGTAGCTGTTCGCATGATGAATGGTTTTGGGGTCAGCCGTGGATCCCTTACAAGGGACTGATTCCTAAACCCCAACTGAGTGGAATCCTTTTAGCTCTGCAGGTTCCTGTTCTGATCAGCAGCCTTGGCCGCTGTGCTGGTTGCTGATCTGTGAGACGTGGTCAGAACTGCATTAACAAATGATGAAAGAATATGCAGTGATGCAAAAATATGCTTTAAAGTGGGGGAATTTTAAATTCCCTTTACAGCAGGGAATTACATTTCTGAATCTGGTTCCTAAAAACCTGCAGTAACTGCCATAATACGGGGTAAATAATGAGCAGTGAATAGTTTGTAATTACATTTTTTTTTTAAAGTATTTCCCATCTCAGCATACCAATAATATCATTTTCCATTAAAGAGAAGTGAGGATGGAAGCGCTAAATATTTGGATAATAAAAAGCAGTAATTCCCAAGTCTGCTTATGCATAACAGAGATAAATTGCTTTCTGGTCTAGAAAAAGTAGCAGGTATTGGTATTTTATTTTTAGTAGCACAAAAATGATGCAGAAGAGAAATATCCTGGGATGATCTCAATGGCCTGATTTCTGGTGTCTGTGCAGAGTCAGTACTTGTGGCTAATCCTGAGCCTAGCAAATAGGTGACACTGACATGGTTAGCTTCTATCTGGAAAATTTGTCACAACTGACAAACAATTATTCCCAGTGCTTAAAAGCCAATAAACATATAGTAATAATAATAATAAAAAATCTGTACAGCTTTGCTTTGTTAAAAAAAAAGGGGGGGGGGCTTTATATTCATAGACTTTATTCTCAATGCTGCTGACTTGTGCTCAGCAATTTTTTTCCTTATGAAGAGTTACATCTGAAATAACACAGGAAAAAAAAATCCACGCACATGAACGCTTGAGAGGACTGCCAAAAACGACAAATATGCATAATTTCTTAGGAACATGCCATGTGACAGAGACAATGGGATCTTTCATGGCACAAAAGATGGATAAATTAACTTGTCTGAAAGGGTGAAATGCCTAGCTTTTGGACCTTCTTAGCATTGGAAATATACTGAATATGGAGAAAGCTGTAGATAAAGTGCAGTGACTGGAGTTAAACTGAGCTGCATGGACTTGGATGAAATTCGTGGTGCAGCCAGATAATGGGTTTAGCCACTGCATGAGGCAGGGACACAAATACTCTGAATTAAGACCAGACAGTAAATAAGGAAGGGATGCTTGAATTTTATTGTATTTTTTAATAGAAGCTAGGCAATGATTATGGAATAGAATAGCATTTATAGTACTTTATTTTATGGTTTGTACTCTATGTTACATTCTTCTGCACTGAAGTAGGCTGGAGAGAGGACCCCACCTAAAATCTACACTGTAGAGGCAGCAAGAAATCTGGATAAAAATGGCCTAATCCTGTCTAGGAGGTCTGTGTCTCCTGGACGTTTCAATACTCGGAATGAAAACAAAATAGTCACTTGAGCTTGATTTGATGCTCACTGGAGTCAAGGGGTGTTTTGCTTTTGCAACGCCTCAGCTCAGGCTCTGACTGAGAGAGGACATTAACAGCAAAACAAGAAGTTATGAAGCCGAGTGTGCCATCAGCATTCCGTGGCCCAACTGAGATAATGGAAAGGAAAATGCTGCCGTGGTCAATTAAGGTGGAAGTGATGTATATCTGTAATTGTGAAAAAGAGAGATGATGCCCAAAGGCAGAAGAGGGGAGGCCATGGCACAAATCCAAACGGGGTGATCCCAGCAAACGAACAGATGGAAAGGATGTCTTAAACTCTCATTTTGATCAGGGAGCTCTCATTAATTCCTATTTCCAAGGAGTAAATGGTCAGAAAAATAAGAAAGAATGAATGAAAAGAAGGAAAGAAAAAACCCCAATATGCTTATCTGGCCCCAAATGGAAGCAGCAGAACTTCACTGAGGAACCCTAAACATCTGGTGGAATTGCTGAGGAGCATCCCATGACAACTTAGAAGGTGTGAATGCAACAAATATGTGGATATAGTTTGAGATCAAACTCCTAAGAGCCATGAGAAAGGCTGGAAAATTTTGAGAGCTACTTTGGAGATAAAAGGGTACAAACAGGCAGTAGGACCTTGGTGGGGGGTAGTGTTGGTAAGACCCAAGTGTCTTCCTGAGTCTGTTCTCAAATCTCTCTCAACTGGTAGCTACACATTAAGCAGAAAGAACAAATAAATCAGTGATGATTTTTGAACGTGGTGTTCTCTTCAACAAGGAGAAAAGTGAAAAAAAAAGCGAGGAAAACCCCTCATTTCTCTTTAGGCTTGTGAAGAGTTTGCTCTGCCTCACTAGGACATGGCTTTCCATATAATTTTCCAATGCTGTGAGTGTGTAAGGTATTGGATACACAATGGCTTCTCTCTGTTGGAGCTGTGCAAGGCATTTGGCATCCTTCCTGCTGAAATCCCCTTCCTCAGTTAATTCTGGATATGTCACAGTGAAATACCTTTTGCAAGGGCAGATTTTCTCATGTTTTCATACTTTATATAGGTGCTTTTACTTTAACAATTATTCTACTGAGAGGTTTGGGATCCTCCAGCGATTCCTGAGCCAAGTGCCACTGTTTAGATGCTAATTTCCTGAGGTCAGAATTGGCACAGGGTCCAGAGGCTGGAGCCTTCCAGCCTTCACACTGTGAGGACAAGGCTGGACCTCCTGTGCAAGGCAATGGGAGTTTGCAGCCAAGGCTGGGATGCCAGAATTGTTCTCAGTTACTAGAAAACACACTCTTATTTTCGTTTGAGGCATTGAGGTGGGATAGTACATGGCTGTGCTATTACCGAAGTGTCATTTTATCAATAGCTGCTGTTTAATTATTGAGCAAGGTAAGTGATTTACATGCTTTATTTCCCCAGGTGGGAAGAGAAGACTAATTAATCACCACTTTTTAATGGCAGGCATAAATCAGAGGCTTTCAGGTATATCAAAATATGTCACTTGTTTACTGATGCCATGATGATTTTTTGCCTTTTCTTTTAAACCCCTTTATGCCTTTTCACAACTTCTGTGTTCTCAGTGCTTTGTGCCGACATTCTTGGACTTGTTTGTCAAGCCAGGAGACTCAACATCTTAGAGGTTTCCTAGTTAGGGATCAGTGTGCCCCAGACACCAAGCTCCTCTCCAGAACACATTTTGTAAACTGAGATAGAACCATCCAGGGGAAGGGTCCTTGGGCAGGGGGGGCTCATTCGAGCCTCCCATTGGGGAATTTTTGATAGATATGCTAATTAGTAACACCTATAATGTTATACCAGAGCTTTTGGGGGTGCATTGCAGTGTGCATGGAGGTGCATTCGACCTGGATGTGGTGCACCTAAGGATCCTTAAAATAAATACCAAGGTAAAATCCCTTTTTCCCTTCTAACCAGGAAGATTTTAAGACCAGGAAAAGGCATCGTACAAGTGGACAAAATTTCCTCCTGGCTGCCACCAATTCTTATTTTCTTTTCCTTCTGATACAGTGCTTATGGAAACTCCAGTAGCGGTGGTTTCTCTTTCCCTGTGAGAGCAGAATTAACACACCTGGGGGATGTCCCTGGAGCTGGTTCCCAGTTTCCCACTTGCAGCCACAGCAGGAGCACAAACAGGAGCCCCTGGGAGCCCTGAGAGGGGACACTGGGACAGGGCTGTCCTAGGACAAGGCTGGCAGAAGGGAAGTGGGGAGCATGCTCAGAGAATGGAGGAGTTCAGCACTCAGGCATGAGCAAACATCATCTGCACTAGCACAGATGAAGTGACTTTGGGCACTGGTGGAAACAGTTACTGAAAGGTTCAGAAAGCCAGAAAATCCCTGGGCAGAACAGTTTAGTTGTAATTATTTTGCACTTTATTTTTGCTTCAACAGTGTGTAACACTGTTTTCTGGATGTTGGGAGCACACAGCAGAAACCAGAAGGGTTTCAGTAAAAGAAAATTATTTTTTTCCATCAATTTAGACTGATTTCTGCAGGTTTAATGCCATGAATGATAAACATTTGTATGCATTGTACAGCTTCTTGGCTCTTCTATGCCTCACAAATGTCGCAGAGAAAAAAAAACTTTTTTGCCTAAGAATGAGTAAGCAGCTTTTCTTTGTAGAAATTCATGCAAATCCTTGGGAAGTGCACTATAAAAATGCTAGTTCTGTTAGACTACAGACGTCTCTGCTCCCTTTAAAATGCTCTTTATGGTCTGATTCACTTCTTTAGCAAGTTCTTAAGGAGTCTGCATACTAAGAAAAAGCAGCACAACTTGAAAGATTTTTATAGAAGCAAGAGCAGCAAAAAGCCTATTTTATAACCCCCTTTTTCCTCAGGAATTGGAGGAAAAAGGTTCAAAATATAGGTTAATTCTTCTTGCAGCTCCATCTAATCCCTCTTTTATTTCCCTCATATGTACAGTCTCCCTCTTTTTCAAAACCCCAGAATTATATTGTTTAGTAATAGACTGTTTCCATGTGTGTGCATTTCCCTTCTGCCTTGTGAGCCATCCATGACAAAACAGTTCAGACCAAGGAAACATTCTTTTACCTAAGAGCTCAGAATACATTTGTTCTCCAAACCGTTAACTTGCAAATGGAGAATCTTGGGAGAAAGGCCCTGGAAATAAAGGAATTTTTATTTTGCTGGTAATTAGCACATTTACGTATTACCAAGGCAGTGCCAGGACTGTCTGTGGCATACTAAGATGCCCTCGGTTGGCTTCTCAGGCTCTGCTCCTGTGGATCACAACTCAAAACAAAACCACAGGGAATTTTATCGTTTATTTCAATGAAAACAGAGCAGTGCTGGGGCTTCTGAGACTCCTGGACTTTCACTATAAGTAAAGTTTATTCAGAGCCCTTTTTTTCTTAAATACGCATTAATCATGTTAAATGATTTTATATCAGGGCAGAAGTGCTTTTCCTTATTTTTTTTTAAGTGATCTTTTGTGTATCTTTTCATGGCTTAATAACCCAGGTCCATCTAAAATACAGCCAGAAGTTTACAGGCCTCCCCTTTTAACGCCTCTCTCTGTCGCTGTCACGTCCGAGGCACATAAAGAAAACGCCACAGAGTCCAGGCTCATGAACAAGTGGAAGCCGAAGCTTTTCTTTAATAATTTTCTGACTACTCTATAGGATAGATCACAAAAGTGTGTTGAGTGGCAATAGGTAATTGGTTCCTCGGCCATCCACCCCTTGAGAGGATTGGCCAAGTCCTAAGATACCTATTCCAAAATATTTTCAAAGTCAAAGCCATAACAGTCTTGCAAAACAGCCTGTGGGTGCAAGAAGTTCATGAAACTGTGACCTTGTTTAAAATAGTTCACATAGGAAAGACAGTCTGCTCACAGAATATTGAGAAAAAGCTGAAGAATTTCTCTGCTTCCAGCTTTTTAGCACCTACATCTCTCTGCCATTTCTGCAGCGTGACCCAGAGGGGGCCAATCAATGGGATCTCGGAGTGAGGTACAAATGATCCATAAATAATCATGAATTACTAATGACTGGGATTCAGCAAGTGTAATTACCCGTTTTCTCACATCCTCTGCTTTGTCCACCTCTAGCACTGCACCTCCAGTGTGGCTCCTTGGGAAATGCTCTTGCCCTTCCCACATGTGCTTTTCCCAAGAGGCAAAACCTGTGTCTGTGTATTCACCTCATACAGTAAAGTACAGATTTTTGTGAATTAAACCTTTTTAAAGGCTGTGCATTCTATATTTACGTTTAAAATAACACACAGTGAGAGTGAACAGTATAAAAAAGATTAATCTCTTTAGTTGAGGGTGCAATGTTATGTGGATTCAAGCTGAATTTCAGTAGCATAAGAAACCAATTCTTGTACTGAATCAGACCAAAGGTCCCTGCAGAGCAGCACCTTTCTCCCACAGAAAAAGGGAATGGTCAAAGACTAAGATTTGGAGGGAGCTTTCCCCTCTATGGTCTTCCAGCACTTACACTTTGGTAAGGCAATATTTAATACCATACCTCAATTCAGATCAGAGTAGTACAAGTTTTTGGTGTACAGGCCAGGGTTTCAAACAATACGGATATTTTAGCAGCAAATCAGACCATGCAAGCACACAGCAAAAGCCAGTGCTGCCTCTGGAGACCTGCTCCAAGCAAAGAGACAAAAGGAACCTCGTTCAGATGCGAAGATGAAACACAGAACAAGTGAGTGATCTGCCTGAGGTCACACGAGAGCACAGCACAACTGAAACCTCACATCCCATCTCCCAGACACCGTGTTTAAGACCATTCTAATTCCCAGCATCCCATTTTTACACTGTTGTTCACTGTCTGTAGTTTTTAAGTCCATCTTTCCACTCCCTCCCTTCTTCCACAAACGCCCCAGTGATGCAGGACAGGGAAAGAGCAATTTGGGACAGCTCTGAAGATCACCAGCGTTAAAGAGGGTTATTGAAGCTGGTTCCAAGAAAAGATGGAAAGAACACCCAGTGCTGCTCTGTGAGAGCCCAGTGACAGATCCCAGTGGGTTTGTCAGTGAGAGGCCCTGCTGCCTGAGCAGCTTTGCCACCTCGGACCTTCCACAAGCAGAGCTGAAGTGGGTGAAGAAAAGGAACCTCAGAAAAGGGGTTGTGTAGGCGGGAGTCCCACCCACCACCTCCCTCCACCCTTCCAGTCCATGCTGCCATGGCCATGAGTTCTCACAGTGTGACACTGATGAGAACACCTTCGTTTTCCTTCGCTTTTGGCTAAAACTGATGGCAGTCACACAGATGCATCAGGTCAGACACAAGAGCTTCTGCTGCACTCTGAAGCACCTCTGCCGAATTTAAAAATCCTTATCAGCTGTGATCTTCCAACATATGAATAATTGCTTTCCCTAAAATGATGTTCAGTTTTCACTTTGCAGCAATGTACAGGATATTGGTTTAAAGTTGCAAAAACTGCTCTTGTTGCACTTCCATTTGTAGTTTTTATATTATTTGGGATAATTTTGGTATATCAGTCCCCAGTTCCTACGCCAGTGGACAACGTGTCCAATCACCTCCATGTCCCTACCCAGGATTATCCCTGTATGGACACAAGGAAGAAAACACAGCCATGATTCTGACCATTTGTGTTTCGGATGGAGGCATCTGGCTTTTTGCCTAAGGATATTCAGTGCTAATAGGAGGTTTTTCTTCACTTGTCACTGCTTAAAGTAGTGAGTATTGCAATATTTAATGTTTATGTATATTTGGTAGTATTTATTCTGCCCCTCTCCTGTCAAATCCCTGACTTGCTACCAAGTTCTGGAGGGCCACTTGGATCTACTTCCCTTTACCCACCAAATCTCTGCAAGGACCAATCCCAGTGTTCGTGTAACTGTGGAGTTGTCCTGTCCCAGTGAAAATGAAGCCTGACCTCTTGTTCCATTATTAATGAACACAACAAAACACATTTATTGAATCTGCACTTTTTCATTACTCCATATGTTTCCTTTTTTCCCAGCCCATGTCTGACATGTGACAGTAAAGCACAGAGTGACTGTCCCTGGTGCCTTCTCCCTTGTGACTTCTTGCCACCTGCTTCATAGCATTAAACAGATGTACAAGTGTAGAGCATCACAAAACTCATCCCTTCAATCATCCATCATTTAAAAAAATCCTAATAAATCCATGCTGTGGCTGAGCATTTCTGTCCACTGTAAAGACGAAAGGCACTGTAGATTTTAGGAAGACTGTGCAGCAGTGAGACACTTCATGTGCACAGAAGGTCAAATCATGCTTTTATATCACAGGTGACCATTAGGCATTTGTTTATTTCATATGGCATCTTGTTTACGTTCCTTTAATGGCCAAAATATTCCTCTAACTTTACAATAAAGAATATCTGCCAGAGAAATCCTAACAGAGGCATTGCATTATTCATCATCAAGTGAAGAGGAAAATTTCAATTGCCAGTTTCTGGTAAATGTCTAATTAGGAAAGGGGACTTGTGAGCCACAGACAGGCGCCACGATCATTAAAGGGCAGTTTTCTGAAGATTATGAGTCTCCAGTCTGTCAAGCAGAGTTTTTCTACAGCTGAACTAATTCTGCAGTAGAAAACCCTGTCTAGAACAAAGCCCCTGGAATTAACATCTTGTTTAAGCAAACATATGCCTACTTTGAAGTAAGTGTGATAGGTTCACAACTGTTATTGAGGTCAAGTTTAATGGTAGTGAAGTGACGGAATCGAACTTCAGCGCTAGTCTTAATTTCAGCTGCAGCACAGGCTGCACGTACAGAGCACTTGAAGCCGTACACTGTATTTCAAGTAGAGCAGTTCCCTATAATTGGCACCACCACTTTGGTCTTAACATGGAAAACTACTGAAATGTAGAGCAACTAATTCTCTGGCTGCCCAATTAAATTTGAGGGTGTGAAAAGCATATGTACAGAGGCAATTATTTCTGTTTTCCAAATCTTACAGTTTTGATTAGATTTTTTTTTTTATTTTTTTTTTTTTTTTTTTTTGAGCTGAATGTTTATTTTGGCAAGCTTCGCTTTGGCCCTGCTTTAGGATAACCTCATTGCTCAGTAGGTTTAAGTCTAGTTAGACTGTTTCCTTGAATTAGGCTTTCTTACTGATTGATTACTTTAGTCTCATTTTCTCAAGCCTGAACGTGCGAATGGAATTCTGATGGCGAAGGGAACTGCTCTGGTGATTGGCTCAGTGCAGCGGGTTTGTGTGCGAGTTCTGCTGGAGAACAGTCCCCTGAAAGCAATGCCACTGGAAGTTGCCAGTGGAAAACACTGTTGGCTTGTTCCTCATCACTGCTGACCTCTCATTAGCACAGAATTTGCATCTGACCTTGGTGCTTATATAACCTTGGGCACAGAGCATCTCAGTCTGGTTTAAAACACCAATCCAACTTGCCCGCTATTGTTTTTTACCAACACTGTCATTTTTCCGTGTCTGGGGGACGTGCCAGGCCAGGAGCATGTGAGAGAGGCTTTCAAGTTTCCGACACGCTGAAAGATCATGGCAACAACTGTTTATTTATATATGAACTTCAGCGTTCGTGAGAGGTGCCAGCTCAACAATCACGGAGCAGAATCTTCTGACCTCGGCTCAGCTGAACCAAGGGCAGTGGCAACATGAGCTTGTTTCCTGCCAGCCTGTCCTTACCCTGGAGGGACAGCCCGGAGGAAGGGGCTGGGCTCTGTGCTCACTTATCTCAGGGTTTCTCAGCTCAAAGTGCCAGTTTTGATGGGCTGTTCTTATGGTATCTTCCCACTGCAAGCACTGGGTGAATTCTGTCACCTTTAAACCCAGGGAACAGTTTTGAGCACTGCGCATGCAGGTTAGAGTCATCTGTGATTTAAAGTTCTAATGTTGATATCCTTGGAAGTTCTTCCAGTGGAAGGTGTCCCTACCCATGGCAGCAGGGTTGGAACTACAAGATCTCTTTAAGGTCTCTTCCAACCCAAACCATTCTGTGATGCTGTGAGGATTCCATACAGCACTGTGTCCCTTTAGGAAATTATTTCACTGTGTGTTTACCTCCCAAACTGCAGGCAACATGTGCTTAGTGTGAAACAGGGACCAAGAAAGTTCCTTAAATTGCAGGCTTAATCTTATTTTACTTCATTTTACAAACTCAAAAGCTCTATCTCAGATGACTCATTCTTCTGTAAGTTTCCTGCAATGGAGTTTACTTTTTAGTCCCCCAGGAATGTTCATACAAAGGGAAAAGCCTTTATTTCTGTTATTGTTTATGTAGGAGCCGATGACATTGAGAAAAGCACATTGAAAACCCGGTGGAAAACACCCTCCCAATTTTCTGGTTTTCTTTCTTCCCCCTTCTTCCTCCATTTTCACAACTTTTCATCTTCTGAAGAAGATTTTCATTTGACCAGACACCCATAAATCTAATAGCATATATCACTTCCTTTCATATACTGTATTCAACCGGGAAGTAAACCTCGGGATACGTCTAAGATGGGACGTGCATCCCACTGCTGCCACACTTGTCACTGGGGACACTGCTCTGCACCTCCAGGCTGCCACAGTCCCCTTTGTATCTGTACCACAAAGCATTGATATGCACAGCTACAACAGAGGCTAATGACGAGGTGTCTTAATTTGGTTTTTATTATGTGATTAAAGGTACAATAAGGTAAGTGCTCAACAAGAGGGAAGACCATTGTTCTGCATCATTAAGCTCACAGCGGCCCAAAAAGAAATTGTAGGCAATGTGCCAAAGCTCTTAATGAAGAGGATCTCTTTGAATTATCTATGGATGAGGAAGGGATAAAGCCTGAGCCCTGGTATATTTGATCCTCTTTGTGCTCACTGTTACGAGGACTTACAGAGCCAGCCGTACCAGACCTTCTGGAACTATAATTTATTGAAGCATTAATTTCCCAGCCAACTAAAGCTCCTGGCCTAACAGAGAAAGTGCAGTTATGTACTATTATTAATTCCTTCAAGTGTTTTCTGAATTCCTGCATCTTGGAGTTGTGAACTTTTGAAAAATAAGGCTAAGGGGATTTACTTGTAACGATGCTCAATATTCCCTAAAACCAAGTTATGCAAATTTTGTCTAACTCAGACTTCTTAAATAGCAATGCCTTCTTATCACATGATATTAGGGTTACATGAATGACACAAAACCACTGTAAGAGACATTTTCTACTGGTGGCAGATTTTGAAGCTTTTATCTTCTATATTCTATAATTTTAAATGACAGTGATTCTTCATCTCCCTCACCGTTAAATTTTAAGTGATTGCTCTTGTGTGTAGGTTACATGGGGACGTATTTTTATAGTTGTAGTGACGTATAATTATCTGGATGTGCTCCATAAGCTATAGAATTCCCTCCCTCTTATCTTGCAAAATAGAGAAATCAAAGTAGACCCCTGTTAAAATAATTTTGCACAGTTATTTATATTCTAGAATAATCAGGGATTACAGCCTTAAATAATTTAGGTTTTACTATGCTAGAAATCCCAGTTTTACAGGATTACATGCACCTTTTGCTTCTGTGGAAACTGAGGGTATTCCAACAGTGTTTCCCAAAAGAGTTCCATACTTAATGAGGAGCACTGGGCACTCACACATTGCTGAAACCAGGCTGCAGCACTCTGCAGGCTGATTTCTAAATCCAAACTCCTGCCAGGGATCTGCACCTGCAGCCAGCACTGGATAGTTCAGTCATCTCAGATATCAGCAGGAGCTGTTCCTGGGACTGATTTCAGGACGTGTATTTAAAGAATGTTGTCCTGCATCTGTTGGGAGATGTCAGTAAGTTGCAAAGGTTCTCTGCCACCTTCCCTTCATGACAAAAATTGAGCAAGCTTCCTGAGCAATCACAATGTTCATGATCTGGTGCTGTCTCAGTCTGTCCTGATTGTTGCACTCCTGAATGTGACTCACTGACAGTCCCCAAACCCAGACTGCACAAAAACTTGGCAGGATAAGGAAGTTCCCACAGCCACTGCTGTATCTGAGCAGAGCATTCACACAAAGCGTACCTGGCCCCAGGTGTGCTGCTGCAGGCAGCCTCTGCAGCTGGTTGTCAGTTCAGAACAACGTCTGAAAAATCTGATTACCTCCCTCTAAAATTCCTCCCCCCATCACATGCACAGCAGCTTAGCAAGTGGAAGTGTGCTGGTATAAATAGAAATGACAGTCAACATGTCTTTCTATTTGCTCCCACAGGTTTTTTTTTATCCTGCAAAGCGTCAGCGTCCTTTGGGTGAGCGAGCGAGAATTAGATCACAACTACGTGGTTAAAATTTAATCACTTCCCTACTAGCATAACATACAGATCACATCTTTTATTCACTTTGCTGTCAGTGACATCAGTATCTGGGAGATCAGCTGCAGGTGGGAAGGCAGCAGGACATGGGATTGCTGAGCAATTCCCTCTGCCGGCAGCACGGAGCAGCGCTGGGAATGTCACCCAGCAATTGTCACTTATCCTAAACCACCTCAGGAATGGCAAGGGGGTAAAAGTACAGCTTGAAGGATCTGGGTAGCATCTGTCCATGCAGAGTCTTTGTACAGACATCCCACTTCACCTTTTCAGTGTTAGCTATGAGTGGACGTGCCTGTGTTTCCAAGGAGATCTGCAGGAATACATCCTGAAACACCTGGCCAGCACTTTGCAGGGTTCCATCTCACTGTCTCAGTCTGAATTGTACTGTAGATGTGACAGAGTAGGGAATTTCAGAGGCAGGCAGAAGGAAAAGCAGAAACAGGAAATAAAATCCTTGTATCAGAGGTTGATGTGTTAGTACATTCTCAGAAAACTCCTCAGAAAGTTCATGTGAGTAATTTGGTCTGTAAAGATCTGTAGGGCAGTAGTTTTAATCTGCTGTCAAATGTGTTTGTTAGCTGATATTTTTACACACCAAGGTGCAAAACCTAGAACAACCAGATACAAACTCACAGTGACAGGCACTTACAGAGCAGGCTGAGCACCAGTGAATGCACTGCACACGAACAAGTGGCTGTAGGTACTCGTAAACAGGTACAAAACCTTCCTCGTGCATCTTTCCCAACTTGTGTAAGGAGCGTGTGACCAAGTCATGATCCTTGACAAAAAATTTTACCTCGTATACACTGGAGAAACGAACACAGTCTTATTTTGTGATGAAAGTTTTGTGAAAAGTTTGATGCATAACGGCTACATTTAAATACCTGATGTTCTGCACATGTGAATGGGAAGATACAGCCTAAAAACATAATCATTATCACACACATTTCAAACAAGGCAAACCCCCTTTCATTTCCAGTTCCTGGTATTCCAGCTTCCCTGCCCTTAACAGTGGCCACAAGCCTGAAAGAGAACATTTGCTTTTAGAGACAAAATCTAATTCTTTACCTGACAAACTTCATACAGTAACTTGTACTGCTCTTCTGGCTTCTGCAGAGTGCACAAACTGCATCCCATGTTTAAATTCAAGCGGCAGAAAGGCTCTTCCTTATTCCCCCGAGCAGCCAGAGCGATGTCTGAGGCCAGCACACATCCAGGTGTGGCCGGGACCCGCAGGTGAGGCGGCTGGAGCGGGCGCCGGCGGCTGGAGCGCAGCGGGAGCCGCGGAGCTCTGCCCGTCCCCGGCACTCAGCGCTCCCAGCTCCCTCCCTCTGCCTCTCCCGGCGCCCAGGCACGGCTATATACCGCCACTCATGCATATTAATCAGCTCTCATTGACTATTCATAACAGACAGTGATACACAAGCTATAATTGCCAGCTATGACAGCTGAAATTTCTCTAATTAACAGGCAAGTGCTTCAGTAGCAGGCATAATAAAGGACACTAACAATTTTGTAAACCATTTTGTAGCAATTACAAATAAACACGACTGCGTTTTACTACGGTCCCTCAGGATAATTCTTCCCACATTTCAGCAGGCTGGAAGCGGGGTTTAAACGTAAGGCACAATGAAATGAATGTCGTGGTACAGAACTCAGCCACAGTGAAGTTGAATATGCTCAGTAGCATTTATTTCCCTCCTGGACTGTGGTGCTATTTCAGAGCCTCAGTTTTACAGCAGGGGCTGACTGAACTGGGTGTTTAACAAGCACAACAGAGAAAGGCATCTCGGTCCCTGAAAACCCACAGCCTCAGGATCTGGCTGCAAAGCAAGGAAGATATATGTGAATTTAGGGACAAAAAAAACCCAACCAAAAAACCAAAAAAGAGTGTTTTGTATTAATATAGATTAGCTTCAGATTAATATGTATTCCAAGTGAAAAATGGCCATTTCTGCTACCGACTCCCATTGTGTATTTGAGTGGTGTAAATGGCAGGTTCACAGATTATCTGTGATATTAAAAATATAAACTTTATGGGATTATAAAAATATGTACAATAAAATCAGTGTGGCATTTATGACTGCTCAGCACTTGAGTGCGTAGATCTGCATTAAACCTGTACCACAGATGTAAAGGATAAGACAGCAGTGAACTGCCCAATGAGCTAGAAAAGTACTCGTAAGTCATAGGCTTTATGGATATTTTCCAGTCTGTGGGAAGCACTGCCTTGTGTTGGGAGTGTGGATTGACCATAATTTTCCCAGTTGTTTAAGCATTCAGAAGGGGGTGCATTTTTATACCCTCACTGCAATTCATTCTGCCATAAAGAAGAGAAGATGACAGAGCAGCCAGGAGTTGAGAGCAAGGGTGCCATTCCCACAGGCAATGCATGGCGAGCCTGGATGGATCCTGTGCCCTGGTTATCTAACTGGTTTTGACTATCTGCTCAGCGAGTTTCTGTGGGTCACAATGGGAATGTTGTGCAAGGACCATCTTTTCTGTCCAAACCCCATAGGCAGGTGTTTGCTGTGGTTATACTGTAGGATGCTCAGCTCTTGCTACAATGGCACTGACTCTCACAGTTTGCATTAAAATGTTCAGTTACTGCAATGCAGATCATGCTTTAGTACAACTTTAGTAAATTCAGACTGACAAGAAGGGGTCCCTTGACTCTGAGGCTTTATTTTGGTAGCAGAATTTGCTTGCCTACAGAAAGAAACAAAGAAGAGAAAGAAAGGAGCCCTCGTTTCAGTGGTGTCCAGTGACAGGTCAAGGGACAAACTGGCACAAATTGAAACACAGGAAGTTCTATCTGAATATGAGAAAAAACTTTATTGTGAGGGTGGCAGAGCCCCGGAACAGCTGTCCAGAGATGTTGTGGAGTCTCCTTCTCTGGGATTATTTAATGTCGCTGTTGTACCGAGAACGGCAAGAAACGACACAATCCGAGATCAGGAAGAAAGTGGCGTTATTTAATTAATTATAAATTGGTTTCTATAACTTGGTTCGCCTGCATGGCATAAGGTCATTGGTCATTGACCTTCCAGAATGATTGGTGGAGACTATACAACTCCCATTTGAAAATATTTCTTCATATTCTTCATAAGTATACCATAACATCTTTGCACAACAGACTCCAGGTGCAAAGATAAAGAATTAGTTTACAAAAACCCGCAGCAGTGTTTTTCATAGCTTTCATGAGAAACACAGAGCTCTCACAGAACGCTGCAGAAAGCTGGAAAATTTCTCTGCTAAAACCTTTCAGCATCTACAATCAAAACCCACCTGGACATCATCCTGTGCAACCTGGTCTGGATGACCCTGCCATGGCAGGGGGGTTGGACTGGATGATCTCCAGAGGTCCCCTCCAACCCCACCTGTGACTGAAACCCCTGCCAAACACCCAAAAGAAGTAGGAACTTTATCCCTGAGCTGTGATTGGGCTGTTTCCCCGTTGAGAGAGCTGCTGCCATGGTGGTAGAAGTTGCAAGGTTGGAGCAAGGCAGAGGAAGCCTGGATGTTACTGCTGCCCTCAAGGAATGACTCAGGCTATCCCTGGTCAGATATGCCACTCACATACTAAGGCTTTTCCAAAGTTGGTTGACAGCCAGTGACTGTGGATCCTGAACAACTGGAAAATTCTTGCATGAGGGGACTAGTGTTCCCTAAAAGCAGAAAAAGATGATGATGATGATAAATGAATTACATAAAAAAAACCTCAGACTCTATGGAAACTGTAAAAAAGTTCATGGCTTTGATTAGATAATTTTTTGGTTATGTAATTTGATTAAGCAACTTAAGGTTAAGCTTCCAGAAATGTTGTCCGTGATTTTGGTTTTCTTTTTAAATGCAATTAAGTTTCTTCTCAAATACTAGATGCTATTTAAATAAATGTTAGTGTTCTGTTCAGGTGGCTGAGGTCAGTCAGGAATTTTTTTTTTTAGGAACAGCACGCAGCTGGATCTGCTTAGAAATAAACCAGAACCATGCAGGATATTTAATTTCTAGTTTCAAAGTTTCAGCGGAAGCGCACCTATTTGTTATTTCCCTATAGCAACGTGATAGACTGCAGCAGATAACGTTTCATCTGATTCAGAGAGATAATCCCTAAGTCAGGCCAGGAGAGTAAGCCCAGCAGAAGACTTGTTTTGATGTGTGAGTGGAGGGTCCCATAAATGTGACGTTTGGGATTCTTCAGCTGACACAGCCCGAGCAGCAAGGACATCACCCTGGTAAATGAGCTGCTCCTGGAGCCAGGCCAGTGCCCATCTCACTGGAGATGTTTCCATTATTGAAATGTAACGTGCATCTCCCTATTCATCTCATAGGCAAAAATGGCAGCGCTGCCTTGGGTCAATATAGACTCATTTTTACAGCACTTTGCCAAACTTTAAACATTTGGGCTGAAAACTTGTGTTCTGGGCATTGTCCAGTGCTGATTTCAGCCTTTAATGGTACACTTGAGCTGAAGTTTCAGTCATTTCCAAGAGTAATAGTACAGGAAAAAAAAAAGTTTGCCTATATTCTGAAATTCTGGATGCTTTCTTTGAGAGGGTTTTAGTATCAATGTAATTTGAAGCAAGAATTTGAAGTTTGGCACCGGGATGGTTTGCGTTGTCCCTGTGAAATCTGCTAAATTTGGTCAGCTCCTAAGCTGTTGCAATTTGTGTGTTCTCAGCACCAAGTTGGTACAAGCTTCCAATTTAATTCCTGTGAGACTTTAAATGAGTTCGGTGAGTGATGCCAGAAGGTCTGAGGAGGCCAGCTCCGTTTCCTAAGGCTCTTTGTGAGGTGGGACGATGGATATCAGGAACAAAGGGATGCTCTCTGTGCTCCTCACTGCTGGACCATTCAGGCAGGGAGAGCCACACGAGCTGCTGGGACGGGCTGGATGTTGATGGTGTGACTACACTTGTTTTATAGCACACTGACCAAGGAAGCCTGGTGCCTTACAGGAACCCTCATCACCACCTGCTGTACCTGGGGCAGGTAAACCGGCTTCCCTTGGCGTGTCCAGGTCAGGCAGCTCGTTATGGGCTCTGTCATCGGTGCTAACAACGTGTCATGTGTGGTCTCGCCAGGGCCACAGATAATGAGCTTAACCAAATGTACGGCAGCGGAGGGTTTATATCACGTGTAATGGGAACGTTAGAGTGGTCCCAGCTGAATCCGAGCAATCCAGGCTGAATGGGAAGTCAGCGAGCCAGCTGACTGGGAACAATAGGAAATAGCCTTTGAATACACAAGGTGCCAGCAAGAGCTTTCATTAGCATTTATCTAGATTACTCACTCCCTGACTGCCTGCGTGTGACCACGGCTGCAAAATCCCCTTCACCACAATACCTGGCTCCGGCTATCAGACATTTGCTTTTGTGTCCAAAAGCTAATTCCCAGGGAAGAGAAGAAGGTGGGAAGCAGCCAGACTTCATGGGCCACCACAAAGGGGAGGGTGCTGCTCTCGTCCCCGGGAAGCTGGAGGTCCTGGAGACAAGGAGGAAATGCTGCCACAGACCACGGGCTGGTTTTGCTTTTTGTATGTGTCTCAGTTTCAATTCGCGATCTCTCAGCTTGCAGATACAAACCAAATACAAATTTTCCTGTTTAAATGTTTGATTTATTCCCTGATTAAGCCTGCCAGGTGCTGGCAGGTAAGGGGAATCCACAGGAGACTGATGCACTTCAGGTGTCCTGCCTGTCTGCACGGGATGGTGAATCAGAATAAAGAGGGAAATGAAGCACTCATGAGGGACCTGCACCCTGGAGGGGATCATTATTAGAGAACTCAAAGGCTAAAAAGCACTCTCTGCCAGCTTTTCAAGGGTAGGGACTGGCGCTGCCAAGGGTTGGCTCTTGGACAGCAGTTCCCACCAGCAAGAATAAACTCGTGTCCTTTGTGTGAGGAGCAGATGGCACACAGCTCCTGCACAGAGCTGGCCACACACCAAACCCAGCTCGGGGCTGGGACTTCCTAATGCTGGAGAGGCTGCCTGCGATATCAGTGATGGTTTGGCATTGTTTATTTTGTTTCTTTAAATGCAAGTTGGCTTTCCTACTATGCAGTAACTATTTAACGTTATATTTCTGTACATATACTTAGCCAGTTCTGTTTAAACAAGTAACTCCTATTTAAGCAGTGTGATTAGGGAAGCGTTTGCTTAATGTATCAATACTTTAATTACTTTTCTTGTTTTTACAAATATTTAAGACTTGTGAGAAACAAAAGCTAGGGAAAAGAACAGCTGTGACTTTATAAATAATTCTTGCTTTGGTGTGTGTTAAATAAACAGAAGTCACGGAACTGTACAGATTATGGTCACCCAGAGTGGTGTGACAGAGAACTGTGTTGCACAACCATACTTTAAAGCTAAGTATCTGGGATTTTTCAAAGTGTGCAAAGGTGCTTTTGAATTATAACCATTGGGTTACCTTTATTAAAGCACGAGTGCCTCTGCTGGGACTGTGTTCAGACTGAGTTCTGTTTCCCTGTGTTTATTTGAAAATGTTCAATAATACAACCCACTGATAGCTGTGAAGCGTTGGGTTCTTAATAATACATGTAATTAGTGTGGATCTAATTTAAAAATACCCTCCTGAAAAGTTCTTTGTTGAATATGTGAAAGCAAACCAGGATTTTCTATGGCATCGTGCAGGCACAATAATTAAATACATACTCTAAATATAACAGCAAAAAGATCTCAATTCTGGTGGGGTTTTTTTGCATGTGGGCATAGCAATCTGCCTATGCATTGGAAGCTTCAAGACTGAGCCAAAATATTTAAACTAAAACATACCACAAGAGAGGATGTGAAAGCAAATGTAAAACTTTGGCTTTATTCCCATCAGTTAATGCTGAAGTCTTGAGATCCTTATTTGCTCCACTTAGCATCTCTGAAAGAGTTCCAATCCTCAGAAGTAACTTAAATGAAATGATACTTATTGTTAAATTGCTGGAGGAACCGTTCTGTCCTTGAAGCTCTTTAAAAGTCCAATATCTCTGTAATTTATGCCGCTTGAGAAAGGCAGGGATGTTCAGGAGCATCACAGCACCATCCCTGTAAGCACTGCACGGCCAGCAGATACAACACTGCTGCCTTAATTCAGCCTTTCATGAAGCAGAACGATGAGGTCAGAATAGGGTAAATAACTGTTTAATATGCCACTGAGACCTTGTGACGGGGAGAACCAGGAGAGCTGACCTACGGACCAAGAAACTCCTCCTCCCCTGGGCTGCCTCTCTGGGCGTCCATTACGGCAGTGCCAAGAGGTCTCGGTCAAAGCTGAGCACAAAAGGTGATCCCTGAACCTGAGGATGTGCAAGCTGGATTTCCAGTGATGACACAGCGATGGAAGCGGGGGAAACAGGGTTTGAGCTGCCGAGGCCAGAGAATGAACCACTCAAAAAGGGAGTGCTCTTTCACCTAAGCATAACCAGCTCCAAAATCACCATCTGCCAGCTGCGACACTTCCAGCCTAGCAATGCCCAGCTGAGGGAAGGACCTGGAGGCAGATCACACTCCCCGTCCTTTAGCTCAAATCCCTCATCCCTTTTCCATTCATGGCACAATGGAAGCAGCCACTGCGAACCACACAACCAAAAGTACGGAAGGCTGGCAAGGAAATGAGAAAATCTCATTATAGGCTGGATTTGTGTTCTAAAAGTTTCTTCCATGTTAGCTGAAACCTCAGCTTCCTCACAAAAAAGCATCTTTGATTTCCTGGTTTTGATGCTGCAACAGCCAAACTAATCTCTGTAATTTTTTACGGGTTATTTAACTGGACAGCTTCTATTTAAGAAGAATGACAAATTCAAGCTTGCACAAATTGTCAGTTTTTACATGGCGAAAGTGCTGTGCTTATTGTTAGCAGTTACAAGAATACACAATAGCAAATTAGGAAGATTTAAAGGAAGAAAGTGGATAATGGAAGTACAGGAGTGTGGAGTCAAATGTTAGTTATACGCTTGTGTTTATAAGGTTCACATGCTCTCAAATCTGAAATTACTTACAGAGCATCAATACCCATTTTGATTTTGCTGTGAAATATCACTTTAGAGAGACAGTTTTGGTAAGCACAGGCTGCTCTGAGTGATGGTTATTTCAAAATAAGGACATTTTCTGTAAAAGTGATAATACACTTTTAATAATCTCAGAGCACGCCAAATGATTCGGCGGACTTAAATGCTGCATAAAAAGTATTGACATAGTACTTCATCTTTAAAACTGATAGACATGTGCCCCAAAAGCTAATAAAGTTCATTCTAATACAAACGAGCAAGTAAAATAGTTTATCATAGCCTGTGATAGCTTTGGCTCCTGATCACATAACTGTAGCCCAGGGACAAAGAAAATTGAAGTGATTTAGAAAGGTGCCCAGTAGGATATATCTGATATTTGGCAGTTAGCTGAAGCAAAACAGCAATGTCAGAGAGATACAAAGGTGTAAAATCCATTTGACTGTGTCCAAGTGCTTCTACTCTCTGACCTTAATGTCTCCAGATGAACTCCCCTTAGCATCAGCTGAATAATGCTTAATAACCGATGGCCAGAAACTGCCAAGACCTGCTAAGGATCACAGTCTTCACTTTCGTGTGTTAGCTACTGGATTCATATTAAGAATTTTAAGCCATTTCTATTTGAAGAAATTTCATTTCTCAGTTTTTACTGCTCCACACTTAATATGAAACAGAGCAAAACAGGAATGCCATCTATGGTTCATTAGGTTTTATATTAACCCCCCGATGAAAGGAATATGTGGGAATATGAGGTATTAATGGTAAGTGGCAGTCAGAATGAAAGGACTTGCTTATGTGTTTGCCTTTGTTTTCATTTCTAGGTTCAGGTGGACAATGAGGGGCTCGATTGCCAATTCTCAGCTAGAGCTCCTGTGCAGGGAAGACCCAGGAGACGAGCAGACCTTCAATGAGATGGGATTCAAGTCTTTTAGGAACAAAGGAAATGTAAGTGTTCATTTCTGTCTTTGAAGTTGGGAAAGACGTGTTTTTGCTGAAGGAGATTGGCATTAGCTCCAGAGCTGGTGCGTGTGATTAATTCCACTGTGGGCTCTCAGAGGGGACAGCAGTGACTCTGCTGGGGATGGGAGGCAGCAGCAGTGTCTGTGCTGCAGCAAAAGTACAGTGAAACAGATCAGGTGTGTGGGGTAAGAGGAGAGGAACAGAGGGAAATGGGGACTCTGGCTGGCTGCAATCCCAGAGCCAGGCTGTGTCTGTGCTGGGAATTCACCGCTGCTCTCCCAGCACCACCAATCTCAAAACTGTGGGAGGATACAGAGGGTGATTCAGGTCCTACCCAGTGCAGATTTCCATTGTTTAGCTCACGAAACACACTAACGATACAGCATCTCACTTGCTTCCCATTTATCCTCCTTGGGATGTAATCTCACCAGCCCACGGAATTGCAGCGACGCTGGTTCACGTCTCATTGCATTATAAAATCAATCCTATTGCAAAAACATTGATTGGATAAAAGACACTCTAAGTATGAATGCCTTCTCTGACATAAGAAGGACGCTTTTTATGCCTAACTTGCCTCATCTTGAACAAGGAATTCTGGTTCAATGAGGAAAGTCATAGCAGCATTTAGGCTGGAAAAGACCTCGGAGATCATCAAGCCCAAGGATTAATCCCTGTTGGAGGGCACATAACTCCCAGGTCACATCACCTGGCTTTACCTTCAGTGGCAATGGAAGTGATTTCCACCTGTTATTAGCACTGTATTTCTGGGCAGCTCTGTGAATCAATAGGAGGTGACATGTTTACCTTAATGAAAGAAATAAATTACCCACACAGGCTCTTGTATTGGCCAACTGCATGGAGTTATCCCTCAGCTGCACTTCCTCTGCCATTTCTTCCCTCAAAATACGCATTCTGATAAGCAGTATTGATCAGGCAGTATTGAAATGGATACACAAATATAAATATTTGATAAAAGAAATGGCAAAATACACAGGGAATCATAACACAGATATGATCATTCTGATTAGAAGACCTATTCACCCACTAATCTTGTCATTTCCAGTGAAGCCTCAGAGCTGCTGGTTTTCCCTAATCCAGAAACTGCATTCCAGTTTTCCTGCAGACTGATGTTTCTCTGCATTTCTCTGCAGAAATAGACCAATGTCCTTAGTAAGAATTTATAGACAGAATGGAAGTTAGAATACAAATATTAATTGATGAGATTATCTACTAATAGACAAAATGAGTGGCTGTGTTTCTTTCAAAGTTGTATTATGTGTCCAGAATTTTCATCCTGGTGGATGACTGCAGCATAACAGTGGGATGCAGAACTTTATGAAAGTTTGTGTGCTTCGTGGTGTGACTTGTATTTATTTTAAATATTTTTGTTTTGCGTTGTGGCTTGACTGTTTTGAGGAATCAGGTGTAGATGGGAAATAAGATTTCAGTGACATTTCTTATCCTCTGCCTATCTTTGTTCTCCTCAAACGAGAGGAGTGCTGTGCTTTCTTTTCAAATTATTTGTGTCTGTTCTGACCACGGTGGTGACAGGCAACTCAGACTCTGCTTAGGATGGGAATGCACTGGATTGCACATACATGTCTAGAGGCACAACCACCTCATGGCTGGGGGGAAGAGACTCTGGATTTCTGAGAAATACACCTATGAAAGCATTAATTAAGTCACAGATGAAGCCCAGATGATGGGGCTGCCTACTTAAAACACTACATTGGTTGCCAGTATGATGATCAACACAATTTTCTGTGCTACCTAATTTTTTTGCTGTTTCTTGGCTGTAGTTAGAAGGTTATAAACTGCCAGGCATGTATTCCTAAGTCTTTGAAATTCAAGTTGCTCTCTGCTTTCTTTGAGTTTCATGTTCTTAGCGGAGGAGAGAAATCACAATAATTACAGCTTAAAATAGTCTCATTTCATGGTGTGGCTAACAAGTGAAACTACAAGTAATGATGTAATCTAACATGTCAAAAAAGAAAATGAAAAGAGGAGACAGAAGGCAGGACGGAGCCAAGGGATGCGATGTGCCATGTCATCTTCTAATTAACTAACTGATCCTTTAAACTGTCAAAATCAGCCAGGAACTCCATGGCCCAGTGTCTTATTAATATTCATACTGGGCCACGAGAAGCTCTGATTCCAGTCCCAGTGGTTGTAGTTAAACATTAAAAAAAAAGAGCCCGGCTACCCAGGGCTGCAGGAGCCTCACATTGATAGGGAAATGAAGGCAGGCCACCCTGCTCCCCAACCCTCTGCTGGGGGAGCTCTCCCAGGATGCATATTGATTTCTGGATTATTAGGGGGGCTGTGTATTGAAAAAAAAACCCCAACAAAACAATTATTTTTCCTCTTGCTACGAGCTGCCACATTGTTAATCACATTAAGCTCCACGTTGTCAAAGGAAAGAAAGATGCAAGGAATGTTTTGCAATGTAAGCCCATTTTTAATTTTGCCCACACCAAAGGAATACGCAGTTAATAAACCCCAGTTGTTTGGAGGAATGGGGGAATTCATTTTGCCATGTAGGATGCAATTCAGGATTGTTTTTGCAGAAATCTGGGGCCCGCAAGAAAAATAATCTTCCATAATCTTCTTATAATGCAATTATTCTCTTACATTTCAGCCTGCCAGTCTCTTCCTACTCCCACTAAGCAGTTTCCTGAACCTTGAAGTCTAAGGGAGCAGCTGACATTTGGTTTCTCCATTCATTTTCTGTTTAATTCTTCATGGCAGGACAATGCTTTAAAAAAAAATTATAAAAATCCTCTCTCCTCTGAATTACATGGACTATTTTGGGGCCCAGTCTGCCATAGACAGGTATGTGCCTGTGTGCAGGAGGAGATGGGGATGAGGAGGTTATTCAGCACCTCCTGAAGTCAAAAGGAGTTTTGACATCAGCCTTGTACAAGTAATTTCAGGCCCTGACTATTTTGAGGGCAGTTAATCCCGTTTTATACTTGCCATTTCTAGCTGTGCATGGCATAGTAGAAAGCAATATATTATGTAGCCCTTTACAGCAGCATGATCAGTAAAGGAGTAGCTGAGCCATAAATCACATGCTGTATCTCTCAATGAAAAATAATTAAATTGTTGGAATCTCATTAATTGATATCCTTTATTTAATTGGTACTCTAAAGGAAAAATATCTTGGTTTACCCCCTATTTCTTCTGTTCTTTTCCCTGCCCTTGCCAGTTTCCTCTAAAACAACTTTTTGCAGTTTGACACAGCACTCAGAGGAAATAAAGGCCGTATTTCCCATATCAGCCACCCAGTTGCAGAGCCTGTGTGGGTCCCTGTTCCCGGGGAATCAGCCGGGTGAGGAGTGGCATTCCCTGGGAATTGCCCTCCTGCATCCCACCAGGACCATCCCAGCAGAAGGACTTCGGCTTCTCACCTCAGCAGCCCAGTTTTTGGTAGCAAAGTGACTTTCCCTGGTTTCCCATCGGCTGTGGGGCCTGGCTGTGCCCCTGGAGCAATGTCAGGGTGTTCTGGGACAGACCCCAGACCTGGTGCTGTGGAGCTCCTGTCCTCTTCCCTGGCCACGAACACACAAACCCCGGGCTAAGATCTGCATCAGAACATCCACGCTGTGCCTACGGAGAGCTGGGATTTGTCTGGGAGCTGCTCAGTGCTTTCTCACC
>VZTI01000538.1:2098093-2188509 GCA_013397865.1 Struthidea cinerea | reverse complement strand
CCCCCAAAATTTATCTTCAAGCAAAGCTATCAACACAAATATTTAACATCCCATAGTTAACTCTCTTGTTTAAGCGCTATTATGGATGAAAGGCGGGCTCCATTACAAAAAAAAATAAAATTAAATACTCCAAAGTGTCTATCAGCCGGGTTAACATCAGGCACCAAACTGCCAGACCACAAATCTTGAATATGTTGACGCTAAATGTCTACGAGGAGCATATGTTATGGATCAAAGAACACACTGATTAATCCAGCAGAGACAAAAGTCTGTCACTTTGGTCATGGTGCCATGATACCACAGAAGACAGGACTAAGGAAGCACATGAATAGAAAACAAATGCCAATGAAAGAAAGAAAAGATAGAAAAGGAGGTTGCAATCTAAAATAACAGTTCTATTAGGTCAAATGCTTTCACCCACAGATGCAGTTTCTTAAAGCATTTCCTGTTTTTTAAAAAAATAAAGTTCTCAAGATTTCGGGGGATATGGATTTATATCTATTTCCCTCCTATAATTTTATTAATATAATTTTATATTAATTCAAGCAATCCATAATTTTTCTTGTGAAAGTTGTCTACATGAGGCTGCCTATTTACACTGGTACATCATGAGGGAACAGGAACCTGGAATCAGAGCAGTGCATTCCGAGCTAGACTGTTTTTCTCCAGCAGTTTGTTGGTTTATTTTGCATTTCTGCCAAGCAGTTTAGCAGAGCAGTGTCTTGTTCATGTGTAGTTTTGCTTCAATCCTTCAACGGAGGTGTTAGAGTAGAACACACTCTACTTAAAATCTACTTGAAAGCAGAGGAAGACTTCTTCTTTTTTAGTATTTTCAAGTATTTTTCCATTCAGTATCACAGGCACGAGCACATCCCGGTATCTCGTATCTCTTCCTTAAAGAATGCTTCAGAAAACCTTTCCCATAACTTACAAAGGAGCACTTATTTCAAACATTTCCCATTTAGTTTCTGTGTTTGTTTGAAAGTGTTTCAAACATTTGCCTTCTCTGCATTCATATTTTCTTCCTCACCGTAGCATTTAGTTTTTAATTAGAAAGGGGAAAAAAAAAAAACAACAACTTAGGAAAATGAGACTTTCCTAAATTCAAGCTTTAATACTGAGACTATTTCTTGTGCAGGAGGCAG
Source organism: Struthidea cinerea (assembly GCA_013397865.1). Lineage (NCBI taxonomy): Eukaryota > Metazoa > Chordata > Aves > Passeriformes > Corcoracidae > Struthidea > Struthidea cinerea. The sequence goes on along the minus strand of VZTI01000538.1, from coordinate 2,187,364 downwards.
CAAAGCCAATGGTCTGTGGGGATCCTCTGCTTGTAAACTGGGGGATCTGTACACAGATTACATCCAGGGGGATGTGATTTTTTCTGGCGAGAATGGGATTCCCAGCACGGTTTTTAGCTTCCAGAAGAGTCTGTGGTTGAGCTCTGCTGCAGGGCTCCCAGTCCTGGTGTCATTCACTGGCGCTTTAATGTGTCCCCTACATTTTGACAAGGTGGTCACCTTCATCATCATAATATCCTGTCCATGCTTGTGCAGTTGGCTAAATTAATGTATAATGCATGAACCAGGTTTCTCAAAAGCAGCCTGTGAGGGGGTATATTAACGATACACGTTTTGCCCATTTTCCATCTCATTTGGGTGAAGATAAGCTATCAGCAATCTCAGACGAGAGATGTTTGTGTGTGAGCGGCTGTGCATATTTCATGTTGGCTATAGCTGTTTACACCATGGTACCTAGCAAGCGTGCTGGGAAGTACATGCACGCTGAATTTTACCTGATTTTATTGCAAAGTGATGCCACGGCTTTTCTGAAGGAATAACCGCTGCTGTATCCAGGAGATTCCTTTAACAAGCCACTGCTCGGTTGTATTTGTCCTCAGCGTGTTTTTCTGCATAATTTAAAAGACAGCTGTCACAGCTACCTGCTGTCCTGCCTGAAACCTGGACAGTGTTAAACAAACCTGACATTCGTACAGTGCTGAAGAGACCCCACTCTGGGCCCAGCCCTCTCCATGAGTCTCCCTGATCCCATTCCCAGCAGCCAGGCTGGGGATACATGGAAAAACAACAGCGCCAACTCATCACATCACGTTACACTGCCAGAATGAGCAGGCCTTTCCTCAGAGAAAGAGTTAAAGTTAATTACATGGTAAAGACCATGAGATCAGAATCCTGGGACTCAGGAACTGATTTATGCACTGCAAATGTGTATATCCTTTGCAGAAAAGGCCACTTCCTGTTTAAAAATGTAAAAATACTTGATTAAACTCTGCGGTTCCCAAACCAAACACATTACGCTCTTTAGTCCATTAAAACTCTGCGAGCCCATTACTTATCGTGCTGTGATGGATTGATTGTATTTAATCTCTCCTCCTTCTGAAGTTGTTTTCATTTCCTGCAGCCCTGTGCCCTCCCAGCACCAACACACCAGCAGTGCATTCACTGGCCGCCAACGGAGCTGATTATAAAAATCTATTGTCACTTGGACAATGTTTATATGAAAACAGCTCCATTTTATGAGTCATTATTATTATTGTTATTATTGTCACAAACCCAGATGGAAGCTGGAGCGGGATGGCAATAAGGACACCTGAGCAGGCACCACTGAAAATTCTTATCTTCTACCATTAAATTAAGTCAGTGTCAGAAGGTCTGATACATTCAAATGATGCTGCACCATATTACTCTATGAAAAGCACTTTTTAGCTGGAGCTAAACACAGAGCAAACACGTTTCTTAAAGGGAAAAAAAAAAGCAGATCTTGACCTTTACTATAATTGTTCAATAATAGTTTGCTATTTACCAAGAAACAAAGGTAAATACTATCAGTAGACCAACTTTCCCTTCTGTATTAGAAATACACAGGGGCAATGGTGCCGCCAGACCTTTTCTTTCTCACACCTACTCACGGACTTTTTGTACAGCTCAGACTCTCTTGGAAGTGTTAATCAGGCTGGTTCAAGGAATTTATGTAACAGAAAGTTGGAGCACAGTGCAAAGCCCTGGTGTACAACATTAGTGTCATAGATAATTAATTTCCTCAAAGATCAAGTTCAGGAATCTTTTTCTGTGGAGTTTCTGAATCATTGCTCATTTCATGGTTTAGGGCTCTGTTTATCCTGAGATTGGTGAACACACACAAGCTTCTTAAAGCTGTTTTCCAGGTCTATGCTTCTAAATGATCTCCTTTCTCTCTGCCACTCACACATTTAAAAATACAAAGTGTAACAGCAAAAAAGATGCTAAACTTGCAGGATTCATCAGTTCATCTCACCTCAAAATAATGGAATAATTTTTCAAAACCAGTGTGTGTTCTTGAAAAGGCAGAATACAGACCAATTCTGCTACAGACTTTTATATTGAGGAGGAAAACTGTCTGCTTGGTGTTTGTTTTCACTTAAAGAGTTCTTCTTAAGCAGTGCCCACCCTGATTTTCCTCACACCCCCTTGTGTATGAATTCTATTGTGGACTTTCTCTAACAAATTTCAGGGAAATGACGATGGAGAGTTACAGACTTCATCATTCACAGAACACTAACTTCGGTACTTTTTCCTTTCTCTTGAGCACAGAGCTCTAGCCAAAACTCAGGATTTGCATTAGTGCTTTTTCAGTTCAATGTGGTGGTCAGGAGGCAGCACTAATGGGATGGCTTCTGAGTTATTCTGTGCAATCTGGGTGTGTGGTTCAGACATCAAGAACAGTAGTAAAGAAGAAGGGAAGAATTACTGTTCTTCCAACAAACACATGAATTCGGAGTGGTGGGAGGCAGGAATTGCTGTTATAAAATACAATGCAGCCAGAAATTTCCAAAAGGTGTCATGTTGGGATTTTTAAACACCTAACATCGATTTAATTCAGAATGATGCCCCAGTGGAAATGGGATTATTTTATCTGTTCAAATATCTCCAGGAATCTAAAAAGCTTTGACTCATCAGTCAGGTATAGTTGATGTTACACTTTTCAGTTCTTCAGTAAGTCATTTTTCAGATCAGTCTGACTGTGTGGCTTTTAAAACCGACCATTTGTTGGAGAAAGTGTATCAACAGGAAGAAATGGTGTGAATTTTTTCCTGCTGCTGTGGACGTAGCCTTTTGGTTGCTCTGGTAATTATTTGGATCAGACTACAGGACCTGTGTGATTAGCCTGCAAACTTTGCTCTGACCTGGAAGAGAAAAGATTAATCCTTTTAATCTTTCCAACTGTCACAGCACACCCTGGCATTGTGCTCTTGGTCAGGGGGGTAATTTCTTAAGTTGCATGTTTGGGGTTAAAGTCTTGCTCTTGAGTTGCAATATGTGACTAGGGTTTAAGTAACTGTTTTGTGTGATTAAGAGTAATTCTGAGCAATTAAAGAAAACAGTTAATTTGTGGCAGGTGGCAGAAAGATAAAGAAGATAATTACTCTTTTTAGCCATCTGTGTAAAGCGCCATTAGCAGAATTGAACTGGGATTCACCACTTTGAAATTTGAGGCAAAGTTCCTTTCCCTTAACTACATAATACAATATTGTCTGAAGTCTAATTACAAAAAAAGAGTAATTTCACCCTGCTTGCCGTGAGGTGCCTATTTGTTCATTTTGTTAAAAATGTTGGCACTCCAAGATATGACAAATTGGACAACTGCTTGCACTAAATGTCTCTGAATTACGTGTTGGCTGTGAAAAGCTGCTCAGCTCTGAGTGAGTTTATCCTGAAAAGCCCTGATCTGCAGCCGTGAACTTCTGCTGAAAAGAAGAAACATTTCTCCCCTTCCGTCGCGTGTCCCAGCTCTGAAATACCCCACCGCCCTCCCCAGCTCTGCTGAGGAGCTGAGCACTTCCAGGGCTGCTGGTAGCCTTGTCAGGGGGTCAGGCAATGAGCGGTTCCAGGAATGTGTGCTGAGATGTGGAAAATACACATCACCAAAGCAAAAAGGCGAGCAGGGGAAAGCTTTCCTGGAGGAATGAACATGCAGTGGAGCTATTCCTGCCTCCTGGAAGCACTGCAAGCCTGCAGGGAGTACAAACCAACCCTTTCTCTCTCCAGCTGTGTGATGATAGATAGCGCCAAGCGCTGCTGGAAATGAAAAGTACAATTCTGGAAAAGCAGTCACCTCTGAAAGTCGGGAATTTTTTGCAATTTCTCTATTTTCTGGTAATTATAAGGAGGCTGAGTTTCATGACTATAGGACCTGGCTCATGCTCTACCTTCTGGTACTTACCAGTTGTGTCTGCTCTGCACTTACACTTTGGGTATTAGGATTCTGGTAAAATTCATGTCACGCTGGAACCACACATAGACACGGTCTCACTCACTGTATTAAGGTCACTCGGGAAGAATTGCAAATTTTTCCCAATACTAATGGAACTTTGATTAGAGAAGTACTTGAGCTTGGGATTTTTTATAGTAAACTTTATACTTAATCACCAGTAGGAGTTTTCACGCTCACAGGATGTTCCCAGCTAATTAATGAATCTTTCTTACTGATTAATATCAAGTACATTTCATTTAAAAATGGGTGGGTTAGGTTAAGGGAATTTTATCAGACTTTAATGACTGTAATGACCAATTATAAATTTAAGAGTATATTAGGATTCCTCTCTTGTGTGAAACACTTCACAATAGCATTTTTCATAACCTGAATCTGTATGTATTGGCAGTACTCATCTAATTCTGTGCCACAGTGAGTCTTTAACAAGGATAGGAATAGGACACCCACAAGGACACTGTACAACAGGGCTGGGTTCAGAAAGTGCTGCTCTGTAAAGGCAGCACAGGACAGGGATCTGAGATGGTCTTTAAATAAGGAAAAGGTTCACAATCTGAGCCTCAGTGATGTAACAGACATATAAGAAATGAAGGATTGAGGATGGGATCCCCAAAACCTTATTCATCTCCTAAGGGGGTTAACAGAAAGCATCAGGGCTTTCTGATGCTTCTGGAGCAGCACCTCCAGCTTTGCCAGAGGTTTTGATCTTTTCCCTTTCCAAGAGACTTGATATGAAGAGAGTTCTGGGTGATTTGTGTTGGCAAACTTGGATTAACAAAGCTGCTTTTTGTTATCAAGAAATACGAATTTGTTTCTCTTAGCACAGTATTAGGGATGGAAACAGACACCCAGAGTCATCCGAGATTCCTTAAGACACCCACGGACCTGGCAGGTGGGATGCAGGGCTCAGGAGGACCTGCAGTATGTGGAGGCCAGTCCTGACATTCCACAGTGCCTAAAACACCACTAAATTTGGCTGTCGAGGCAGCAAAATCCCAGTTCTGGCATGGTATGAACGCTACTGCCAATCTGATCAGGCTGCTGGAACAAGAGGAGTTGTAGCTACATCCCGGTGAATTAAACACACATTTACATAGATTAGATGTTATTCTGTATAAGGTTTCTCACTCTGTTTATTGTGCTTTGGTCTGTAAGTCATTGCACTGCTCCTTTAGCTGGTGAGATGTCTTTCTCTGAAATACAAACAATGTTTGCAATGGAGGCAATATAAGCATGTTGAATTCTAATGAGTGGGTTTATGTTAAATATACAGGACAGTTATTCAAATCTCCTCTGTGAACCAGACATACTGGGAGTGATGTTGCTAAGCTTGCTCTGCTGTGGAGCTGTGTGTCCTTCCCAGATACTTCTCCCTTCATTATTTCCTTCCTGAGCTGTGTTCTGGGACCCGTACAAAAGAACGGAATGGGAGGCAGAGATTGTGCAGGAGAACAAAAGCCCTTCAAATAACTCTTTTAGACACTTTTCACACTTTAATTGAATAAATTGTACAGAAAATCCTATGTCTGTGGTACACAACTCCCCAGGTGCTCTCATCTACCATATCCACAGCTGCTTATATTCAAACTAGGTAATTTAATACACTTTTATCTGTATAAACTGTACAGTGCCTTTTAAAATCAAATGGCTGTGAATTTTGACTTGGAACAAAGCAAGCACCCTGTGAAGGGACACTGCCTCCCTCCTTGGATGCTGCAGTTCATCTCTGAGTATCTGAGCACTGTTAAAAAAAGCCCTTTATGCTGATGTATAAGCCCTGTTTTCAACCAGTGTGTAATGTCACTAACATGACATCCATGCACAAAAAAATGTAAGGCTCACAGCAGTTGGCAAATCAGCTCCTGCCTGGTGTTCCCCAAGGGGAGGGATTCATGCGTGGGGCTGCCAAAAGAAGGGTCATGATTCAGTTTGGCAGGGGCATAGCCTGGACACATTTTCCTTTAATTGCTCCTTGTCATGTGAGATGCGGTCCTGGGTGACACCGTGGCTAGAATAATACAGAAAATAAATGCTCACTATCTCATCCATGCCAGAATCTCTAAATACTCTGTTTATTTTGCCAGTGATCATTAGAGAAAAAAAATAATTAGTGTATCATTTTCTCCCACCTTTTTTCCCCCCTCACACCTGAGTGATGCAGGAGTCAACATAAAGGAATGGCAGGACATGAAACCATTTTCCTGGCTGATCTCTAATCTTACAGTCAAACTGCTCGTGCCTCACTTTGTAACTTCATCAGTACAGGGAAGAAAGGCTACAGAATCTTCTTAAGTGTCCCTGTAAAGCCTGATGGCCAGGGATGTCCTACAGGTCCTTCACAGTGGGAAGTGCTGTAATTGTCAGCTCCATGTTCCTCCCCTGAAGAGCTGCTCTCTGGTGAAGGGAGGGAAGGAAATGTGAACAAGATTTTACAAATTCGGCATATGGCAGAGCAACTGCAGAGGCTGCAAGTGACTCAGCAGCTACAAACTACAGGGAAGAACATCATTCTGAACACAACGAAACTCCTTCTGCACCTGGGCAACCTGCAGACCAGGCTGGGTTTATTGGAGGTGCAGTTTTAGAGGAAGGAACTGCCTCTGCCCCAGAGTGAAATTGCTGGAGATGGGGAACATTACAGGGAGGGATGGGAATGGTTTTTTCATATTAACCCAGGACCGAGGTACATTATTCCCAGGTCAGACATTGTGCCTCCAGGAGGCAATCCCATGGTCTGCATATTATTGCAGTCACAGCCCCTTTACTGGGCTCAGATCTCACAAAATGATATAAACTGACCATGAGGGACTGCAGAGGATTCCACTGTGACCACTGTCCCGCTGACCACAGAAGTGCCCCGGCCTGTTTGATGTGTCCCCCGACACAGGGCTGAGCTCTGCCAGGGAACACTGGCCTGGCCTTGGGGCAGCTGGAGAAGCTCCAGCCCAGGGCAGCGCTTGTGGCAGCAGCAGCAACTGAGGGTGGCTGAGGGACAGGACCCTTGGCAGAGCAGCAGGGCAAGCCAGCAGAGGGGACACTTCACACAGATCATGAGCAGTGACCCAAAAAGTCATCCAGAAGAGCCAGACCACCCTGGCTTTCCAGCTGATCCTTTACAGGCACCGAGAGAAAGGTCTTTGTCTCACTTGTCCCCAGTAAGCTCCCTGTGCAATTATCATTAAGAGTGTGTCAAGTGTTCGAAGGAATCGGCCATTTAATTGTATAAAAGCAAAGGTTTAACCACAAAAGCTGCCAGGCGCTCCCACAATTATCATTCATCAGCCAAACAAAATGTCCTCGGGTTATGTATTCATCAAAAGGTTATTGATTTAAGCTCTGGGCATTTTACAAGATTAGAAATTATTACTTGTGATTTAAATAGTGTTTAGAGGACAGAAATCAAATAGAAACCAGTGTGTTTATAAAACGACAGGCTTTTATAGAATTGCACAACAGAAATATTGTAGAACAGGAGCCTCCTTCCAGTGCTTTGAAACTAAAGAATGGTCTCTATACACAATTAGCCAAGTATTAAAAATACAGTGGGCTCATTTTTCATGTCAAGGGTGCTCTTCCCTGTGACTCTGTTCAGAGTATTAGAGAATATCAGGTACTCTGAAAATCTTTGGAATTAATGTGGGAACACAGAAACTTGAAAGGCTTCTCCTGCTTCTTCCTCTTCTCTTGTTCTAACAGTCTAATTAGTCAGAAACGCCTGAAAAATGACAAAACTCCTTTGGTTTTCATTTGAAATGCAGACAGCAGTCATGGGTTGGGTATTTGGACTCTGCTGGAACTGGAGATATAAATACATTATCTACTGAACGTTGTCTCTGAAACAGCTTGATCACATCAAAGTAATCATGCCCTGAATGTGGAGCTGATCTTTGGGCAGGGCTCAGTGGGGAGGTCACAGGCACTGAGGATGAACCGAACCAGCCCAGGGCGTCCCTGCCACGAACACCACCCGAGATGGGCAGCCTGGGCACATTCCCTGTGTCCCAGCCCTTAAGGAAGCTCACTGAAGGCCGTGTTTATATACACAAAAGCTATTATCATTTAATGTTTTCCCTTGGCCTTCGTAGGCTTGGCCTCTCGAAGTGTGACCTTTGTTTGCAGGTGAAACGTGTTTTAAGTGAAGGGCATCTCTCACAGCAATTTGTGTGTGTCTAAAGAGCCTGGGGCAGGGGTAGACATTTACTTACAGAACCTTTAGACTACTTTAACCAGGCCTTTGGGACCTCCCTACTGACCAGCCTATAACGTGGCCTTCTGTAGCGTTTCTCTGTGCTATTTCCTTTAATTGACTAACCTCAACTCTGGCTGTTCAAAATCACTTTAACCCAAACATGCCCCCGGTCTGAAGCTCCTAATGACCTTCCTCTGGCCCTAAACACATATGCTGAGACAATGCAAACATCATTTGGAAGATGAGTAAATTCAATAACTCAATTACCACTGCACCAAAATACCATTTATCAAAGGCTGGCCACAGCAGTTCAGATCTTTAGCTCTCTCTGTTTCGATGGCCCGGCATTTGGGTGAAAGTAACTAATCGATTTAGGAATGATTAAATAGAAATTTGTAACACTTGGCATTATTAAACCTTCAATCTTCATTACAACTGCTTAACAATTACATCATGGGCTGTGTAAAATACATTAACAGTAGCTGGAAACAATCTCCTCATAAATAAAGACAGCAAAGGTATTAGACTAGTGTTCAATAGGAAGTCTAATAAAAATACATATATTGTGGCGTTATTAGTAGGTTGTAAATTCTGAACTTTGGAGGAGCTTCAAGCCTGAAAAATTTAAAAAGCCCAACAAGAATCCCCCAGCTGGTATCTAACATTGAACTCATTTATTTTAAAAGGTCTAATTTAGTGGCAGAGCCAGCAGCCTGAGGGCTGGAGCTGAACAACAGGTCACCCCTCCATCCTCCTCAAATAGGAAAAACACTTTACAGCCAGCCCAAATCCCAGGTTGTCTCTTGGGCTCCTGACACTCATCCTTTGCCTGAAGTTCAGGGAGTTTCTAGCTCCACCTGCTCCTTTAGATATGCAAGGGAGGGTCCCCTTTTCCTCTTTCAGTACCAAAACATTCAATGTTTTATTTAATTTTTGAATTTTAAAAATAATTTTGAAAGTCCTGTAAAATTCTTTCACCTAACTTTCCTACCATCTTTATCAAAGCCTTACCTTCCCACAAACATCCAAACTGGGCAAACCATTCTACTCATTTTGGAAGCTTCACTTCTTGCTAAAAGAAATCACAGCATTTTAAAAAAAAATTACCCAGGCTAGCTATTACACAGATACATTTGGTCTGTGGATCACTAATCTAAAATACATGTGTATGTCCTAACACTTGGATGCTAATACAGCAGGTCTCACAGTGAAGTATTTGCCTCACTGAAATTCAGTATTTACATCAACTTTTGTGTGTACTGAATTAGCCCTCGACCAGCTCCTTCCATAATCTGACAGATACATTATTCCAGTAAAATGTTTGGACACCAGAATATTTCCAAGGCATGTTTAGAAAAAAATACAGCATATTTTGAACAGTTAAAGAGAATTTTTGTATGAATTGTCACTAACTGTATCTCAGTCATTAACGTGAAATACATAAAGCACTTTTCCCAGGCAGAGGAACGTGTGTTCCATGGATGTTTCGTGCACAGCAGGGCTGTTATTAAACTTCCACAAATACGATTTTGGGAAGTTCTGCTCCTCTTACCAGCCAGTTCTGCTAATCAGCAGTGAAGTCACACATGTTAACTGTAACAATATTAAACCATGGATTGATTGTGGGTTGGGAACTGGGAAAGGTGTTTTATCTCAAGGCTACTGGTTCGATTTATCCCAGGTCAGTGGTTGCTGAAATTTGTTCCAGCTGAGTGAGCGTCACTGTCCCATGGGAAGGGGCTGGGTGGGCCTGCATCAGGATCTGGGGAATCTCATTAAAATCCTACAGCAATCAGTATCCTTAAAACACAGCCAAGACGCTAAAAAATAAAGTATTAGCCTATTGCTCCGAATCAACAGGCTTACAAGTCGTATTGAAGTAACGGGGGAGGAAGTTTGTTTTGTTTCTGGCTCTCATATCCCACAGAGTTTCTCTAAAAACAGAGCTTGCCCTTAAAAGGCAAGGAAAGCTGATGACACTGATCCAGAGGGATGAAGCACATTTCTACACCCACAGCTTTAAAAGCCAAGTCCCAAAGTGTCTGAAGTCAACAGAAGGATTTCTGTAGACTTCAAACACCTTCACATCAAGCTCTGGGGAGCACACGTGTCCCGTGGGAACCTGAAGAAAGTATCAAAGAGTCTCGAAATTCAGATGCCTCCAGTTAAGTTTATTTTATGACCACACCACACTGCATCAGAGATTATCTCTGTGACTGATATAAATGTAATTCCTGTAGGGCAGGGCTAACGTCATCAGTGCCCCAGCCCGGGCAGATCACGTCCCAGGGCTGGCACCTCAAACCCTGGTGTGACAGAGTCTGTTTTCATTATTTTTCAAAATAATATCTTAACCAGAAAATGTAAAATACGCCTTAACATTTGACAGCCTAATGAGGTGCATTTGCATTAACTCCCCAGGCTCGAATATAAATTTAGGATTCTGTTGGTGGTCTGAACTAATTCCCACATCACTGTCTGTAGTCCAGAGGTTTTGAACCCTGTTGATGCAAACAGGTATTTCTAGGTTAATTATCTAAGCCTGATCCTGTATTCCATGTACAAATAAACTATTTAGGTCACACACCTGTGCTTTGCATCCAACTTCGTACGTGAGGCTTGTATCTGAAGTTCTTAATCTTTATTTTGACCAAAATATTTAGCAGATGTTATAAAACCCAGCATACCACGGCATCAGTAACTCAGGCATTGAAAACAGCCAGTGAGGAGCAGACAGCTCCTTTTAAATGAAGATTGCAAAGGTGCTGCAGCCAGGACTAGGGAATTAAAGCTGAGCCCAGCCCCAAAGCCTCTGACACGGTGTGTTATTTAATCTCTGACTGAAGGTTCTCTAACACCAAGTCGTGTCTACTCGGACTTTTCCTTCAGTCCCAGGATGTGTGAAGCCTGGGCAGACAGCTGAGCTTGGTTAGGGGTGACAATGACTGGGCATCTTTTCAAATGTTTAACTTTGCTGAGCTTTGTTTAGCTTTTGCAGACAGTTTTAAGAGCCGCTACTGACGTACATCCCGCCAAGCTCTGCGCTGGGAGAGCTGCGGGGTAATGGGCAGCAGATGGGGGAAATCCTGCACCAAGCATGGCTGGGGCATTATCAGCTCACAGGACATGGTCCTTCCTGCCTCCTTCAAAAGAGACACTTTGAAATGGTTCCTAAAACAGCAACATATCCCTCGTGGTATGGCTGTGAGGACCAACCCCCGTAGGGTGAAGACCAGAGTCTTTGGGATACTGGGAACAGTCAGAGCTCAAACACAGTAAAGATGTTTGAGTCCAGCTCTCTACACTTCCCCCTGGTAGTTCTTCTGTTTTTTGTTTATTTACGGAGAAATAAAGAGTATAATGGGGAACAGTAAAGCTAATCTAAAACATTTCAGCTGGATGTGTTTGAGTTGGCAGCACAACAACAACTGTAATAATCTCACAACAGCACTGGGTGTCTCAGAGAACGAATCCAGCCTTCACTCATAAATGTCCAAGTGTTTATGGAGGAGGATAAATCCATCCCCTGAGTTCACCAGCTGCTACTGAGCAAGTTATCACCATTGTGTTTGAGCTTCTCTGTAGGTGTTGCTGGGGAGCTGTGCCTCGTCAGACACCTCAATCATCCAGGCACAGTGCTGGGAGTAACACACCCGGTTTTGCTGGCTGCAAACACCACCCAAGTGTCACCTGACTGGCTGGCACTGCTTTTATTTGGTATGAAATACACACCACTGGTGCCAGTCTGGTGTTTGGGAGACGTTGGCACAGATATTCTGATTATGTTGTCATCAAGTGTCACCCCTGTGCTGAGCCTGCTCTGTACTGCTGTGATTCTCTGGCTTGGATTGGGAGGGATATTTGAGGATACAGCAGGTGGTAGATTAGGAGACGCACTGCCATGGGATGCCCCAATCACTTCAACAGTAAAATTAACAAACTGATAAGAACAGGGGAGAATAAATGGCTTTTCCTTGAATTTCAGCCTCTCCTGTTTCTCCCTTCTGAATGTATAAGGTTGGCTCTCCAAAGAAACCATGGAGAAAAGGGCATCAATCTCGATGTCCATCTCATTCATCTCCTAGTGCCTATATACTGATTATTCTTACAGAACATAGAGCTCAAATGCACTCTTTAATTCATGCTTAAAGTTCTGAGGACTTCATCTAAAGTTGTAACTAAATGAAGAAAAGCCCAGTGTAACCAGGTGAAATTTTTTAAGAGAAATTTCAATTCTCAATTTTTGTAATTTTTGTGTTGGTATCTTCAGCATTCTCAAACAAACGCAAATTTCTAAAGCTGAATTACAACCGATGAAAAATGTAGTTACTGATGAGGTACCAAACCAGCCATACTTGTATTGGTGCAAATGATACCATTCCAACATAATAATCAAATGAGTTTCTCATAAACTCTCCTGTAATCCAATAAAGTAACAGCCTTTGTTACAAAACCTTTATCAATCTCAATCTGTAATATTTACATACATATCACAGGGCATGAAAGGGACCTGGAATAACTGACAAGCAGACTGAGATAAATGACAAATAACCATCATTATGGCAAAAAAAAAGCAAAAGGCAGCATCATGTAGAAACTTTATCAAGTAATTAATGATCTATCTGGGAATAATTACATGTGACTCACCACTCCCATTTTCTTAAATGAATTTAAAAGCTATTAAATACCCCCTCAACAACAACCAGCATGTGAGATGCAGCTTTGCCTCTTTTGTCCACGAAATTTTATCTTAATCAGGGAATACGGAGAGTCTTGAGGAAGAGCGGGTGAGCGGATACAGCTGTCAGGCAGTGAGGGATGTGCGTGCTTGCAAGGAAAAGGCTGGATAATGGATGGAGCCTTGGATATCAGCAGGGAGATGGCACCTTCGGGATGAACTTGTGGGCTGTGTCTTTTTACGGCTGGTACAAGGTGGGCCCAGTGAAGGCCTGTCACAAACGCTCTGGAATTTCTGCTGTGCAAAGCCAGGCTGGGAGCAGGACGTTCCACGCTCAGGGATGCCAGAGAGCAGAAAGGTCTGAGGGGGATTTAAGTGCAGAAGATGCTTTATGCACGCACTCCCCTAAAAGTCTCACACTGTGCCACCTTCTTGTTAGGAGAATAAACACAAGTGATGGTGAGTGCAACAATGAGGACCTGAACTGGGGCGAATTGGACCCAGTGAGAGTCACAAGCTCAGCAGGAGAGATAAAAAATGCATTTTCAGTCCTTTTCCTGTGCAGAAGGTTAAGGTGTTACTCAAGGCTGTGGATAGTGTCGGTTTGAGGACAGTGCTGCACGGAGGTTTCTTACCAAGTACCCTAAAGGCTCTGAGATTATGATGAAAGTTATTTGCTGCATTATTTTAAAAAGAAAGCAATTCAACTACTTTTTTTGCTGTCATAGGGATAGGGATGGAAGGAGCCTCCCCACCAGACTGACCTGCTGAGGTTGAGCAAAGAGCGTTTTGCTTTTGCAGCTTGGCTTAGGTAGAAGGGAAGTGCTGAATTGCTTGGGGTGGTGATGGCTTTGTGAAAAAAAGAGAGTTTAAAGCTCCTGGGGATTTTCAAATCGAACTAAATAAATTAACCATTTCTATTTGACCAAATTTTGTACCAAGTCCTGTATCAGATCGACTTCATCATGGTTTAGGATGAGATTATTTTGCCTTTATTTTAAGATTTCACCCCATTTCTCTACCTAGACTGTAACCTTTCTGGGCAAAGCCTGTGTTGATAAAGGTGTGCATGATAAAGTCAGCGCTTCAGCTGCATTCTCTCCTCATCCACAAAGAATGCAGCAGAACTCACATGCACAGGCACCAAAGTCATCCTCATGGAACAAAAGTCCCTCTTACAGTATGCAGCTGTTTCAGTTCATGATTACAGCTGGGCTTTCTTCTAAAGCTAAAATTTGCTTAAAAATTGTACAGAAATTTCACTCATGAGTCTACTTTAATGTCACATACAAGCTAAATATCCCAGAAAAAAAAAAATTCATCAAAACATCAGCAACCTTTAAACATTCTACTTCAAAAGACACAGTCTTTGCCATTAAATCCTTTTTTTTTACCAACAAAACTATATTATGCAAACTTGATAAGTATATGAGATAGTTTATTGTCATTATTGGCGTTCTGTATGAGTGCTAACGACCTTGCATAAAGCAGACATAAATTATTTTCACATATCATCCCTCGAGTAGCTTTATGGAAATGCACGGGGTGATTGTGTACTGAGCTCTTCAGTTAAATGCCAGAGAAAAAGTGACTTTGGTAAGGTTTTGCCATTTGATTTCATGGGATGATCCCATTCCCCAAAGTGACAGTAACCTACTTTTATGCTAAAGGGCAGTGGTTTGAAGGACCATGTCAAAAATCTGTGCCTCTTGTAGCTAGCATTTAATTTCAACTCAATTAAATTGCAATTTGATTGGGGAGACGCTTGTTTTAAACACCCAAATGCAAGCATTCAGAGACACTGTTTTCATCTGAACGGAAGAAAAATTAATACTTTTCGTGCAACACTTTAAATTCTTCTGTATCAAACCACAGGGCACGTTCACACTTGACTTTCCACATCACACAGGATGTGTACGAGATACGTAGAAAAGAGATGTTTAAAAACATGAGTTGGTGTGATCTGGACAAACTGACAGGAATGTGGTACACACACACCTACTCAGTTCTGCAGTTATTCCCAAGCCAGTGTACACAACGAGGAACAGACAGTTTCACACGGGCACTCTGCATGCTACAATTAAAGTAGATATATCTGTAAACGTGTCTGTTTGTGGAGGCATCAGCTTTTGTTGCAACTTTTGGATCCAGATGTGAATCTTGGAGCTGGAGCATTCCCAGCTGCCATCCTGGCTTTGGCCATTTGCTCTCCTCTCACTTGAGTGCTTGATTTAAAACTGGCTTCAAAAGCACACCTGATGTTCCCAGAGAAGCCTTCTGGAGCTAACGTGCTGTGCTTGAAGTGTTCTCAAGCAACTCAGTGAAATGCAACACAATGGAGGAACACGTGTGCATCCTGTTTGTGTAACTTCAGCTTCCCCAGGTGCTCCTGGATTAAATTCTCCCGTCTTCAGCAGTTTTTCTCAAAAGAAACCCCAAACCAACCACCCCCCAGATATTCTACACTGAGTAATAAATATGTAACAACTTGATAGATACTACTTTAACTGTGTTGTATCTCAGGATCAACATGAAACATAAGAAAATAGTTGCATTCTTTGTTTGCAACAGATTTTTTTTTTGTGCACTGGGCAACATATCCTGGCATCTCCACGGAGGAAAGCTAGTTTTCCTTAAAGAACTCGTCTTTTGTCCTCTTACTGTGAAGGAGAGCAGCCTTCCTCTGAGAAATAACACCTGAGCTGACAAAAAGGATTGTGCAAGCAGCTTGTGAGCTTCACTGGCTCAAGCTGCTGCTTGTGACAACATGGAATTAAAGCCAGGGCTCCTCTTGGACTGGGAATTAGTACGTGGATGGACTCCAAGCAGGGCAGCACTTCACTCAAACCCCATTTCACAGAGACAGCCGAGCTCCAGAAGACAGACCCACCGTGTGGGGTTCGGAGCAATTCCCTAATCCAGCCAACCTTGGCCAAGGCTTCCAGCTTCAGCCTGACACAAGGGCTCACTGTGTTCCCTGTGCCAGGTCCCTCCAGCCAAGAAATGCACACTGGATTGCATCATAAGGAAAATAAAACTGGGATCGTTTAATCTGACATCGATTTCTCCTGAATTCGGAGCTTTGCAATTGTACAGTGCAGTGACTGAGCACCTCCTCCAAGCCTGGGCTTTTTCTGTGTGTAAGGAATAAAATCACAAGCTTGGAAGAGTTTCACCCTTTCTTCTTGCCCAGCACATAGGGAAAATATGGGGAATTGTTATCTTTGGCCTCCGTATGACGCTATGAAAGTGATGCATATAAAAATCGTGTTGACAGAAAGCTGAAGTGCCCTGCTCTTTTCTTTTTGATCATCTCCACTTTAAACAGCTTCAACTCCATGTAATTCTTCCTTTCCATATAATTTGTGGGTTGAAGAAGTGAAAACAACTGTTTCCAAAGATAAATTCAAGGAATTAAAATTATATTTTTCTTTAGTTCCTTGCTCCTACGCTGGTAAATTAATTCATAAATGGTAATATTAATACTTATGATGAAAATACATCCTATAATTGCCCTGCTTAGTAGATAAAGACCCATGAGAAAGACAAAGCAAAAACAATGAATTAAAGAAAATTAGGGTTTTCATTTTGGGCACGAAGTTTTGAGTTGCAAATGAAGATAAGAAAATGAACCACATTTCCTGTTTATGTTACCGAGATTCTCATTAAGGTGTCTCCTCTTTGACCTATGTTGTTACGAGAAAGAAGCTAAGGCAAGCAAGCTTATCCTAATGAGAGGCAAGAATATCCCTGCTTTTTCACAATTAGAATAAATGTACTGGGGAGCCAGATGGGGCCTTTAAAATTTTCCACAATTATGTGCCTGCTGCAGATAATGGCAAAGACCTCACAGTGGCTATGTTAAGGCAACACTTAAATGAACAGATTAGCAAATTTTTGGGTTTTAGCTTCATTTTTCCTCCTTTCGTTGTGTTTTGATGTTTGGTGTGTTCTGGGGAAGAGAGAAGAGGGGGGAAAGAGGTGATTTACTGGAACGTTTTCATTTCAAATGATAAATTTCATACAGCATAACTAGAAACAGTTTTTTACTCGATAAAAGGCGAGCTGAATGAATTACATGAAAAAAAGCAAGCCTGTGGTGGCTTTCATAAGCAGCAACTAATTCTGCCACTGTTATCTAACTAAAACACCAGTGTCCTTGATTCTACCACAACCTTCGTTGTTGCTTCTCTGCTGATAACCCCCCTGCTTTCCTCACGTGTCCCACACCCCTGGCTCTGCCACAGCAGCTCCTCCAAACTGCACCACTCCTGGGTTTCACGTCTTTCTCTGTATTTAGTGCCCTTTGCATGCCTGTGATTCTGTACACCTGCTTCTTGCTGATCAAAGAATACCCTCTTTTCTTCAGAATACACATTTCCTGGGTTGGTTTAGTTGTGATGTTTCTAAATATTCTGGGAAAGAGTGGCAATAGGAGACAGAGATGTTGTGCTCAAATACTCCGTTGTGGTTCAGTGGCTTCAGAGGGACCTGTGCACGAGATATTGGTGATCTCCAAAAATCAGACCCCTTCACGACACCTGAAACTGGATGTTATCAATGAAGTGAAAAGAGAGACTGGCTGAGCACTGTTTAATTGTGCTCTTTGGTGTAGTTCAAACATTTATTTCCAAGCCCTTCACTTACCCTTTTCTCGGGAAGCCCTTGGCAAGAACAGGAGTGAGTTTGAGTGAGTTTGGATGACCATGAGGAGGAGAAAACTCCACACAAAGAGTCTGTCTCAATACAAATGCAGTGGAAAGCAGTGGGAAGTTGCTTCAAAACTTAAACCCAGTTGTGCTTCACTTGATTTAAATCTGAAGATAATCAGGAAGCAAATAACCAATACCCGCCTTAAACCTCCTGCGTTATCCAGACCATGGGTTTATTTAACTGCACTGACTGCTGATGAAAACAGTCATTCAGGAAAGCATATTTTGGCACCATAAACAAAGTCCAATTATTTCATTTTTACCGTGGCACTCAACAAAATTACCAATAAATAAAACAATTGGCAAGGCTTTAAGATCCATGAGAGTATCCAGCAGTGCGACAAACAAAACAATCGAGTTACGACTGTTATGAAGTGGGTAATAGACACAGTGGGCCCAATTTTCCCAACTTTACAATAATTTGAAAAGCCCTGCAGAGCTCTTTTCACTTGTTCATCTTACTTCCTTCACTGGGGCTCATAATTAATTTAAACCGTGCAATTCACGAACAGTTGTTCCATTGTACTGTCAACTTCATGGAGTTTTTAAATTGTAGGAGCACTTATTGGAAATAATGATGGAAAAACTGAACCTGTGGTTGCATCTACCTTGGCTGCTTGCACTGAGTTAGCATTGCTCTGCACTTGGGGCATTGAGCAATTGCTGGGTCAGTTTTCCACCTGGGGAGCTTTTTTACTCCTGGGGCAGGAGCTGCTGGATGAGCATGGAGCACAGCTGGAGCTCAGCCTCTGTGCTGCTCAGGAGGGTAAATCAGCTCACAGAAATCACCTTCTTGGCAAACTGCCTGTATGGGTGCACCCTTGTACCAACCAAATTCTGGCCAGAAATGGCACGAGAGCACGCTGGCATTCCATGAAGTACTGCTAAGAAATGATCACAATCACAGGATCACAGAATGTCCTGAGTTGAAGGGGTCCTAGAGATCGTCCAGTTTCAACTTCTCTGCCATGGAAAAGGACACCTTTCACTATCCCAGGTTGCTCAAGCCCCATCCAGCCTGGCCTGGGACGCTTCCAGGGATGGGGCAGCCACAGCTTCTCTGGGCACCCTGTGCCAGGGCCTCACCACCCTCACAATGAAGAATTTTTTCCTAAGATCTAATCTAACTCTGCCCTCTGTCAGTGTGAAGCCATTCCTCTTGTCCTGTCACTCCAGGCTCTTGTCCATAGTTTCCCTCCATGTTTCTTACTGGAAGGGGCAACTGGGTCACCCCAAAGCTTCTCCAGGCTGAATAAAACCGACACGGCTATAGACCCTCCTGCCTGCACCCTGTCCTGCGACACAGATTGTGGCAGCTTGGCACAGAAGTAGGTTTTTTTTCCTTCTCCTGCAAGGGGTGCACTCAAACCCAGTGTTTCCTGTGGTGGGTCTGAATGTGGAGAAGAGCTGTTTGCACAAAGCCCACAGCAATCACTCAACAAATGTCTAAACTTCCGAAGGATGGGTGGGATCTCGCGGCGATGGAGATGGAAAGATTGCAGCCTGTCATGGCCCTGAGCAGCGCAGGCTGTCAGCCCCTCTCAGGGGTGGGGAAACTGGGCTGGATGGGAGCTTAGAGGCAAGAAGTTATTGACAGTCAGCTGATGAATGGTAACTCATTAAGCCGTGGGAATATTATTGCTTGCAATGCTCCGTCCATACAGTTAATCAATTTTCTAAGTGAATGAAACTGCATTAGGGTCACTTTAATTTCCAATGAGAATGTTGACACAAGCACTTAGTGAAGTTTGACTAATCTATTTCAAACAAACTTAGATCTGTTTCTCTCAGTAGCTGTATGTAGGCAACTCTTGGACAGGATCAACAAAGCCACTTCAGGATTAACATGCCAAGGAATTCTGCCGTTTCTCATTTCTCAAAGCGTATTTCACCTCAGCATCTTCCAGATGCAGCTTCAAGCACCAGCCTTTCAAGCTGATGTTGAAGATTTACTTCAAATCCAAAGGGACAACAGACTTAGTGTGTCTTCATGGTAAATGTTTTATTTTTTCATTAAAGGGCTGGATGGAAGTGACAAGAAAGTGAAAATAAAAAAAAAAAAAGGAAAAAGAAAAAGAAGGTTTAAGAAAGACCAATAGTTATCATGTCAAGTAATCCACAGGAAACGTGGGAAAAGCAAAGCATTAGCATAGCGTGACACACAGAAGAAATGTCACACTGAGCCCAGAGACTTGAAAAGGCACCCTCATCTCCTTGAAGTTGATGGGAATTTTGCCACTGACTTAGTGGAGACGGGTTTACACCCACACTGTCTAAGGGGAATGCTTTGCTGCTGAAGCACACCGTGGCAGCCACCCCAGAAAAACAGCAGCCTGCTGCACCACGACAGATGCTGACTCAATCCAAAACCTGTTCCTAGCTCAATGACTGAGTTTTTGGCATGGCTTTGTACCTGCTCTTGTTTTATTTGCTACAGCCTTATGTGGGGATGGCACAAAGCTCAGTGAGAGGATCTTCTAACAAACGTGAAATGGAGATCACAGGATACCAGGACATTGAACAGTGGCAGGACAAGAGGACTGGAAGCAAATGCTAAAGGAAATAAAGATTTATTTCCTGCCCTGAAATATTCAGAAACAAAATCAAATGGTTAAACTTTATTTCATCCCATGAAAAGATAAAATTTTTGAAATGCATCTCCTGGGTTCAAAACATTTTGTATACAAAATCAAGCATTTTTTTTCACCTAGTTCCTTTCTATGGAAGCAATTTTGCCACTGCCCTGGATATTCTGTTTGGTAGGCAGAAAACCTGGTCAGGGTTAAAAACAACTTTATTGTACTGACTGTTAAGGGATCTTCAAAATATGATGTGGCCACTGCCCTATTTCTGACTTACGCCGAAGTTACCCCTCAAGTTACCTGTCCTGTTGGTTTAACATGGATTTGTTTAACAAAAGCATCAGATTATTTTAAATGCTAACCAGCCTCCAAGGAGTAATTACAGCAACAAAAGAAGAAATCACCTGAACACAACTGGGTATCTCTTATCTCTTACTGGTCACCCCAATGGCCCAAATAAACCACAGCAAAGGCCCTGATTAGTTCTGTGCAGTCTGATGGTTCAGCTCACAATAAAGCCTTTAACCCACAACAAGACTTGGTACTCCACAGTGAAGAATTCTTCACACTTGTTTAAGAAATTCATGTCCCCAGGAATAGCTGAGTACAAAAAGCTCAGATTTTTGAAGCGATTCTCAGCCAGTTACAGACTTCTTGCAATCCAAGAGAGCGCTGTATGGACCGCGAGGGCTCGAGCCGTGAGCACAGGAAGGGCTTTCCTGGGAGGAATCCCTTAGCAAAGGAGCTGTAGTATGAAACTCCAGTGAGTGCCCTTCCCTCGTTTTTCTCCAGATCAGTCTCCATGGAATCCATTTCAGCAACCCTGTCATGGCTCAGTGTGAGACGGGCCAAGAGGTGAAGGATGGTGCCTCTTCTGTCCAGTGCGATTGTCAGCCATGTACAAAGAGTATTCAAATGATCTCATTAGCCAACAATCCTACTTCCAAAGATCCTTTCAGATGCCCACAGAAAGACAATTCCTGTTAGGCTGGCATAATTTCCATCTGAGATATTTTTTTTCTTAAAAAGAACTGTGCACAGTTGGCTACAAGCTTTTCATGCTTATCTGGGAGTAAATACCATAAATTTGGGGCTCAGTAATGTTTTTACTTCTATTTATGTTTATTTTGATTATTACTCACACGAGAAAAGACATCTAATTCTAGAAAATAGCTGCCATATATTTCACACCGTGCAGGAAATCAGCTTGCACCTAACCCAACACAGGCATGCGAGGGAGTCAGATATTATGGAAGGAAAAAAAGTTGCTTTGAAGGTGTTCCAGCTCCATTCCCTTCTTGCTGTTTTGGATGCTGAAGAGCCATCCATCTCTGCATGTCTACAGCCGGAGCACATCCCTTTCCCAGGGAAGCCAATGCCATTGATTAGGAGGAGAACTGCCTAGTTAGCTGCCTATCCATTCTGGAGAAGGGAGAGACCTGCCCATGTGTTACATCCTAATCTCCAGTGTTACAAACAGGCCCTGCTTTGCCTGGAATTAATGGTTACAGACACATCGATCCCACGGCAGAAAGGTCACACTCCCCAAAGCCAGACACATAAAAGAGAAAAATGGAGATGAAAAGCCTTCACTCTTCCAAGTGAGTGTCCGGCTCCTGAGCTGCTCAGCATCTCCCCAGAGCTGTCTGTCTGCATCCAGGCCTGGGATGGGGAGCTAGGATTTGCCTGAGCTGCAATACCCCAGTTTACAATAGCCCAGTCTGCAACATCCCAACCTTTACGAGGCTCACCGTGATTACAACAAAGCCATGTTTTAATCACAAAGAATGTCACCTTCATGTTAAAACGATCCAGACAGTTTTCAGTGGATGTGGTTCAGCAGGGTCCTCGGGCTGAAGTGTGCCCATGGTATTACCATTGTTTTATTCTGAATGAAGAGAGAAACTAATTCACTGTCCTTTTGTACTGGGGATAGAATAATGCATGTGATTTTCCACTTTGAAAAGATATTTAATAATCCCATTTAATGTTGAGTTAAACATTTCATTGTTTGCCATGACTAATCCACAGATTTGAAGGGAAAATTCCACTTTAAAGTGTAATGGAGCTTCTCTGTTCCTTCACTTTTGAATTAGTACTAACACAATCTTGAAAATAAGTACCAATTTGTGGAGATATTTTGCAGCACGTGTCCTAACACACTTATCTTAAGTGCAGTTAAATAGAGGGTGCTTTGGATAACAAATGCAAATTCGGTCAGACTGGTAAAACCAGTGCAATCTTCACACAGAGAAACCTTCTAATTAAATGAATAAACTTATTCTGAAAGATGTTCAATGAAGGATGCAGAATAGGATTATTCTACTCCATCAAGCACCCTTTTGATGTTTAATGAAACTACAACACCAGGTAAATTACGGGTTTGTGTTCACGGCACACTTTTTAATGAGATTATAAAGAAAAATCCAATACATTACAAGTGGGTTAAATATATTTTTATATCTCTGTCTGGAGAGGCAACCTCCAGAACGATCATTTAGAAATGTGCAGCTGACTACCGGGAGTATATTGAAAGAAACGCACTGTTATTAAAACACAGAAACCACAGAACTGTTGCTATTTTCAATCTGTCATGGCCAGTGAATACAATATAAAAATATGTAAATATTTATGTGTGCACAGTAATGACCTATAGTAACAAATTCCATTACAGTATTTTTAAAGAAACACAACTGCCCTAGCCATTTTTGATATTTCCATACTTTAAAAAAAACACTGTAGGTGTCAGGATTAAGGGGAAAGAGGCACTGAAGCCTCATGGGCCGTGAGGCATGTGCCACGCTGCACGGGGTTACAGCCCTGTTAACATTTCCAAGGAAATGAGCCTTATTATTCAAATACTTCAATTATACGAGCTCTCTGCCAATTTGAAGCAATTGAAAATGTCACACCTCGGCGTACGAGGGTGATACCGGCACCAAATGGTTTCTGTGTAACCAGCCCTGCTGCTGGTGACAGCAGCGATCCTCGTGACTTCCTGGGGCACACAGTTCGGCTGTGGAAGCTCCCACCTGGAATAACCCACGGCACCAAGCCACGACCTGCTCACCAGATGAGCTTCAAAGGCCACCCAAACCCACCGAGCTTCCTCAGAGAGGTTTGCTACGATCACCACCTTCTCCTGAGCAAAAGTTACACTGCCTGTTGTCCAAAGTGGGTCAGAAACATTTCACCACCTCTAACTCTGCCCTAAGGAGGAGCCCAGCCCAGTCAATGTGTGTGGGAGCAGGACCCATTTATCTGGCACTTCTTGCAAGCCAGGCACTCTGCCTGCAAGACAAAGTCTTTAAATCCTGGCCAAATGGCTAAATCACTCCTCCTCCGCTTGTCAATGCTTGCTTTTGTGGAAAGACAAGTTGTCTGGGGAAGGCTGGATGCACATCTCAGCAGTCTGAATTGGACACAAACTAATTGGAAACCTCAGTGCAGATGAACTGCTGTCACCCCTGCTCTGCCAGCCGGGCAGCGGCTCCCAGGCGCTCTGCACCAGCAATCAAAGGAGGGCCGCGTGAAAGAGAAGGATTTGAACACCATGGAATTCATCCTGCAGTTTCCCCTGAGATTATGGTGCTTGATGGCTCCAACGCATCACAGATTCCGGGAGCTGCTGGGAGTTGTGACTGGAGACAGACAAATGGACATTCTCAGGCACAGATTTGTGAAATTTGGGGGAAAATTCAGTTCACTTGCTTCTAAATCCTCCATAGCGGAAACCAAGATTTGTCTGACAGCCATGTGACATAAACTGAGTTCCTGTATTCAGTAGTTAAAATTTTGATAAAGCTTTTTCTTTTACTGAGAGACTTTGAGTCATCAATAACAACAGTTCCAACACCAAAAGCGTGTTCATACAATAAAACTTGTACCTCAGGGAAAAGAATAAGACTCTTTTTCACAGAATCAACAGGAAAAACATGGTTACCAGGCTTGGAAATACTGGGAAAGAATACTTTTTTTTCTAAAAAGAACGAGGTTATGTATGCTTCAGACTCATTCACAGCCCACCCTACGGACTCATTGCTGTCCTGCACAAAACAGGTCTTGAGCCTTAGCTCATGTAAAGTACTATTGGACAGAGGAACATGAAACACTGGAATGATGTCAGAAAACACAAAACTGTCAAGTAATTTTGATTTTAGTAATGCAATGGAAGCGCCTCATTTTGACTTCTTGTTCCAAACTGATTAAAAGCTGGTGAGTTCTGATAGGCTTTGGTTTAGGCACGAAGACCTGTACAGTTGATGAGATTGAGAAGGCGGTCAGTGTTTTGCTGGTAGGGCTGGACTGACCCACGCACACACAGACACTTCTGCAGGTCTGGTGGCACCTTTGGCTCTCGCTGTCACCTCTGCTTTGGCCGTGGCCGTTGCCCCACCCCAGCGCTGAGCAGGGAGTGTGTCCATCCCTCAGCCTGCCTCACTCCTGTCCTTCTCGCTCCCCTCACCAGTGCTGCCAGCTCAAACGCCAGGCTCTGAACTGGGCCACCTGAAGTGCTGACACACGTCCCATTCCGTCACCCCTTCCAGAGGACGCTGTCGCTGTAAAGTACCGAGAATGGCGAGAAACGATCTAAATTCAGGAAGAAAGTAGTTCTGTTTCTCTTTTAATTAATTAATTCATCTTTTTATAACAGGGTTCGCAAAGAGTGTGTTGAATGGCATAAGGCAGTTGGGTGCTCGGCCATCCACCCCTTGAGGGGATTGGTCAAGCTCTAAGACACTTATTCCAAAATATCAGAAGGCCAGAACCACAACAATCCTGCATAACAAACCCAGGTGCAAGATAAGGAGTTAGTTTACAAAAACCCATAGCCGTGTTTTTCACAGCTTCTGTGAGAACCGCAAAGTTCTCACAGAACGCTGCAGAAAGCTGAAAGATTTCTCTACCAAAGCTTTTCAGCATCTACAGGACGCTGATGCTGGAAGGCAGAGAGAGGCTTTAGGTGGACAGCTGGAGGTGCTCATGTCTTAGGCCACGGCAGCTAAACCTGCCAAACCTCATCTCTCACAGCACACAGCTCACACATTCAGCTTCAAGTGTGTGGAACCTGAGGATCACCAAATTGCTACTTTAAATACAGTGCATTAGCCTGGATGAGGTCGATTGAAGAAGAATGCAAGTAACAACTGGAACATCTGAGTGCTTCAATAAAAACCACACTGTTAACACAATTTAGGGAAAAACAGGATGCTTAAACTTTGCATGTAATTTAATAATATTCTTCAGGATAAAGAAAAAGAAAAAAGATGTTATCTGCTCTCTTGATAAATGCTTCAAACTTACAGAGGTCTGATCTTCATCTGGTTTAACTCAGAGTGACTTCACTTAAGTCAGAGGAGCCATGAAAGTCAACAGCAGATGAAGAGCTGGCCCTAGTTTGCTATTCACTAATCTTCAGGGAAATCGTAAGATTATGGACAGAATACTTTCTTTCTCCAAGATAAGGAAATATAATATCCCTAGAATACCTCTTATCTACTCTCCAATTCAATCTGGAAAGTCTTTCCTCTTTTCCAAGCTTTCTGTAGAATTTCTGTTCCACATGCATAGCCTTTCCAAGTTTATTGGCATTTTTAATGTGTTAAAGCTGTCACTCCATTTTTGGCCACAGATCCTTCTTTCCCTGAGTCCTCTCAAAAATTAAAAACCTGTGCTTTTCCTGCTCCTTTCACTCCTCAGAGAAGCTTCTTCCGTTTTTTGTGGATGGAAATATTTGCGCCAGTTACAATTCCCTTGAGCCTCTCCGTTGTGTTCCAGGTTCTGACCTCCTCGGTGCAGTGTGTGGGACAGGGCGAAGCAGCGTGTGTGAGCTCTCAGCATTGTTTGCTCCGTGGCAACTCTCATCACCGCCACACCTCATACATGGTATAAAAGCAGACTGGATTCCAGAGAAACTCGGGAACCGAGCGTGTCCTCCCGTGTTCCTGGTGCTGTGGTGCCATCTAGTGAGTTAGCTACAATACTCTGCCTGTCCATTTTTGCACAAAAAACAGATTTATTTTAAAATATAATACTAAATAAATATACTGCTGTCCTCCACAATTGTGCAAAATTCCATAAGCAGAGTAATCAGATCAATTAAAATTTGTACCCAAACAGTGCCCTGAAGCATCTCATTCCCAAGGCACTGGGGTTGCACGTGATTTAACATTCCACTGAAAGTATAAAACTTGAATCTTTGATAAAGTCATTCCAAGCAGAAACAAAGATGCTTTAGTTAGTGATACCCAGCTCGTAGACTACACACATCACTTGTGTAATTGGTCTCAAAAAGCTGTTTACACTGTTTGCCACACTGGTAAAGGGATGTGTAAGGGCCTGCTATTTACCTCGAGTATTTTCTTGAAATCTAAAGTCCTGCAGAGCTTCTTTGTAGCAGATGCTCAAAATCACCAGGAAAAGTGGCTCAGTTTTGAAGCCAATGGCTTCAAATGGGAAATTTTCCATTTAACCCTTCCCATCCCTCCAGGTGGGACACAGGATTTCTTTGTTTAGGTCTTCACCTCCTTCAGGGGAGCTCACTCTGAGCCACAACTGGAGCCCATGGAGGGGACCCCAGGACTCCCCCATGAGAGCCCCAAAGAGCTTTTAATGTTACCCTGCAGCCACTGAACACCCCTGACAGCCTGGCAGCTCCACATCCGGCTCCCGGCCAGCCCAACCTTTCTCCACTGCACAGAAATGAAAAAACATTTTCCACCTGGTCCCATTTTATCCTGGATATCATCAGGCTCCAGCTCCAACAGTTTAGAAGAGCCAGTGAAACCACACAGGCATTGTTTAAAGCTCCACCATTGTGTCATCTTTGTCTTAAACCTCCTGCAGAAAATACCACACGATCAAAAGCGCTTTCTTTTGTCTTACGTGTTTCCATCTCACCTCTACTACTGCTGCTCTTTATGATACTGTAAAAACCAGCCCAGACCTACAAACCAGCTCTCCCGTGTGATGGCTGCGATAGCTGGAGGGGGCTTCCTCCCAAGGGATTCCAAATCACGGATCTGATCCAAAATCAGTTAATGAGCGTCTTTTCACCAATCTCAGAGGGGTCTGGAGCAGGCCTAACACCAAAGATGTTGCCTATTAAGTTAAATTCTGTTTCGGATGACATTTTGGAACTGTTGGCATAGTTCATATTTCAGTTTCCATTGCCTGCAAACAGACGAACCTAACATTTTACAACAGTTTTACGCAGAGATTGGAAATATGATTGAAGTTATTCCTACTGCTGCTTTACTTCATTGAAGGAAATTGGTATTAAATTGTTGGATATATTTATGTGCCCACATTTGTTACTACTTTAGCCTGTCTGAAGTACCTGCAACCTCCAACGCTTCATTCTCACCATTAATTAAAACTCTTCCAACGTTAACACACCCAGGAAGGAGGATTGGGGAGCAAGCGTTGTGTAACAGATGAACTCATATAAAATCTAAATGTGATTTAATTAGTTGATAATGGTTCATTAATTACAAAGCTAGCGAAATGAAACACACTGTTGTGGAAACACATAATGGAACTATTGAGAAAGAATAGATTTGTTTTTACTAAGTACTTGTCTGCTAAGAAAACCACCTGTGCAAATAACCGGCTCAAATCAGATGACAAGCAGATTTTTTATTGCACAAGAAAGATTTGGGTTTCCATGACAACGCACCCAAGTCAAAACAGCAAATTATGTATTTTTCTGCAATAAACATCTCATTTACTCTAAAAGGTTTAACATCCAGGTTTATAATGTGTCTAAAATATATTTATTAGCTAGCAATTATTTAATACAGCAGCTTCTGCCCAGAAACGGCTGTCCAGTGACTGGGGATTCAGCTCCAAGTGTATGGGATCAATCCTAAGCCTTCTGGCATTTTAAACAAATGCTGTAATGCTGTTTGGCTCACAGTAACCTACTGTGAGCTCTGGGGAGAACTAAGCAAACAGTTTAAATGTTATACAAAATTTTTTATTTAATTGAATTCAAGCATTTATGAAATTATATTAAATTAGGTCACATTCATAGGTTATCCAGTATTTAACATTTTCACCAGTAATTGCCTATCCATCCAATTTAAAATTTAATGACATTATTCAAGAAAAAGGTTTTCTTGATCTGAGGGCAAATATGCTTTATTTATAGGCCCCTTTCAGACGGAGAATGGAAAGTACAAATGTGTTACTCATTAAGGCCCACGCTGTTACGTGGCTGGATCACTGAATCCCTCCTTCCCCAGGGGGCCTACACCAAAAACCGCTGGAGTCAGCAAAAGGAGCAGAAGAGGTGTGCTCATTTCCAGCCTTCTGAGTCGAAAAAACGATGAGTAAATCTCCCAAATAACGGGGGGTTTCATCCACCAGAGCTGCCTGGAAGAGGCTCTGGACTCAGACCCTGAGATCTGACAGAATTTTATCTCAGCCAGGGAAACAAAAAGCAGGGGACAGGCCACAGGCTGGAGCCCACCTTTGCTTTAGGTGTGACGCTGTGCCTTAGAAGTTATATAAAATCCTCCCCTTCTCAGAACACTCCACGTCCCACAGGGAGAAGGAGGAGGAGGAGGAGGAAGAGCCTCCTCAGTGTCCACCAAATGTTTCCAGGTCCCTTTTAGCCTGACTTCGCAGGAAAATGCGGCTTGTACAGATGTGCTCTCTTATCTCCTTCCAGTAACTCGTGAAGTTTTTGGCATGCTGGGAAGCCTGGAAGCTGTCCTGAGAGCTCGTGAGGGCACACGCCAAGGGGCTGAGGAGCACGTTTTTCTCTGGGAAATCCACAGCATGTCCGAGTATTGCCCAGTGGATGGGTCACAGAGATACAGGGCTGAGGCTCGTGTGGGAGAGGCAAACAAAGGAAGATTCTCTAGGAAAAATGGCTTTAATTTATAGAGAAATTGCTTGATTAGCGTTTCTGGGCACAGAACAACTTATTTTCTTTCCTGTGATCAGCCCCAGGCTGCATGGCAGAACACACCTCGTTCTGCCTGGAGTGATCACAGTGACAGTATTGAATCCTCAACCAGAGACCGCTTCTGGAGAGCAGCGCTTCTTCCACAAAGATTTTCTCCTTGTTTCAGCCTGAGCCACGTTAAACAAGGGGTTAAGACAGAGGGAGACCGAGTGCTGCAGCTCCAGCCTTGGTCTGGAGCTGCGAGGGGCATCTGCAGTGGGCACACAGCAGGGCCAGCTGATCCCTGGTGGCAGTTCTTTGTGTAAAGTGACACACGGGGCCTTTTCCTGCCTGATCCGAGCTGGATCTAAGGATGAGGTAGCTCAAAGGGGAACTGCTGCAGCAGCAGCAGGAGAAGCAGGGGCTGGACTCCAGCCACAGCTCTGGAGGAGAGCCTGGGCCGGGCTGGAGCAATATGAAGGTGCTTAACAGTGTTTTATGGTCACTTTGGAAAATAAAGTGCAATAATCACCTTCGAGTCTGGAATTCAAAGGTAGATTGTTGTGTCGTGAGTGAAAATAGGCAGCTGGATCAAACACCTTTTAATGCATGTATTTTTTTTTTTTTAAAGACTCTGAAAATAGCCTGGGTCAGCTCTGCTCCTTTTTCCTAAACTTTCAACTAAAAGAAAGACTTTTTCCTGTTTCACTGAGAGTACATAAATACAAGTCAAATCCCCCTGAGAGTTCTTTAGAACAAAACCTGAATATAAAGTTCGTGATAAAAGGAGAAGTTTGCTTTACATAATTCTGCTCCCGATATCCACAATTCCCAAGTGCATAAAGAATAACAAAGTAAAGCTTAAAAGATGAGACTGAGAAAGAAGCAGTGAAAAACAAGGGCTGGTGGAATTTAGGAAAATCCCAGCGTGTTCAAACATCAGACATGCTGCTTCCCATCCGCAGAGCACATCCTTTAATCTCAACAGCCCTTGCACCGGCGAATGGGAGTAAGTGTGGAAGGAGTTTATGGGATTAGCTCTGCCCTGCCCATACCTCTGGTCCCACCTATAGAAATATTGCACAAACCAATGCAGGGAGCATCTCCCATTTCCTCGCCCTCTCGTCTTTGATTAATATCTGTAGCCAGTGTGCTAATTACTATTCAAAGTAAGGGTCAGATTCTGTGAGCACTGACATGCAGATCATGAGAAGAACCAAAACATGTCTGTGCATGTCAGCTTCCAGGACTGGGCACAAACTCTTGGGACAGTGGATTTGGCACGTTCCATGTCCCCTGATTTGGTCTGGGGCGTAGCTGGGCAGTTCGTGGTCACTCTCCCCATGCAGGGACCAGGCAGGCACTAGATGGCTCCCGAGTGACAGGCTTGGTTTGTTTAGAACTCCAGCTTTCTAATGATATCTGCCCTTCCCGGCTTAGAACTTTGTCCAAAATCTCTGTTCCCTTCTCCTCGCAGAGGTTTTTCTGCAATTCAGCTTTGCCTTCTCAGGCACTGTGGAGTTTGTTGTTTCTTGAAGCGGATGGGATAAAACGGGGCTGCAGGGGGCTTGTGGCAGTCTGGGGCTGCCAGCGCTGCCCTCACGCCTGGACACAGCTGTGGAAGGAGGAAGGATTTCCTGACTTCCACCCCAGCATTCATGAGGACCTGCAGAACTGGGTTAGCTTAGCTGGGAGCCAGCTTAACTGGCACCAGCTGGCTTCCCCTGGCTGGTCACGTCTCTTCAGAAGTGACTTTCATGTTCCTTTTCCTGGAGAAGCACTTCTGGTCCTTCTGAGAATGTGACAACACTCTCACCCTCTCAGAAGGCAAACAGCTACCGCCAAACTCAGCTTTTCAAAAGAAATGGGCTTTGTAAACAACAGAATGCTCTTGAAATCATCCCCCTGTTGTGATGTGGTGACCACACAGGAGTACAACTGCTCCCAGCAGCACAGCTCCAAGTTCCACAGAAAGTCTGCTCGTTGAGAGCTTTAGTAGCCTTTCTCCAGTAAACAGAAATAAACAGAAACCTAATTTCCTCCCTGAAAAGAGACAGAGGCGCACACTTTCTAAACATGGCACGCACTTACGATCCCAAGGTAAAGCCTTCCATATGGGGAGCGTGTCATGGAAAACTAGGTCAGTTTGCCTGTCACTGGATTTGTATTCAGTGGCTTGGACACGGACACTGGCAACGTGGAAATGCTGGGCAGTCCAAGCTCAATAATGAGTACAACTGTCTGAAGGTTGTAACACTGAGAACACTGAAGTTTTGGGCCCATTTAATGGTGGCTGAGTGACAAGGGTTGGCCTCGGGAGCTGTTCAGGACATCATGGGTGTTACCCAAGTGCCCACTCTGCACTCCTGCTCCCGTTGCTCCTGGAAGGAAAGGTGCATGTGTGGGCAGAGGGGTCCCAGGGGTGGGCTGGCAGCAGGACTGCAGGACACTGCCATGAGCTGTTCTGTTCACCTCTGCATTCAGGAATTATCTTCTGTAATTTCACAGTTGCCTGGTGAGGAGAAGTGTATCGCCACAAGGACAATCATCACTAGAATTCTTTCTGGATGTGTGAAAAGGGTCTAGTTAAGGTCACCTTAATGGTCTTGAAACCCTTGGCTGAGATGGGACCTACTGGCCAGTGCAGTGAGCCCAGCTGGACTGTTCAGAAAGAACAAAGCCCCGAACTCAGACCATTACGAGCAATCATTGGGGAATTACCATGGTCACACAGCGGAGGCACAATGTAGAAAGTATCAATTCCTATCGAGTTCCTCACTTTCCCATTCCCTGTTAGTGAAACACTTCACAGAACCCCAGCAGAGAAGCTGGGATAAAGAACAACAGCAGCTCCTTGTGCATATTAAATAGATTTCCTGAGTCCATCCTCCACATGAGATTAGGCAATACCAACGTTTGAAACTTTTAACCATTTGCATTTTGAGAGATGAGACAGGGTAAAATGTTGCTGTGCTGCACATTAAACTTATAAAAGCATGGCTCAGTATCCCATCACACACCAGCAGCCTTCCAAACTCAGACAGGAAACACCTGGACTTCTGTGGTCAAACATCACTGGGAGTGCAGTGTGCATTTTGGAACAGATCATTTCGAATTGTTAATAAATATTCATCTTATTGCAGTAAAACACTGTGTGTCCCCTGCTATAAACATTGGTGGAGCTAAATTAAATATGTGCAAGGTTAGTCATCTTGACTTTTTTTTCCTCCTTTTTTTTCATTAAAAAAAAATGAATGCTTGAGTTCCCCTCCAAGCTGAAGATAATTCCGTGGGATACACAATTTACATATCTCCATTTCTGTTACATTTATTTTTTGTTAACACATTCACCCATCTTTTCTAAAAGGCTCATTATAAAGCTCCCTAAAATGAAGCCTTTGTTTCCTTTCCTGGGAAAAGCCTTGCACCTTGGCAAACACAGCCCTGTAGGCTCATACAGGAGCTCACTGCCGCTCCCCTCGTGGTCTCAATTTGAAAACCAAATCTAGAGATGTCCCTAATTATGTGAGAGCCAAAGGGCAAAATGCAAATTGCGTACAAGTTCTCAGACCTTTCCTCAAGAAGCTGCACAAAACCTGTATCTCTATTTTTGCTGCGTTACCTTTGAGGCAAAGGGCTCCAGAATCATGCCCTGAATTGAGATTTTCCAAATTTTAGGATGAATCATTTAATTCTTGCAAACCAGCCTTGAACTGAATGAAGCCCTGAACTTTCTGCTGCGGAAAGAGGCAGAACAGATGATCCAGGCTGGACTCGGTTCCAAATCATAACACAGATTTGTTGAAGGTCATGATAAACAAATCTTCCTTCCACATCCTTATACATAAGGCTGATGCTTTCTAGATAATTTGCTCAGGTTTGGGGGCTGTTTCCATGTTTCTCTTGCCTAACTATCTTTCTTTAAAGCTTGCTTGCTAATGCTGTATTTCCGTGTCCTAACAGCTTGCATTGTTTAGATTTAACATAAGCATTCACCAATTTTCTACTAAAATATATTGCCTGTGGAAAATTAATATATTTTTCTGTCT
Organism: Struthidea cinerea; assembly: GCA_013397865.1. Lineage (NCBI taxonomy): Eukaryota > Metazoa > Chordata > Aves > Passeriformes > Corcoracidae > Struthidea > Struthidea cinerea. The sequence continues at coordinate 2,154,294 of VZTI01000538.1, read as the reverse complement.
TTTCTCAAAGCATTTTAATACTCAGGAAAACAAGATATCATAAATCTCAGGAAAGAAAAGCTGCTTTCAATTGAGCAGAAAAAAAATAAAAGGCAAAGTCTGTTGTGCATGTGTGTCAACAGCTTTCAAAGCTGCGAGCGAAGCACAAAAAGCAATCAGAAAAATCCTACTGCTCATACAAAAAATATTTCCCTTGGTGAGAACTCCACCAACACTGAAGCAGCCTTAAAACTTGGCTTATCATGTCTGTCTGTAGCTCCACAAAGAAGACTACTTGTTTCTATTTTCTGAATGTGTTGAAAACTAGAACATGGCAGCTGTAATTCTGCTGCAGAGCTCCCCCAAACAAACAGCAAAACAACCCTGGCCACCTGTTTTGAGCAGACTTCAGCTGCAGAAAATGCCTCTCCAAAGGAAAAGTGTTGGGGAATATTTATGAGACCCTAAAAGCAAGTGGGTTCTAGCTGAGGCTTTTCTATACACTGCGTTATTTATGAAATATCTGTTGCTTTGACCCCCCTGCCCCAGGGAGGTTGTTTATTTGTGCAGTCATCACTGCTGGGAAGAGCAGTATTTCTGTAGAGTGAGATGCAGGATGCAGGCAGAGCTGAGATTCCAGCCTCAGTTGTTACTGCTGTCCTACAGGGACAGCAGGAGGAGGATGGACCTTCTCCAGACCTTCTCCAGATCTCCCCTGGGGCTGATGGCACCTGAAAGGGACCTGTCAGGCTGCATGATGGTCAGTGGGCACAGGATGCTGAGGCAGGGGCAGCACCCATCCCTGAGCACCAGCTCTTCTGGAGCCACCTCAGGCGTGTTAGCCCGGCCCAGGTAACCAGTGCAGCTTTGCCTCTGGAGGGGACGGTGACATCTGGGACTTACAGCCCCCTGGAGTGACGTGGGCACTGCTCACAGACTCCTACTCCCTTTGAACACTGGTCAGCCACCCTATGGAGCGTTCCCCGGATCCTACAGCAGTCACAATATCCAATAATAAGATAAAATAAGTGGAACCATAGTTAGCACATCTGCTCTGCAAATTGTCTCTGAACCATCCTCTTTTCTCCCAGCAGGGATTTTTTCATCTGTACCTTCACAGTGCTATGGATAAATAATGCCACAATCCCCCCTGCCCTCCATCCTTTGCCTGAGGATATCCATAGAGCTGCTCCTCCCCACACCCTCCCAGCTATTGCCACACTCAATTTCCTGTCTTCTGTTGACACAAATAAGCTTGCAAAATTGCAGACATTCTGAAAGGCCATTGTGTTCCACAGATATTGGTAATTCCATAAGTAATCAGGCAGTCTGGGATTTACAGGACACGGAAAACTGCGTGAGACGCCCAAAGTGTTCAAATAAATAAATAATTTCAGATAATGAGCGGGTCAAGGGCTTGGAAAGGCCGATGCAAAGCATTCTCTGGAAGTTTGCGAAGTTCTCTTTAGCAGCATTGCCTACAGAACAGGAGGGCTGAGTAAGAAACCCAGACACTCAGCTAAAGATGGACAGAGAAAGGTGGAAGAGCTTCCTCAGTGGCTGAGCTGCTCTTCCCTAAGCCCTCTAAACTGAAGCAATTTTCATGTAATAAAGAGATTACAGATCATCTGACATGAAGACTGTTTCAGCTGAGTGGCAGCTAAGCAAAGCATCCAGTAGCTTGATTCTTTTTTTTGGCTGATCACGGCCAGTGTGCTGGAAGTGGAATGGAATGGGAGAAGATTAGCTCATCCACCTTGAACAGATTTAATAATCTCTTTTTTTTTTTTGTCAACTCCCTCCTCTAACTAGCAAAGAAGGAGAAGCTCCCATCAATACCAGCCCAGCTCCCAGCCCAGCCCAGCACCATTCCCTGGAATACCCAGCTGCCTGTCCCCACTGCTGGATATTCTCGTGCTTCCCATCTGCTGCCTCGAGCTGCCGCCAGGCTCGGAGGTGACTTCACCGCAGACATTCACGTGGAGACCAAACGTTTTCCCTGCAACCTTCAAAACACTCATGGTCTTACTCGGTACCTAGAGACCTTTCATTCCAGGATTTATTCCAGCTGGACTGCAGAGCTGGGCTGAGATTTCCTCGCTGGCGTTGCCGCACGCTCCCAGGCTGGGGGAAAGCTCAGCCTGCGCCGGGGCCTCTCCCGCTCTCATGAATGGCCTGTTTGTACGGGTGGTTCTGCCACCGGGCTCGGGACTATGAACACTCTCACTGTTACTGTTTAACTACAGTAAATCAGTTAAAGACTAACTCTGCTGTCCCGGAGAAATATTTTATTTCATGCGACGGGACTGGCCTACAGTCCTGGATCTGACTCCCAGACTGGAAAGGCTATAAAGAACAATGATTTTGGACTTCGCCGCATATTTCTCTCAGCAACTTAAACACACACAGAGTAAGGAAGAGAAGGACTTTGTGCCTTAGCAAGCTCACATGTGAACACATCTGCCTTTTCAGGTGGAGAAAATAGTCCGCTAGGTCTAAAAAAAGTCAGCAAATAGGTATTTTTAATGAAAGATTTCATTGTGCGTTTCTCTAGCAAACTAAAGAGCTAAAAGCAGGCATTATTATGGTAACTCCTAAGCGACCAGTTCAAACAGGGCAAACACAGCCCTGCCTGACGGATGTTTGGATAAATGCCGTTCCCAGAAACTCTCCAGATTCTAAACGACAGCATCTCATTTTTCCAGGAGCCCCTCAAGTGCGACCATGTGGATTTTCAGTGGCAGAAATATCCTGCTCACAGCTGATGTTTTGTTGTGTTTTTTTTTTTTTTCCAAGACAAGTCAGGAGAAAACACATAAATATTCTTCCAAGCAGGTCACTTATTTCCCAGCTGACATGCATTTTGCATTCCCCTATTTTCACTCTATTTTCCCTACACACACAGTCCATACTGTAATAGGGAAAACAGTTTATATGAGAACATTGGCCTAGCACAGCTTAAATTCTCCTAGAAAATCTTGGGTAAAAACCTGTGTGGGGCTCTTTTCATTGCAGATTGGAGTAGTTTTATTTAATGTGCAGCTGTTAGGAAAGGATTCAACTAAACTAAAGTTTAGTTTGAAAACTGGAGTTTGGCACCAGTTAACTCTGGTTTTTGTTTGTTGGTTTGTTTTTTTTCAAAAAACAGATTCAGATTATATCGTGGAGACTTTTCCATGCAGAGAAACCCTTAAGTCTGTATCATTTTGAGATCCAACGCTTTCTGCAACCAAACTGCCCAGCTTTAGGATACAGAGAGGATGGTAAGTCTGTTTTGCATTATTCACCATCTGAGTAGGGACTAATCCCAGTAGAACATGCAGCCATAAAGCAGTGAGGGATGAAAATCAACTCGACTGATAGGGAGGATGTAAGAGGAAAAGCAAAACCCTTGATGCAAAATAGTAGAGAAAATGAGTTTTAAATCCCCGTATGAACAGAACAAACTTCTGACATCTGGAGCATGATTTAACACTCCACCAGGTGCTGATGTATTTTGTGTTTTCAGAAAAGCATATGACAATTTTGTATAGGATTTTTGCTTTAATTATCAGTGTGTGAAAACAGCTTTAAGGAGGTGATCACAGCAAGTCTGAAGCTTTGCTCTGATTAACAAATTAGCCAGTTCTAAACAGATCAAGTAACAGTCAGAAAAGCTGATGACCCTTGAAAGCAGGCTTAAACTTTCATTGGGCCACTTATTACAGACCACTTGCTCTGGATGCAAACCATATCAGGTGTGCCCCCTTGGACCAGAAAATCTCTTTATTAAAAAATGAAAGAGCCCTCGGTTTTCACTGGATGCTTTGAAGTAACAGCAGTTATTCCAAATAAGAGGGATTTTCAAGAACCAAAGAGTCTGTATTTAAAAGAGATTGCTTATACTGGCATACTCCAATTTAATTAACTCAGATTTATAAGTAGAAAGTCTGCGTTACTTGCATTTGTAATAGGAAAGAAAAAAAAATAAAAAGAGTTTGTCATGAAATAGAATTTATAGAAAGGGAAAGAGCATTTTAAAAGTTAGCATATCAGAAATACGATGTTGTTGAATGCTGAAGAATTCCCTTTTCATATTGGGGGAGACCCTTTTGGAAAGTTTTTGCCAAATGCTGTAAGACCCTAAAGTGACATTCATAGGAGCATTTTCCTGGATTCCAACAGGTGCTGAGTTGGGTAGAAGCACACTGAAAAATGAAGCTTTTTACTTTTATCTCTGTGGTTTCTCAAATTTTAAAATACTAAATCCTTCCGCTTCTCCTCACTCTTCAGAGGTGCAGTTTGTCAGGAAGAGAAATTATTTCTGGGCTGGAGTAACTCAGTGTAGCTGAGGACCTGTCTGGAGGATTTACTTGCTCAAAGATAATGTTCTCCTACACACATTTGAACAGGTACAAATGAGGTGGGATCCCACAGACTGGGGTCAATGCATTGCCTCAGAGTTCAGCATTAATAAACTATCTAACAAACCATTTCAATGATTCTATTTGTGGAAAATTCTATTTGTGAATAATTCATTTCTGGCACAGAGTGAGACTAGGACAGTACAGCAAACGACAGCATGTACTGAATTTACAGCAGTCACAGTGTAAATTATCTATGCATTAATTTTATCACTGATTACAGATTCCCCGTGGGAATGGCATTCCTCCTCTGAAGCTGCACCATCATATGCTGTAGCATTAAGTCATGAGTGGTTTCACCATTAACATGCAGCTCGTAATTGCTGCTGGGAGAAAATGTAGGTCCTGACCTTGCAGGTACTTCTGCATGAGTAACTTTATAAGCGAGTGTATTGCACAAAGAGCTCTCTCTGGAAAACCAGAATGCCTTTCTCCAGGAATTAGAGAGTGGTTTGTCAGTAAATATCTTCTCTAGGGGAGGGTGACATGTGACAGAGCCACCAGATTAAGGCTGAAAGCACATCCAGAGTTCATCTCTGTAGGACACACATTGCAGAATGCATCCTGTGATGGGCAACCAGCTCAGGGGGATCTGACTTCATTCAGGGGTATATTTATTCAGAGTCCAGAACATATTTTCCCAATCTCCAGGTTTCAATCTGCTACAGGATTTCAGTTCCAAAGTATGATCTAGTCTAGCTTGGGAATTTTCATGGGGAGGCTGTTAGTGCATCTGGTTTGATTTGTTTCTAATCAACCACTGTGGACTTTTAAAGTGTATTCCCTTGGAAAGTTTAGCTGATATTTTCAAGGAAAACAATAAAGCAAATTCAGCTTTGACATGCACATTTTTTTTTGCTTACACAACAAAAACTTTTGCTTTCAAGTCTGTGATGTTCCAGAGGCGCTGGGGAACAGAACTGTTTTTTCATGCCAAAGTATGCATTTCTGTTGTAAGTAGATTATTTAAAGAAACCCGTCCTGTTAAATGGAAACCCTCAGTGCATCAGTTCATAAGTGAACGTTGCCAGTATCAAATTAAAAAAAAAAATCAGAGTATTCGACAACAAAAAAATTATTGCAGATCTTTGTATTTTTATCAGCTACTGAAATTACCTGCGGGAACCTTAATTTTCTGTGTCAGATCCATGCCCCAGCAGGTACAAGACCCAAGGAGGCACTAGGGAGCAGGTTTCCAAGTCCAGCTTCAGCAGGCACTGCTTAAACTTCATCCTAAGTCTGTGTCCCCGTGGTAGGATCTGATTCTCTGCTGCCTTCTCCTCGTGTTTTCACTTGGCTCCAGCATCAGTCTGTTGGTTTCCTGCTCTGTGTCGTGTCCCAGTTCCCATTTTTGCCTGGAAATTTATCTTTCTCCTGGTTGCCCTCCAACCTCAGCTGACTGCTGTAATTAATGGCTTTGATATCTGCCTTATTTCATCCCTAGCACTTTCTGGATCACTGAAAGGTGCCCTTTGGAATATTTACCCACTTCCCTACCCTCTGGTGGGTGCCTGGCTGCAGAACATGCACCGCTCAGTAGAACTGCCATCCTTTCCACACGCAATATGAAATAACTAGGGAGGTTTCCAAAACAAGGGTTTTTAACAGCACCCTTTTATTTATTATATGTTTGAGATTGGCAAATACCTGTAATTAGTCATCCTGGGCACCTTTTCAGACCATTTTTTCAGTTATTCACACTTTACCAGCTTTATCCAGGAGGCTGACATTATCCACGCTGGATATCTGCTTCATGTTTAGTTTTGTGGAAAAATTTTCAAGGAAAAAAAAAAAAAAAAAGAGGCTCATCTGTTTCTGAGAATGAATATAGGGGAAAATACGCTGGTTTGCACACAGGGAGTATTAGGACATCAGGTTTGCAGTGACAAATTGTGCCTGCACAAGCAGGGGCTGGCTGGGGCAGGAGATTTAAACTATGGGGCTCCGTTCCAGGGGAAAGGAACCAGAGGGACGCAGAGAACTGGAGAATCATAAAGGTTGGAGAAGACCTTCAAAGGCATGATGATGGGAGAGTTTTGGGGGAAATTAGGTCTGTCTTTTAAAACAGTCAAGTGTTGCTGCAGATCACTGGAAATGAGCTTTTTGCAGGTGGCCACAAGCTGGACGCTGCCCAGTGCCCAGCGTGAGGCCCCTCATCTGGCTGATCTGGAGTGCTGCCACCCCACAGCCTCACAATACAGTCCTGTTCCTTCTCTAAACATTCAAAGTGATGATGTAACTCTAAATGCTCTGAGAGATCCCATCTAAGGCTCACAACATGCCAAGTGGCCTGTCACCCACCATGGAATTACCTTTTTCCCTCTGTTTCAGGTTCGTACCTCTTAATGTCTCACTATGCAGTTCTGAGGATTAATTAATGTTTGGGAAAACACCACAAAAGGGGACAACTGTGGCAAAATTAGCAATTCTGTCCTTGCAGCACTGTGTCAGGGAGTCAGTCATGTGAAACAGCCACTGAACAATTCGGGGAACACAAAAGTCCTGTAAAGCTGCTCGTCCCAGCCAGGCTGACCCTTGTGTGCCCTGGAGGGAGCTTGGGGGGACAGTGTGTGATCACAGGAATAATGGAAAGGACACAGAGCTGGCCTGGCCGTTGGGCCTTTCCATTTAACAATTTAACAATCTTTTAATGCAGTTTGGATGTGTAAAGGAGCACATGGCGCAGCTTCTTGCTGTTTGCTTTAGGAATCCCAAACTGCCCAGCTGCTGCAGCCCTGCACACACGCTAACCCCCCACAAATTGCTCTCGTTGCTAATCAAAGTGGCAAGGGCCAAGGTCAGAGTTCAGCTCTTTCTGATGTCAAGGGCCTTCCCCAGAGCCCATGTGATGCAGGAGTGCTCTTTAATGCCAGCTCCACTAAGGGCTGCAGCGTTCACGCTCCGCTGGAAGCTGCCTTGCTGACACGCGGGCTGGGTTAAGGCTCCTGCTGGTTAATGCCTCCAGCAGCCCACTGGCTGCTTTCATGAAGTGCACCGGCAAGATTAAAACTGCCTGGTTTTCTTCTCCCCCCGCGAAGTTCACGAGAAACTGCCAGTGTAATTCTAAAAACCCGCGAGAGCACCCAAAAGTGCATCTGAAAGGGGAACAGGTCTGTGAAGGACGTGGACATTGAGTCCCATGGTTCCCAGACCAGCTCCGAGTGATTATTCAACACAAACTCAAAGCATTAGGACAATATAGATCATATCTCTATTACAGTTGGGGGGAAAAGGCAAGCCTGATACTCAAAGCTTTTCTCCTCCACAAGCTTTTATGTTCCCTAAAGAAAGCTGGCATGCTTATAGGGAATATCTGACACTTTTATTATTGCCTTTTCAGGAAGAAGCTAATATTCAACATGAAACAACACTTTGCCCTTCAAACTTTAAAAACCTGAGTGTTTACTGTGACATTTATAATTCTCACCCCAGCAGTGAAAGTCCTGCTGACATGTGTGGAAGGGTGAAATCACAAGAGCTGGAAGGCAGAGTGTCAATCTGGGTTTGGCTCTTCTGAATGGTTAGGTGCTGATCTCTTTTTACTGGATTGAAAAGTAGTTGGGTGCCTAAATCGGGGATCTGGATTTCATTAGGCAGCAGGGATATTCACTGGGGGCTGTGGAGCTCAGGTTTGCATCATTCCACGTTTATTTTTGGCTCTAAAATGGGATTTGGCTGTGGCTCTGATATTACTCCTTGTCATCTGAAAAGTACCCCAAGGTTTTCTGTGCTGTCTCCTCCTCTGTGGCTGCACTCCACATAAACTGGATTTTTTTGCTTTAAACAGATGTCATTTTGGATAATTTTTTGTCTGTGCAGATAAGCATGTTCCTTGTGTCACCATTTCTTATGATGACCAAGAACCAACCCAACTTTTTCTCACATTTCAATTCTCTAGATAATCCAAACACTTTTTTCCTACTAAACTTGAAGTTAAAAGTAGGCACGGGAAAAACAAGCTGTTGTACTTTCCATTCTCTGAAATCCTCTCTCTGCTTTCTTATTTCTTCGGACAGTTGGAGAGGGTACAGAGTAAGTGCAGTACAAATCAAGATAGGTAACTAATCTGTTTAAATTCAAAATAATGGTCTCTACACTTTCTAGCTGCTGTTTCTTAGTCCTTACACAGTGTTTCTTCTACTGTGGGGGTCCCAGTCCTGGGGCACTGGGAACGCCCTTGGAATCTGCATCCTAGGCTGTTGCTGCTGTTTCGGTGGGAGCTTGGAAATTTTACAACTTGCTTTTTCATCCCTATTTGTAAATGGGCCAGAGAAATCAGCCAACTTCTTACCCACACGTTGGCCATTCTTCTGGAAGTGTGAAAACATGACAGCATTTTTTCCATCTTAATAGAAAATGTCCTTCTCAATGTAAATATTTGTGGATGAAACTCCCTCCTCATTTTCTACACCAGCAGCTTCTTTCTTCTTCAAAGGGCAACTTGAAGTATTTATAACTTGAGCTGATTACAAATAGCCCATTATTTTAGTTCTAGGAAAATTTCTCACTACCAGTGAACAGCTTTTACCACTTTGTACTCCACTAACACACTTACTAATGGTATAACTAACTAGGAATGAAGAATTCATAGGTATGCAGAACAGATTCGTGCAATTAGAGGCCACATGCTACTTTTCATACTTAAATCTCTGATTAATTCTTCTAACACAATCATATGGAAAGGCAATCTGATCCACATCTTGCCTGTTCAAAGTTGTTTATGGTACATGATTAGTCTTCAATAAGACAAAAATGTGAATTTATATTTTCTTTTGCACCCAGGCAAGGCTACAAGTAAATATTGTATGACTTCAGAGGAATTTAGTATATAATAAAGCCGATCAAAAATCCGGCCAATTGACTGGGAAAATAAATAGCATCCATAACTCCACAGATCTTTAACTGGAATAAGAACGTAAATCATTGGGGTGGATTGATCCTGGATGGATGGTGCTGGATTGGATCCAGGTGTCAGCAAAGCTGCTGCACCACTGCCCTCCTCAGCTGGGCAGGGGAGAGGAAAGGCAAGGAAAGGCTCGTGGAGGGGGATAAGGGCAGGGGGAGATCCCTCACCAGTGACTTTCACGGGCAAAACAGACTCCAGCGGGCAGATGAGTTTCATTTATTACCAGCCAAGTCAGAGAAGGATAATGGGAATTCAAAACTAAACCTTAAGACACCTTCCCCTGCTCCAGCATAAGTCTTTCCAAGGAATGCAGCCTTCCCCCTTCTTACATTTGTTATCCCAGAGGTGCCAGCATGGTTGCTGATGGGCTGGGCCTGGCACTGGCTCCACTGGGCACGGGGGAAGCTTCTGGCAGCTTCTCACTGCAGCCAGCCCGGAGCCCTCACCACCAAAACCTGCCCAAAAACCCAACAAAATGGTCAAGCAGCTTTCAAACAACCAAGTCGTGAGAGATGAGAAATATCTCTAAGTTTAGTTATAACAAAAAGGAAAAGATGAACAGAAAATGAAGCTGTAGGGCACATCTCCTGGTGTTCTTTTTTTACTAAGCACAAAAAGCAGTGATTTATATTAGCTAAAAACCCAACCTATCATTTTTTTAACTGACCATATTTTTTCCCGCACACTCATGAGCTGATGACAGCTGCTCAAGGCTTTCCCATAAATGACATTCCTCAGCATTTTACTAACGCAGGCCTGAGCTGCTACAGTATTTCATCTGCATGAATTAATCTCTGTGAATTAATGTTATGGCTGTGCCGTTCTCATTTGCCATTACTTACATGCACATATATTCCATGACTACTTGAACAGGAATAAGGTTCACATTTTCTACATAAATACATACTCTTTATGTCTCTCCTGACTTGCTCTCATTAGCTCTGCACTAAATGATGTTAGACATGAGGCTGAGTTAGTGTTGACTCTGGAATGCAGCAGTTACACGTGGCTGACTGGCCCCTTTGCCGAGGTTTATAGTGTAGTTTTGTACTTCATAATGCAGCCAATCTTTACAATGTAACACCCCTGCTAATAAAAATAAAATTGTTACGTAAGGCCACTATTAAATAATGAAACCACTACTATGTTTAATTCACCTATTAATTTCTGTGTGGCAGTAAATGCTGTTATAGAGTTTGTTATTAATGTGAGTAACCTCAAGATTGCTGCCAACACTTCAAACATAAAATTTCTGTAAAGATGCTGAAAACAAATGATATGATGCTTTGCAAGTCAGTCCTTGTTCCAAAATCAGGGGCAGGCTCCCAGTGATTAAATGAGAGTCCCAGTAACATTATGGACTGCACTGGAATGGAGGAAAGGAGAGGACGCTGAGCCCACCTGCTAAATCATCTCAGGTGCCTCTTCCGTGGGATTTCAGCATGTTATGTTGCCAGTTGTTTCTGGATTGACTCAGTTAAGCAATTTATGTTCACCTTTTGAGCAGAATCATAGAATGATGGAATAGTTTGGGTTGGAAGGGACGTTAAAGATCATCTTGTTCCAAACCCATCTGCCCTGGGCAGGGGTGCTGTTCTCTACATCAGGGCCTCATCCAACCTGGCCTTGAACACTTCCAGGGAGGGGGCAGCCACAAACACGTGAGTGTGCATGAAATGCAAAGAAATATCACAATTGTGAGATTTATTTTCAAACTTCCACTTATTTCCATTAAGGACGGTGTAGGACCTCCAAGACAGATGCCAGAGTCAGCCCCCCTGAACACCGAGGTGCTGTGACAGGCTGGAGACAGCCCTCTCACAAACATAACCCTTTCTAGCTCCAGACTCCTTGGATCATGGGGAACAAACAGCTCTTTGTTATTACTAGAGCATACCTAACTGTAAAATATAATTACTATCTACCTTCATAATGAAGGAACTCTGAAATAAAACTCCGTAAATAACTAAAAGAAAACACAGCAGCTTTAACAAAGTTCTGCCTCAACAAATCTTCACTGTGACCTCAGGATTCAATTTTAACAAGTTGGTTTTAATCCTGTTAGTTTAAGATCAAAGGAAAAGATTCATTGGCAGGGTTAAATGAAGCAACATTGAAGGATTTGGAAAAATAAGGCCAATACCCACACCAGTCCTTCTGTCCTAATTAAGTTTATATTTTTTCTAAGTATTGCTGGCAGGAATTAATACTCAGAGACCTAAGCCAAAGTAGCTCACTTTAACCCAAGGACATTTTTTCACTTACTCTGACTGTAGTTCAAGTTTTCCATTTTGAAGTATTTAGCTTAATTTCCTACTTGAGAAAGTAAAGCTCTTCTCAGCAACTCTTCAAGTAACAACTATTTTCCTTTTACATGACTGAGGCCACACTGCTGGGCTTGACATTAACTTATTCTGGTCTTTCTGAATAGTTCCCTCTGGTAAAGGCACTGACCCTGGTGCAACTTTCTCCTCAAAAAAATATCTGTTTCTGTTCCTGCAGCTGCTTTATCAGTGTGAAAAAATGGTGAGAAAATGAATCCTAAATATCAGTGATCTTTGTAGCTATGGGCAAATAAATTCTGGCATGCAACAATAGACATTTAGTGCTCACTGCTCAAAAATGAGCTTGTGGTGGTCCAGTTCTCAGTGGAACTTGTGCCCGCTCAGGACATCTGGCACCACTCAGAACATCTGGCACCTGGAGGCAGGTGGGCTCTGCCTGCTCTGACAGTGCAACTGCTGTTCAGATTATCTCCAGCTGAAAACATTCGGGCTACTGGGGCTGGTTAAACCTCACAGCTTTGCACAGAGAAATTAATTCCTGAGCAGCAAATACTCCCTGAGAATGGGTCACCTGTGGACTTTCCCTTGTTCTACAGACATCCTAAGGAGGAGGGAGGTGTTGGAGGACAACTCAGCCTACACGGAGAATAGAAACAGACAAGCCAGATGTAGAAATCTCTGAAAGAGAAGTGAACATATAAAACTATCACCTCTAATAATTTTATTTATCCTCTAGTCCTTCCAACTTTACACTGCCTGTCCCTAAAGAAAGAGCTATCGTTTGGGTTCCCAAGACAAACACTTCAGTGCAAGTTAAGTACTTGTTACATCCCCATCCTGTTTCTCCTTTTGTCTGTACAAAATCTTTCATTAACTTTCACTGATCTCATCCTACCCTGTGGTCTGGATAACTGCTGTAGGAGTTGCAATTTCAGTTGCCTCTTTGATCTCTGCAAGATGAAGGATAATTTCCGTTTTTAAGTGATTTTCCTTGGCTCTTATACAGCCTAGCACATGGTGTAAGATTGTCCTGAGACAAAATGGAGAGGTTGAGAGGTGGTGGTAAAATATCCAGAGTTGTAATGTCAGTTCTTTGTGTCCCTCCTGAAAACCAGGCGACCAACAGTTAACTGGGGCCATCCATTTCTGCATCTGTGTGTGTACATGTAATGCACAGACTTAATTAGAACCAATTGTGACTGCTGAAGTGTGACATTACTGAGCATAACATGTATTTTGTCATGACTTCAAAATGAAAATGTGCCTTTTGACTTGTTATGGAAGTCTTGCTTGCCAGACATTTCTAAATAAAGCCCAGGAGACTGGATTTACATCTTCCCTCTCTTAACCCTTCTCTTAATCACTTCCCTCTAATTCCACTTTATTTTTTTTCAATGTGTGTGGCTTGAGCAAAGCCTCTTCTCTGTAATTGTCTTCTAAATTGGCAAAAGGACAGTGCAGGGTGTGACCCTCCTCCAGTTTTTGTGCACAGTTTTATCCTCCCAGGGCCCCATTCTCCCATGAGCTCTCCCGCATCTCTGTTAAGTAGCCAAGATTATACAAAGCAGTCAGATTCCTGGTACACATCTGTGTCTTCCTACAGCAACTGGAGCCATAAAATGAGTTGTCATCGTGGTATTTGATAATATTCTGAGCCAGAGGTACTGTATGTTCACATCTGGGACGGAGTGGGTTCCCTCTTTTGGGTGCAGAGGATGGTGCACCTCGCTTGCACAAAAGTGGCGAGAGATGCAGCCAAGGATTTCAGAGGAGTAAGAAGGAAAGAGTTCCTCAAAATGTTTCTCTTTGTCAGGGATTCATGTTAAGCTATTTCTTTTATTGTGTATTCTGCAGCCACTGCTCAGCTTTCCGAGTGAAGGTTCCCCCAGCTCCTTGTGAGCACTGAAGATGCTTTTGTTGCCTCGGCACATCCCATCCCATTCCCTGCTCACGGCCCTTGTGCCCGGGACGAGCTGCCCAGGCTAACACAGGAGAGTGCAGCTGCCAGGCAGTCCAAGCCGACGTGGGCTTGAACAACACTCAATATTGTGTTCTTGAGGAGCGATTTCAGAGAAAAAACACACATTGTATGTTAGTCTAACATTATTGCTTTTGCCTTAATTCTCTTCTGTTTGCTAAACCCGATGTTTTCAGCACCTGATACTCAGCAGCGAGCTGGGCTGACAGCTCTTGGCATGCACTGGTTTTTTAATGACTACCATCCCCTGGCACACACTGACTCCTTTAATGAGTACCAGCCACAGGCACACATACCAGGGATGTAGAACAGTTTCATTAAATTAAGCGGAGGCACAAACTATCACAATTATTTTCTTACTAATAAAGGCAAATGTTTGCATTTATTTACACTCTGCTGAGTTCAAACTGAATACATGATCGGCTGTTTTGCAATACCTCCCACACCAGTTTTGATGGGTTTTTAGAATAGGCTTTTCTTACCAAACACAGTATTTCCCAACGTTTTGACTGTTCTTAAGGGCACTGCCGTGATGAGATGCAGCAGCTGCCCGTTTCACATCCCTGGCTCCAGCCCCAGCCCTGCCCTGGGGCGAGGTGTCGGTGTCACCTCCGTGTCCCGAGCAGGGGCTGGGTTCACCTCGGTACAAACCCGGCAGCGCTGTGTGCTCAAGCTGCTCCATCACCTGCACTGTGCCCGGTTCTTTCTCCCGATAATCCAATTTACCACCTCAGTGACTGAAATTAAGTGTCAGCAGAAGGGAGCCAGCACGAGCTGTGCCCTGCGGCCGATCCGAACCACTCGGCACTGCTTCTCTGACCCACCAACAAATACCCAGGACTTGTCCCCAAAGTTTCTGTGCAGAATCTTTTGTTCCTCTCCCACAACCATCAGCCAAGGGGCCAGTAGCTGGGTTTCACTGCTTTTTAACTGGGTGAGGTTTACTGGAGCATTTTAGTGTGCCAGACTAACCCAACCCCACTGATGGCTGCTGTAGGTGTGCAGGCTCTGTAAATCTGTAGAAGTGACCTAAAAGTGAATCTAAATGATGATGAAAGATTTATCTAGGCCCTTGGCCATTAAATTTTCTTTGTGGCATCACAACTGCAGCAAGAAAAGCTTACTGTCTTCAGGATGCATAATGCAACTTGGTTTTATTTCTGTTCTTTGAGAGAAGTTTACAGCAAAAGGAAAAATAGATTTTTATTCCCTATTCACTGCACACTGGAATAAAAACTCTTATCTGCTTTACATGGAAATTAGTAGTATGAGCTACTGCATACTTTTCCAGCAGAATAATCTCTTTAAAAAAAGAACTAGCCAGGAAAGTATTCTTTCTACCTAAATACTTATTATGTTATGCTAAACAACAATAACACGTTATGTGAAATGAATCATGTCGTATTTAGAAACTACTATTGTTAAAAAAAGAGCATTCACAAAAATTTGATCTTCTGAGTGGTGTATTTTAGTATTTAAGAGTAGAGACTTCTTAGTTGAACTCTGCAAGTAGGGCACTTTTGAAATTTCTATCGGCAAATATGAGTATTTTGGAATTCTCCTCTGATCAATAATCCTACCAACAACCATACCTAATTCCTCCCTTTTTCCTCCCTTCCTCCTTGTAAGATTTCTGAACAACCAGGCAAAAATGGGGTAAGCACATGAGCCAGCAGATCTCCCGGCACCACTGACAAAACAATTCTCATGCTCCAGTATCACCGCAGTAAGAGTGTTGTAAAATACACCCTGAGCTCTCACTGGCACATCCCCACACCTTCCTGCTGTGAACAGCACTTGGCTCTGAACCTCTTGGTCTCCCTGTGGATGCTGCTGCTCCAGGGAATGTGGGCTACAAAACTCTGAAACGTTTTGCTACATCCTGCTGCATTTTTTTTCTAGAGTTCTGTGTGTTTCTTTCAGGTAATGTGGTATCAGGTCAGCATCACTATCATGCTACATATCTCCAACAAACTGCCCTTACTGAAGTCATAAAAACAAAAGATTTATCTGTAGGTATTTGTACAATCTCAGTATTGTATCAGCATTTTATAGGGTGTATCTGGAATTCCCTCTGATTTCTCAGATGTCTTTAATTTTCTGCAGTAATGTAGGTAAGATTAAATGCAAATCTTGGCAAACAAACCTCTGGCACTGCAACAAGAGAGAGATACGGATTTTTTCCTTTATTATTCTGCTAGAAAAACGTGGAAAATGAAGGTTTATTTTCTCCCTAAACTCTTGCAGACCTACTTTTGTATTTTGAGCAGGATACTTATGTACTAGGCATTAAAGTTCTGTGGTGAGAGTGGCCTGGTTCTCTCAGAGGATGTGGCATTGCCATGACTGCACACACATGGGCCAGGTATGCACCACTACGTGCAGGATCTCCTGCAGCTGATTTTGCCACAGAGGGAATGGGAAAAGGAGAAGAAATGGGTTCCTGTGTGCACATGGCTGGTGCGAGCTCAGGGAAACGCTGGGGTGAACTCCCAGCTGGTGTCAGTCCCACAGCCCTTGATGTCAGCGGATCTGCGCGGAAGAATTGCAAACTCGAGCGTATTTGGATCACACGCTGCTTCTTTGTGGCTCTATAGATGTGACAGATTTCCTGTTGAGTCCCAGCTGCTCTCACTTTCCCGTTTCACGGAGCAGATCCCCAGCGAGGGTAAAATCATGGAAGATGGGCCAAACCACGGCTCTGCCCCCTCGCACAGAGGAACAGCTGAACTCCCCGGAGGCTGCGTGAGCGTGAACGGCGCTGTGCAAAAACCACGCAGCAGACAGTCAAAACCCAGCAAATATTCCAGCCTTGGAAATGTCTGGAATGAGCTGCAGTGCGTGGATGGCCGGAGGAGGCTGCGCAGGCTGCAGAGCGCTGCTCGGGCTGACTGTGATTTATGTCTGCTTCCAGGTGCATGTAAATTTTCCATCCCCCATATAGACTCGAGCTCTGCGCTACAGTCACAAGAGATTAAAATTCCTGCACATTTTCTGGAACTATCAGCCCTGCTGAGAAAGGAGCATGGGAAGCGCCGTTTGTTTTGTGCTTACAGGAATCCTTCACAGATACATATATTTTCTTAGCGTCTCGTATTAGCATGAATTAAAATATTCCATTTGGGCGAGATGTTATTTTAGCTAATTTCCTGCAGACTCTTTTCAGTCCTTTCCTTGGTGAATGGTGAATAACTCTTCAGTAGAGCCCGGCACTTTCAGCCCCTGCTGCTCAGAAGAGCTCTCTGCTTCTCAAGTATTAATTGTATCTGGTTATGTTTAAATGTCATCAAAATATGCAGCAAGTGATCTGTGGGGATTCGCATTTCTACCAAAAATCCAGCCTGCACCTTAACTTCCCGCTGCAGGAATCTGGGATGGGCTTTTCCCGCTGTGCCTGTTGCAAACATCTGCCACTTCTGAACACTGAATAGAGCCCTTGCAATCCAAATTTTAACATTGTAACCCAACCCTTTTAAGAGAGAATATTGCTATTTTATTCATAAACTGTTTCAAGAAAGGAAAGGGGGAGCAGAGGCGAGGAAGGAAGCCAAGAGAGCTTTGAGTTGCTTTCTGTTTTCAAGTGTCTCGGGGAGCGCTGTGCCAAGAAAAACAGAGGCCAGAGCAGTGAGCAGCGGGGAGATCCTGTTACAGCAGCCCAGCACCTCGGGAGACGGGGCTGCCTCCGGCAAGGAGAAGGGAAGAAGGGGAGGAACAGGGACCTGGCTGCCTCTGCACCCCAACAGCTGCCTTTTGGGGGGCGGTTCATGACAGGGACCCCATTCTTCACGCGATGGGAGCTCAGCGGGTCGTTCATGCGGGCAAGACAAGCAAAATCTGGCCCTGGCTGGAGCAGAGCTTTCAGAAATGGGTGACCGGGGAAAGGGAGAGAGGGCTCATTATTATCAGAATAATAAGCAGAAGTAGGAAAAGTGTAAGTGAACTTACACATGGGACTGCAAACTGCTGTACAGCTGGTGTGGCCAGCTCTGGGGCTTAGAGCTTCACCAGTGAGCTCACAATAAGAGAAGGAAAACAAAGACACCCTTTCCCAGCACAGATGTGTATTTTCTCTGGGTATATTTGTTAGTCTTACATGAGAAAATGAGTGTTTTTGTCTAGTTAGGGTACCGATTGTGGAAAATTGCTTAGGACAAGTCAGCAACTCCCTCGCCCTATACATTTGTACGGGGAGTTTGGACAAGCCTACAAAGCTCCTATTTATCCCCCTTTTCAGAAGGAAGCAGGGCTGCAAGTCCTTCCAGGCAGGCAGAGAGGGAATGGGAAAAATGCAGAGCACATACCAGTGAGCCTAAAGACAGAGTCTGGTCAGCCAGACTGTCCCCCACCCTACCCATGAAGCCTGTGTCTTTCAGAGGGATGATAAAACACAAGCAGGTAAATTAAAAAGTGAAACTTTGAAGCTGTTACGAGCAGTGACACCAGCCTGGCCATTGCCCCATGCTGCCACTGAGAGGGGCAGAGCTGGTGAGCCCAAGGACCGGGCCAGATCCTGCCTTTTTTTTGAAGGATCATTATTCTATGAGGGGTCAGGGCTGGAGCAGGTGGTGTGTGAACTTTCCCAGGGGGCAGTGACCTGCAGTAACCCTGCTATTCCTGGCCCTCGTGTCTCCGAGGGGAACTGCCACTCTGCTGGTGACAAGGACTGCACAGGCTGGGAATGCCAGCGATGCCACGGGACACTTGTGGTGTGTAAAACAGAGGGAGAACAAGGCAAGTACAGCTGTACTGCTTCTTGACAGCAAAGATGTGGCACTTCAAGGGTCTTACAACCACCACAAACTCCCTCCAGATTTAGGCTGGGACAATATGGCCCTGGGATGCTAAAGCCACCCTGCCTAAGTAACACAAGATCTTTGTGCTGCCCTGGGAGAAACAGGGACTGCTGAGAGCACTCAGAGGTCTTGATGGCCCTGACCAGCCTCACCTGGGCTCTCTGCCCGCCCCACCCACAGGCCCAGAATCCACTTAAGCTCAGCTGTAGGGCTTTATTCCCTTTCTAAGCCGTGTTGGGGCTGTCCTGCTGCCTGTTCCTCTTTCTGAGGTGTTTGGGCTTCCTGGCTGGACCACGAAGCTGCCTCGCTGCCTTGGCTCTGTCTGGAGATCACCAGCTATGGGTAGGACACGCTGTTATTGCTGCCCTGCTTTATCAGCAGTTTTGTATTCAATGGGGTGTTTTACATTGCTATCAAAGTTGCATTTTAGTTGTATAAGGTCAAGATTTGCTGTCTGTTGCTGGTTGAATCTTGCTGGGGTTTGGCACTTTGCCTAATATGTTGGTTGCAGCCTAATGAGCCTCTTTGCTAAGGAAGACAAGCAATGGGCACAAAAATGGTCTGGGAAAGGTTGTGTTTTGTTGTGGATGGAAGTGCTCGTTGCTGTGGTGCAGTTCCAGGCTCACAGTGAAATCCTGGTCCAAGTATTTTTGGGAGGCATTGCATCTTAGCACTGCTAGGCTGAGGGTCTCTCCTGAAGGGGAGGCTACACCAGCCCTTTCACATCCTTTGGTTGGAGGGACTGTTTGAGCTCTTGGCAAAGCTTGGAGCAGTTCAGGTTTGCTCTGATTTGTGCCCACAGTCCCAAGCTGCCAGAGATTACTGTGGAAGAATGAGTGATCATTTGCTTTAGGCATTTCCATGAGGTTTCAGTCTATGAGCTGCCCCTCTGAAACTGCTAAAACCATCCTCTTCCTCCCTTCCACTCGAACAAGGGGAACCATTATGTGGCCCTGGCCACTGGTTTACAGATGAACCACTTTGTGGATGATAAAATTACTGACAGCATTGCCAAATACTCCCCAGCGTACTGAACCAGCACTGTCTGAACTCACAGGGATCTTTATTGTGGTTTCCCTGCCATGCAATTGTTGGATGTTGCTGCTTATTCCTGAACACAGCAAAAATAGCCAGTGCAACTTGAATGCATTTTGTGAAACTGACTTAGTGTGCAACTAATCCTTTAAATCTCTATGGAGACAGGAGAATCCAGTGGTTGGAGCACAGAAATAAGATCCAATAAATGGGTTTCTAGCATTGCCTTCTGCCCCTTGCATCACCCTCCCCACCAATAGATCTCCATCTGTAAAAACACTGCCAGCATCACTCAGCCACCTTTATACGTGGCTGGGATGTTCTGATGAAAAGGGATCTTAACATGTGAAAGACATTAATGAAACTGCAGAGAGTAAAAGGCATCAGCCAATATCCAGCCACAATCCAGCCAGAAACACAGTAAACTGTAACTGCTCACTGCTGGCCCTCTCACAGAGTACTTTCCAAGACAAGGTACAAAACACTGCAAGCAAGCAGTCCAGAAACCTAAATCTGAACTCTGATTATCAAGGGAGAGTCAATTATTTGGGATTACAGAAGTTAATGCACTTCAGGATTGATTAAGTGAAAGACTGTTCTAAAAAAACCCCTGTAATTAAAAATACATGTATTTTTTATGGAGCTTTTCTTATTCTGAAAGCCTTGTATACAGTAGTGGGAGGAAAGCTTATGTTATATATGTGTGTGTACATATACTATCCAAATTCTGCTATCAATTACAGATACAAATCTGGAACAACTCCAGTGCTATTTGCATGGGCCCAAATTAGAACAGACTGTGGTTTGTTAATGAGGTGTGTGCGTTCAGCGCTGGTTGCTGTTCTGTGAAGGCAGAGACTTGTGGAAATCAGCTTTCCATATTTACTGGCGGTATCAGTGCTTGAGGGATCTCTTCTGCTCTACAGCAGTGCAGCTGTCGTATATCCACTTCCCAGTATTTAAAATTATCACCTAGCTTAATATTCAACTCTGTGGTTGCTTGAATAGGGTATGATGACAAATATTTTGCATGTATAGACATCACTTGGTGGTCCATCTCAACGCTTTTATTAATTTTATACTGATGTCCCCACGTGTATTGGATTATTCATCCTGTTCCTTAGCCAACATTCAAGGTCTTGATTGTTTTCCACAGTGAAACTTTGCCTGGGTTCGTCTCTAAATCACTGTGTAGGTTTTGGCTTAAATATAGGTCAGTAAGGCAATTTTGAAATTGGAATGATATGCAGTTGGAAACATGACCTACATTTTCAGAATCCTTAATTACTGAACCAAGGAGTACTAAGCACTGATAATGTTTGCACAAGAAGGCCTGATACACATAAGAAGTGCCTGGAAATTAATTTCTTTTTTAAAAAATGGCATCAGTGCTGCTTCTACTTTAACTCCTCACATGCAGCCAGTGCCAGCTGTGCTTTACTACATTCAGATGGCACTTCACATACCACGAAAATATAGTTTGTGACCAAATTACAGTGTAGTAACACTAAGATTATGCAGCCATTTGGGTCAGGAAACATAAAATAACATCTTATAAATAACTCATTACATCAGCTCCTAGAGGTGAGGAGAAAGGCAGTAATAAAGGATTTAAGCATTACTCATTTTTTATTTTATCCTTGCTATAAAAATCTATCAAATTTTCAGCTATTTTCTTGAAAAGGTGGAAGGACAGGGTGGGTTAAGCTCTTCCACTGGTGTGGGAAAGGAGCTGCATTTCCATCATCCAACAGTGAAACAGATTTCTCCAGTTCTTAAAACTCTGTTTTGAACAGCCTTGATCAGTACCAGAACTGAGAACAGGAAGTTGGCCGAGCACGTTCTGCTCAATAATCACAGGTAAACTTTCTAACAGGCCAGCCTCGTGTGGTTTAGACAGTGCAAGAAGAACAACTGACATGGCAAGGCAGCGTGAGTGGGTTTGTCAGAACTCACACAACCACAGATGCACTGCTGAGGGCAGCACAGTGTCCCTCAGTGCAGCTCCTCCAGTGTCATTTCAGAGCATTTTTATTCGAGCCTTAAGCCGCAATGATCTTTAAATAACGAGGTCCCTACAGATAAATGATGGTTGATTCAAAACTAACAACGCAAACTCATCCTTCAGCATGCTCAGCGTTTTGGCCCATTTCTGAAAGAAAACATTCTGCTGTTTTAAGGAAAGCAGCTGGTTTGTGTTTATAAAATTTGCATTATCTTCACTTGGAACTGGATCATCAGCCTTAGGTTAGAAAATCTGAAAATATTTCACTGGCTCTTTCTTTCCCTCAGCATGTTTCCTCACCCTGACTGCAGGAGTGAGATGGACCATGTGCTCACAATTTACCCTTGATTTCCATCAGCAGAGGTGAATACTGAGAGCAGGGCTTCAGAAAAGTTTCAGGGTGCAGTTCTCAAATACTAACTATGGTAAAAGTGTTCAAATCATCCTAATTGCCACAGGATGCAAGGATTGGCTTTATTTATTCACTTGTGATTTTGCTGTAGTTTTTTGCACTGTTTTTTACATTTTTAACTTTATAAACTTCTGCTAATAGAGTGCCTTTCCCCTCTTTATTCCTCTTATGAAGTAATGAATCAAGTCCTAATTGCCATTAAGTCAAAACCAAAACAAAGGCAACATAAAACCCCTTCATGAGGTGAAATAACTATTGATTTCCTGAGTTTTGGTTAAAAACTGCAAAGGTACACTTGTGTATCGCTGTTGTATGAATGCGAGCGTGGTCTGTTCTCCTGGGCCACAGGCTGAGGGGGCTTTTGTACAAACACAGACAAGAGACACCAGAAACCCACATCTGGGTCAGTGTTTTTTGCAATGACAAGCATGTTTTAGTCGCCATCAACACCAAACTGCCAAAATATGGTTTATGACAGTCGAAGGTTTTGCTGATGCAAATTGTGTTTACATGTCTCAAAACCAGTAATAATAACAGCTACAGGGGAGTTTGTTTAGCCACCAGGAGGGTGGAAGGGGTGCTAGGAGCCAGGTTGAAAGCACAGTTCCTCGGGCAGTTAATGACAGGGAAGGCTGAAATGTTTCTTGCTGTTCTGGGATACCTCCTGGCAGAGTGAACCAACTTCCCAGGATATTCAGCTGCACACTTGGTGAAAATTGCTCTTAAAGCAGGTAACTCCTTTTGTTCAACACCACCACCAATTGTTCTGTGACCCAGGCAGCACCATGCAGAGCCCAGTCCCAGCCCAGCTGAACAGACGACAGCCTGGCCATTTACTTCCACAGGAGCTGGACAAAAGCCATAACTTTTATTTCTGAAAACATTCTGGCTGTGTGTCTTGATTGAGTCAGATGGAATGTTCTTACAGCAACAAATGCCCCTAAATATTTCAGCACAATTGGACCACAATTTCGGTGTGCTTAGCCCTGGAGACACTCATGTATCCATAACAGAGTGGAGTGCAATAACAGCCCACAATAGGAAGGAGTTTTTCTCAAAAACGTGGCATGATTATATGTATGTTTTAAAGCTCCTAAGGGTGAGATGTTTCAAGTCTGCAGATGTATGCATCTATTTTGGGAAAGCACTAAATCATACGAACATTGCTCTGGAAGCTGTGTTTAAGATGTGTGTACATGTGTATCTTTCTGTGTGTGCAATGTTAATGTGGCACATCTGCTGGTCAAGAGCTGGTTTATCTGGGGACAATTGCTCAGGTATTTGAGGGACTCTGGAGCTTGATGGCAACCAGACTAATATTTGATAACGCAGATTAAAACTTGCCTTGTGTTGCTTCCACGAGAGACAGGGAGTGTGAACATGAGAGAGGTTATTGCTCTGCAGGTCACGCTTCCATGGAGCCTTCTGGATGCACACTATTTTTGTCTTGGGGATATTTCTCCAACTGGCCGCTTCTAAAGAGTGAAATAGCTCTGCTTAAAGGGAATGTAAATTATCTCCATTTGATATTTGTTAGCACAGGTTTGAGTCATTATGTCTGGATTAAATTTGTTTTCTGACATAGTTACTATATTGTCTTAATAGTTGACTATTTTTTTAGGTTTTGATACTCATAAATATTACCATAATTTGCAGCATGTAACAATAGGAGGGAAAAGGGAAGGTTTTGTTGTGTTAAATTCCTCCTGCCCCAAAGTGCTTGCTAAGTCTCCCTATCAGAGGTGCAGCAATATAAAAGTATGGATTTTTTTGGTCAGTACAGTTCCAAAATCCTCTACACCTGAGGATCAACAAAGCCCACATTGGACTGTTTCATTTAAAACAGCACTGTCCTGAAATGCTCTGAAATCCTTCTGTGTGTTAAGCCTGACAGGTTGGTACCCACCTGCCTGGGGCCTCAGCCAAACACAGATTTCAGATGCAAGTGTGATTTTCATGAATCACTGAACTGTCGGCAACCAAATGTTTTCTGGATCGTGCTGCTGAGAGCACAGAGCTGTTTTCATGCTTCAGCTTTGTTCCTAACACTTTCTGGTAACTTCTGCTTACTTTAACAGTTGAGATGTACAAGGGAGATGAAATAATTAAAACAGACTGTGAATGTTCTGGATCATTAACAAAAGTATTCATGGCATTAGTCTAAGATAGCGTCAAGAAAATACGGTGTTATTCATTCACTATAATGCACTGCAGTCAGCAAGTGGATGGAGAGCGTGACTGCAGAGCACTGTGAATGTCAGACTGGGCTGGCACACAAAGTCTCTCTGACTTCAGCTGAGAATCACTTCAGTCCCTGCTCGTTGGGGGCCTGCCTTTTCCATTTCAGTGCACTTTCTGTAAGTAAGAAATGTTACTGTTCACACAGGACTCAGAAGAACTCCCTATACTTGAGGGCAGGACTTCCTACATGGATTTGCTCATGGATCCTCCCACTTCTTCCTTTGACTCTGTTACCACTGTGTATATATTTGTCTTGAGCTCTGTGAATATGAAATTGTGCAGATATTTGAGTCAGACCTCAGTGTCTCAGGGGGAAGATTCACAGCATCAGTTCTGGCCCTGATACCTTACTTTTGGTGCCTGTAGGAAAACCCTGAGCTTTCTTGCAGCCTGCATCCCTTGGTGGCTGGCAGCCAAAGGATGAGTGTGACAGCCTGCTGTCCCCTGTGACAGTGGCAGCGCTTCCTGTAAAGTCACTACATCAGTGTCAGATGTATTCCTGTGTCGAGGAAACCTTTATATCCTTGCTGGGCAATCAGGACCTTTCAAAGGCCAGGCTTCTGCCTAGGAACCTTAACAAATGATCACTGACTGCATCAAGGGATCTATTTTCTGTATGATGAACACTTTTATTTCATTCTGTGAGGGCACGCTGTGTTTGTACACATCTCCCTGCTGGAGCAGGTCCCTTCCATCCTGCCCTGTTCTGTGGTTTTATGATTTAAGTACAGACATGCATCTTCTGTGCTGGGATTGTTTCTGTTCTACTGCAGGATTCTCTGAGACACTACTTTGCATAAAGCCCAAGCAGAATAATTATAGAGGCTCCAGCAAGACATATGTGAATAACAAACAGAACATAATTCTTCTCCTCTTGCATTATATTGTCATAGATTTCTTGAAGCTTGGAGCTGTACTAGCGTAAACTTCTGCAATTAATAGAAAATCATCACCAAATACTTGCAATTAAGTAATATCTACAGTTGGGAACTATTTCACCAATCAAAGTCATGTTCTGGAAGCCTTCATGCAGTGATTTACACTCGCTTTGCCTGGAAAGGGCTGTGGAGATGCCTTGGTGCCTTTTGAGGAGAGCAAAGAACAATAAATCAGGCTACTTTGGATTCGATTTTACAACTGGAAAAGATTACACTGATCTTGACAAAACAGAGAGGCCAGTGCTCTGATGCACAGAATTTGATGGTTACCACTCATTTTTGTCATGGAGAAGAAAGGAGCAAATTGTCCATATGCTTTTAAATAGTACTGTCAACATACTGTATTTCTAAATCAGCCTAATCCCCTTTGCTATAAATGGAAACCATGCTTTCAGTATTTCTGGTGGGAATTAGTTAACTAAGTGCTAAAACTTGCCAAACTGCATTTTATATAAAAAAGGAGCTTCACGAATCAAAAGCAGCGTTCAGCTGCACATAAATAGGCTCCCAGAAAAGCGTATGCCTTGTAATCACATCTTGATAGTCCAATACCTTGTATAAAATCCAGAAACTATTTTTTTGCATCCGACAGTGTTTACAGCACGGAGCCCGAAGTCTGCCCTCCTATAGTTACTGCTGCATACAACTTTATTTGTGGCAAAAAACTGAACAGGCTTCCTGTTCACAGCTTGGAGGATGCTCATCTGTCAGGTGAGCACCAAGTGTCCAATTCCAGCCGCCCTTTCTGTGGGAAATAGGATGTGAGAACAAATGTAATCCAAAGTAGAATGTGAATTGTCAAATACCTGCGGACTTGCATGAGGCTCAGCATCCAGTGAGGATTGTCTCTCACAGTTTAGACCTTCTGTGCAAGGACAAAACTTTGTTTACCCCAGTGTTGCCTTGTTTTATGGCTGTGGAGGCAAAGGCTGCCTGAAACCAGAGAGAAATCTCAGCTGCACACAGAGCAGGTGCTGGATCAGTATTTTACAGCATTACCTGGAGCACGGAGGCAAAGATGTCAAGGGGAGGTCGTGTGGCATTCGGTTTTAAGAGTCTGGACAAACCATTCCCATTTGAGACAAAACAAGAGGGATGCTCCCGTGAACTGGATTTGGTTGGAATGGGCACCCTGGTGTTCAGCCTTTAGACCCCCTCTGGTCATTCTGGCCTGATACACTGCAGGTATATTTAGATCCCGCAGTTTCCTGTGGATTATCAGGTGCTTGTTTTGCTTTCAGCTGGAGAGGCCCTTTTGTGGGGAGGTACCTTTTACTATCCACTTGACAGCAGTAGATTTGATGGATGTGATTTACAAAGAGGGGGAAAATATGGAGTAAGTACTTGGAGCTGATTGGCAGCTGCAGTAAATCTAACCCAGTCTTTGAAGAGAAATAATGAGTGGTGGGGCAGATGCAGCCCCATCCTTTCCCTCTCTGTGGAGGCATTTCAGCTTGTGAACGGTGCCCTGACTTTTTCATGTGCTGCTGAAAACCAAACATATGGTTCTGCTCAATGAAAACAAGTCAGAATCACTGTCAGATGAACCCAGATTAAAACCAGAAGACAAATGTGACCCACTCGGGTGCTGGGGCACTGCTGCCCTCCCACTCAGCTGAGAGCATCAGCACTCAGTGCCTCCTTCCTCCCAGGCTTTGCTGGGAGCACCCTGGCAGCAGGACAGCAGGAAGTGTTCCTGTTAACAGTGATGTACAATCTCCAAACACTTTGCACAAGGAAGGAGCTGGTATCGATGTGATTATTTGCTGTGAAGAACACGCTATCACTGCGTGGCCCCGTGCCCAGCCTTTGTAAGGGAGACACGGTCCTGGCACAGCCTCTGCTCTCCTCCTCAGAAATCAGGAGCTGAAGTCGTGCAGCTACTCTGATAAACAAGTAACCCTGATGTAATGCAGTTTGTCTCCTCTTTCACTGCTTGTTTTCCCAGGACTGTTATCCCTCCTTCTCCAGGGCTTCAGCCCGCCTTGCCTGCAGTTCAGAGCTCCTCCTGCCAAATGCATTAGGTGGGAAAGCTGACTCTTCTGCAATATTCATATTCCAGTGCCTCTGCCAATTCCTCTGTTTTACAGGACAAAGTAAAGGCTGCCAGCAGAGAGTGAGCCCCTGGAAACCTACAAAATTCCCCCTCAGCATGGATCGTTTTAAGCAGCAGAATAGAGGGATCCTATGTATAACATCAGGTGCTGTCCAGCCCAGTGGCTGCAGCTTTTACTTAAGCACAAAGCTTTGTAAGGCACATCTTGAATTCACTGGAACAGCTGCAGCTCTTAAATCCCACAGGAAGCTGCTCTGGGTTTCAGGACAGGGTGAGACCAGCCTCTAACTGGCTGCTGACCCTCTGAGTACAGCCCCTCACAAAATTAAGCTTTTTGTAATAAAACCACATAAGGAGATGACTGCATTACAATCATAAAGGGTGCAGTGCTTGAATTACTGCTTTAAACTATTTAGAAAGATATTGCTTTGTACATGTGCAGCATATATGGATCCTAAAATAATTTATAATCCTGAATTTAGGTAGTGACCAAGACGATCCATGTGCCAGTCCAGTGCCAATCTGGGGGCTGATGTCACATCTCATAATGTTTCCTATCTGATTTCCATGAGTCTGTGATATATAATATGCATCATGCTTTGCTGTGTTAGATCACATCCTAAAGATCTGGTGCAACATTTGTCAGCTTCTTTACAGAGCAAAAAGAAACCCAAGGAAATGTCCTGGTGCACTGCTGATGTTCAGCCAAACGTGCAAAGCTGATAGTATTTAGCAAATGCTGCTCCAAAACCCCAATGGAGTTGGTAGCAAATCTGATCTGAGAACTTGCTCTTCCAGAGGAACTGCAATTCCCATTTACAAGCCCCGAATCTTAGTCTTCATCCATTTACCCACAGATTTAGAATTTATTTTTTCGAAGACTAATGATATTATCTAAAAAAAGAATGAATTAACATGGTTTAACAGCCAGAGGAAGGAGCATTGCTGTTTTAAGAGAAAAATCCCAGGGAGAGTTGCACAGCTTTTTCTACACAGCTTTGCTCAGAAGGAGATGAAATCCTCAGAGTAAGAGCCCGTGGTGCTGCTCTGTGCAGCACTGCTAAAGGTTAAGTTGCTGGCTGCCAGAGTTCAGTTATCCATCACATTTCTGCTGGGGGAAGGGAGCACCAACTGCTCCTCTTCCAGCTCTGCAGCCAGACTCTCTAAACAATTTCCTGTGCTGGGCTCACGTAAGAGACTAAATTGTTTCTAATACAGGGAATGTAGTTAACCACAACCGATAGACAAATACCTTTTCTTATCGCTCATGGATTACAACACTTGACTGTAAAAGCAATTTAAACCTTACAAATGGCATATTCCAACCCCCAACGCAGGGAGAATTGTTGTTACAGCAGCTTTTCATTACATCTTTGAATGTTTGCACTGAACGCTGATTGTGCTTTTGTTGAAAAATCAACACTACAGCTTTTTATCCCCTGTATCTCTGAAAGTGATGGCTTCATGAGAATATTCTGTAGCTGTGGACAATATTTTATGCTTAGCAGGTCATACTGACGCTCAGCAGCAAAGTAGTGATGGCTCAGGAACAGTTTGGATGAAAAAAGTCACTCTATTTATTAAACCATTGGAGCTTCATATCCCAACATGATAAATGTCATGGGTAAAAGCTGCAAATGTGGATTTACATAACTAATCCCCAAAGACATGAAAGTATCACAGGTAAAATGGGATTTGCCTGACATTGCTTAGCTCAGGGAACTGGGGAATAGAAACAGGAGGGAGAACTCTCATGGACTACACACCTCGTGGTCAGGCAGCAGAACTGCTCCTTCCTCCTCTTCCTCTGGAACTGTCATTTGTATTCCTGTGAATACTCAATGTGTGTAGAGGAATGACCCGTGATGAGCAACCAGGATGGTCTGTGTGTGTCCCTTGCAGTGGCAGGACCTACAGGGGTTCCCTGCAGGCTCTGTGGATTCCAGGGTGGATCACTGGACATAAGGACTTGTGGCACGCTCTGGGAATTTTCTGTTATCAATGAAGTCCTGTTTTTGTGTTCTTCTACGCTTACCCCACTCAAAATGCTAATTACTAACAGGTTATCTCAGCCACATCAGCTTTACAGTAAATCTTCGACTGTGTCTACACAAATCAACACCTTCTAACATAAAGCACGAACGTTGCTTTTCCATTTACCTTAGCTGAATTATGAATAATAGCTTCTAACCTACAAAGTTCTATCTGGCATAAATCGTGTCCCTGGGTTGAAATGCGGTATTTCAATATACTGAGCCAAAATCACCCTGGAAGTCACAGGTTTCAGCACTCTGGGGAAGTAAGAAACAAAGCTTTAATCTGGGTTTGGTACCTCAGCTGCCTACTCAGTGACTACCCAAAAGTTCTGGGTGAAATGAATTGGAAAGGTGCATCCTTTTCTAGCTAGTGGTACAAGTCAGAATTGTTTATCAGCTTTTCCTGGGCTGCAAAACATCATGGATGGTAATCACAGGGGTCTGGTGGGGAGGCAAGACTGTGGAGTGAGCAGAGCATCCAGGGACAGAAAGCAGAAAATCAATGAGCAGCTTTTTCTGCACAGAATTCTACCTGCACTGGGTCTCCTTCCCTTCTACTCTGTACCCTTTTCAATTATGGTGAGTGTGAAACACCATCACTGAGAATAACCGTGTTTTACACCTTTTTCACATGAAGTAAAACAACCACCCAAGGGACAAGATAATGGAGAATATGGCCCATGGCAAAATGTATCTGAAATAATGGTTTCTTCTGAGTGTGAAAATCCTACTGAGAGTGAGAGTTCTACTTTGATTCAGTGACTTGTGGGGAGTGTCTGGTCTGGATCTTAATTCTTCTGCTCCCCAGAATGAATGTCCCAGAATGTGGGGAGTAGTTATGAGCTGCAGGTCTCAGCCTCCTCTGCATTTCAGCCAGCATTCCATCACTCCTCTGCAAGCCATCTTCTCCCCTATAAATACCAGCAGCTCTGGGGCTGAACTATCTTTGGTTAAAGCAGCAGTGACGTGTCAGAGCTATAGATTATGTACATCAACAGATCTTTGCCGGGTAGTGGTTCAGTGTTCAGTACACCCCCAAACGTCTTCCCTGAAAACACCTCCATGCTATGTCATTTCCCACTGTAAAAACTCAGGTTTCAGCACAAATGTCAGGCGTGACACTGAACTCCTTCCCCAAACAGCCTTTGGGGGGCAGGTCTGGTAGGAGCCCGTTTTTTGGGAGCGGGTGCCATTTGTTGGAGCCTGCCCTGAGCTGTCACATACCTTCCCCATCAGAGAACAGCTGCCAGACTGATATAGCCCCTGCCCCAGAGCCCTGCAGAGCTCACGTGCCCCCCTCTTATCTCCCCGGGGGCTGGAGCTGCTGATACCAAATCACTAAAAATGGCAGCAGAAACAGCAATTTGGGGCTGATCTGACAGCCAGGGCTGAAGGGAAGGCACAGTCCACCCCACCCTGCATTCCTTGGACACTCAAATCTCCCTCTGGGACTCTTAGGGTACACACAGAATAAATGCTTTCTCCATCTGCAACTGATGCACTTCTTGCTTTTTATTTAAAGGAGTATTGTTAATTATTAGAAACAAATATTGCAAGCCATAGTTGAATACATAATCCATGGATAAACCAATTTTTATTACGATTGGAGTTTTAAGCAGCTGTTATCCATATGGATGCTTCCCATTCATCATGGAAATGCAGGTATAGCTTGTTTATAGGGTATAGGACTGCAGGTGCTCTAGCTATGGCTCAAAAAGTATTTTAACAAGCTAAGTATTTGTTTTCAAGACCTTTCTGAAAAGATTCCTATTTTGTCTCAGACTTTTTACTGCTTTCTTACCCTCCCGGTAACTGGTTTATGTTTTAAGGATGAGTAAAATGCTGAAAAGCATTCCGTTATTTATGAAGATATATTTTCCCTACTTTTCTCTCTCTTTCTGTCTCTTTATGCTGTGCCCTAATTCCACTGATTCCAGTTCTGTCAGAACTGGTTAGCTAGTCTGGTCTAGCATAACCAAAAAAAAACCAACCCAAAAAACAGTGTAGGTGTGATCTATACTTTAATATAAGCTCAGCTGGTCACACTGAAAGTGATGCCTCCCAAATCCTTCCCCTGACTAGCTCAGGGTAATTTATGTTACACATGTCATATATTGAATTTTTAGAATTATTTATCTAAATCTTAGTCTAGACAAAGGCACTGTGAAACTACCACAAGCTCCCATCTGTACCCAGGAGTAGCACTGAAACAGCCTGGAGAGGATTACAATTGTGGATTTGTTCCCCCCTCCAAGGGAAGCTGCTGCCTTTGTGGTTAAGTCACTCCATGGACTAAAAGCTCGGGGTTCCAGCCCTGCCTTAGCCATGAAGGTGGGTAAATTGAGCTTCTGTGAGTCAGTTCTGGCAACAATTGTGATATAACCCCTCTTGGCTTTGCCCTGCTGTGTATTTTTGAATATTTATATTTCACTTTATTAGAGATAAGCTCTGGTATCGGTGGGGATTTGATTTCTGTGAAGGTCCCCAGGCACTACGAGAGTCACAAAAATAGATGATGAGCCACAGCCTTGGATCTCGTGTGGAGTTTCTCTGGTGGGTTAGAGGTTGAGTAGGACAGAAGGTGCCCACTCTCTCCAGTGCAGTCTGTGTATGATGTGTGAAACAACCCCACCGAAGCCCAATACGAGCCCCCACCTTAATGGGCAGCCCTGTTTTTCATCTGGTGAGCTGCTTAAATAATCCTCAGGGCTCCACTGGGAGATCTGAGTAAGGAAATAACCCCTCAGATACCCCATGGCACTGATACAGAGCTGTTTCTTAGCACCTCCTCCAGGCATGAGCTGCTCTGAGGATGTGAGAAAGCCAGAAATGGAAAGAGCAAATGCTCTTTATCCCAACTCAACAGTTGTCAGGAGTAACAAGCCAGCTGTAAAACTGTCAAATATCCGATGCTTATGTAAAATGCTGTTATTTACCTTCTGCTGCTCAAGTCTGTTCTGCTCCACTCACCCCACTCAGTTCATTTCTCCGTTTAGCACTGGCAGTAGTAACACAATTAATTTTAGCAGGCTCCTGTTATTACCAGTGTTTGATCATTTTCCTTTCCTACCTCCTCCCACTGGAAAAAGCAGTGTCAGTGTGACTGTGCTGGCTGCAGCAGGGGAGATCTGTAAGAGCTGAAGATATTCCATGAGGGGACTGCTGTGTCAACTATGATGTAAATAAGCACAACTCTTTTCTGATAAAGATTTCAGACTTAGACTATGTGGGTTTTAGAACTGACAGCAGACACTGCAAGAGAGAGCCATGAAACCTTCCCATGTGACCATTTCTGATGTGTATTTGTTAAAGTACATTCCTATCTTCCTGTAAGAAATAGGAATGGAGATGCTCCAGACCCCTCTGACACTGCAGAGCTGAGGGCAGCCTTAGCTCAGTTTTTAGGCAGTAGTTCTGCTCTTGCTGGGCCTTGGGGCCCAAATCTGGTCCCATCCAGAGGAACAATAAAAACAAGAGAGCAAACCTTAGAAAATGATACAGTGTCACTTCAGGCCATGAAAGGAATTGAAAGGAATTGATATTATTTCAATGTAGGTATAAAAGTTCATGTAAGAGAGACCTTGAGAAGAGTGTGTATCTTGCTGGCTCATCCAGCTCTGTCATCAGGAATCCCTTAAATGCCCAAGTCCAAGTTGAACATGTTTGAAGTGGAAAGAATTCCATCCATGGGCTGGAACAAAAATATTTTAAAGCATAAGCAAGACATCTGGTCATTGTGCTGCTATTGCAGATGAGATGTTTGTTTGCTCACGCACATTTTGAGGCAGGAAGAACAAAAATCACCCTTGCCCCGACTGCTTTTTATGAAAAGCATACAGAAATTATGTGAACAACTTGCTGAAACCCCTGTCTCACTAAATGAGAAATAATTCATGTGGCTAAAATGAAAACCTTGGAAAGAGTACAACTTTTCTGTACTGCAGTTTGACTCTAACCACCTGTTGCAAGGATTCAAAATAGTTTCCAGTGTCTTTCCACATCCCAGGGCCCACTGAAAGGGGTCTCTTAAAAGGGGTGCTTGAAACAATCCCAGTCCCCACCTGGAAAGGAAAGTGAGTGTGAGCCTTCACAGCAGCCTGGCAGCTGCTCCTGCGGGAATTCCTCCTGCACTGACAGGGGAGAAAAGGCCATTTTGATTTATAACTGAAATCTTACCTTGCTTTAAGTGTGTGAAGTGAGATATTTGCCCTGGTGCCTCTTAAAATGGATCGGGCATCACTTTGCTTCATTGAACTACTGGCTTTTACAGGCTGATAACTGATGATACCAGCACAGAACAGCCACTGCACGAACATCTGTTTAACCAGAAAACCTTCGGTTCCATCTTGAAGAAAAATCAGCTTTTCCTCCCTCCTGCAAACTTCCCTGGTGTTCCCTGCAGCTGTTCTCCCGTGAAACAATAGATGGATTCACACTCACCCCAAAAGAAGCGATCACAACCCAAATTACGTCCCCCTCAGGGTTACCAAGGCAAGAACACCGTCACTTCTT
Source organism: Struthidea cinerea (assembly GCA_013397865.1). Taxonomy (NCBI): domain Eukaryota; kingdom Metazoa; phylum Chordata; class Aves; order Passeriformes; family Corcoracidae; genus Struthidea; species Struthidea cinerea. Next base: position 2,120,715 of record VZTI01000538.1, on the reverse strand, counting down.
GCTGACTTGCAGCACAGGGCGCTGCCTGTTCCACCAGCCAGGATGTTTCCACTTGGCCTCTGCACTTGTGCTCTTGGATTCCCGAGTGATCGAGATGGAGATAAATGTGTTTGGGAATAAAAGGTTTTAGCCCCCTCTAAATTCCTCCACAATGTTATCATGGAAGCTGAGCAGCCAGACAAACAGCAGTGAAGTGTAGCTGTTGTCTCCGGGAAAGACTCTCAGTGAACTTAAAACTTCAGTTGACGGCTTTTCTATTTCTTTGTTATTTGAAGTTTTTCATACACTAAACTAAACGCCCTAAACTGATCGTGGTAATGCTCTGCCTTGAGTTCAGTGGTCTGCAACAGTCTGTGGTTTTGCAGTCAGATTCTCCTGTTTTGGGAAAATCTATCATCTGTAGGTGAGCAGGAATCCCCAGGGACAGAGCTGGCCCTTAATCAGAAGTGTGTAGAATGTACTGTACACCATGCCCCAAAGTAAATCAGTTTATTTAAGGGTGAATGTGAATAAAGTTAGGTAAGTTTTTCATCCAGAAGTGAATTTTAAGTTAAGATACGTCTATTCTTTATGACTAACTGAGGATTTATAAAAATAGTTTATAAATAGTCTCTAGATAAATTGCTTCTTGAGGTCCCAAAAGAATTTAAAACATCTTGCCCTGTGCTTTGTCCCCTAAAAAAGCCTCTTCTGGAGAGGTGTATGCTTTATTTTCTTTCCCTTCCTTGTCTATTTATTTCTTTTCCCTTCTTTTAATGGTAAAGTCAAGGAATTATGTAAGACAACATCTGAATGTATACAGATTTTATAACAAGTTAAGTGTATAAAATTATATTAGGTCTGTCAAGAAAGTCTCTAAATGTCTGTCCAATGGTTGTCCCCTAAGTGGCTCCTTTTGCTTTACGTTTTCTCCCATGTAAAACTATCCCAAGTACCAAAATGTTAACAAAATGGAATCATATTTTATTGTTCCACTAATTTTCCACTAAGCTTTCCCTATTTGTTTGTTGCTGGGCTATGGCTTTTTTCTTCTTCAGAATTTCAATTAGACTCCGCTCTGAGGGTAGGTGGTCTGTAACACTAAACCATCAGGCAATCAGTTTTATGCTTTCCTTTCCAGCTCCAGCTTTTTTTCTCCCAAACAACGGTAGGAAATCCTCTGTCTGACACAGTACAGGGTGAAGAAAAACAAAAATCAGGCCCATTTGTGATTCAGAGATATGCTCAGTGCTCTTAATGCCTGAAATGCCCCCTGTTTTGATAGAACAAAACACTTTAATCCAAAGGCAATTTAAATGATGGACAAAGTAATGGTGGGGAGAGAACAACAACAATAAACTGGAGCTTTAGAATTGACCTTGATCTAGAATTTGTTGAATTTGTACATCCAAGCAAAAGAAAACTTTTAACTGTGGAGCTGAACTATAAACTCGAATAGATCAAATCTAGTTAGATCATGACACACACAGAAATTTACATTCAGAGAAAAGTAATTTTAAATAACTTGGATGCCTGACAATAACACAAGTCTGATGTGTCTCTAAATCACGAAGAGTGGTAGAAGTCAGCGTGTCTCACTTGCCAAGTCATTACTCCAGGTTCCAAGCCTGTATCTACTCTGCAGTTGATGGCAGAAACTGAAATTTAAAATCAGGAATAGAAAGTGATTGCACTGTAACAACTGTAACAAAGTGACAGGAATATTCTGTAAAGGGAAAAAACCCCAATGTTTTTCCATTTTCAAACATTAAGATGATGTTGCATTTCATTTGCTTAAAAAGGAAATATGTAATATTTAGGCAGCAACATAATACATTGTGGTTCACTTTCTCCTGTCAAAAATTTGGTTTTTTGGGAGAATAAAAGCAGTTGGCAATGTGGATGTTAGGAGCTGAAGGCAGCAGAAGTTGAGCTGTTTACAACAACTGTGTTGTTACAAAGTGGGAGACCGAACTAAAAATCTGTCATTGTTTTCCACAAAATTCTTCTCAAGTGTCAAACGCCACAGTTTGGATTCTCCGATGGCGAGTTACGGTTTTACGTATTCAAAGGAAATGGAAAATACATTTGTGCCTGTTATAGATCAGCAAATTTGTTGTTTGTAGAGTATTTTTCTATGTTTATGGACTCTGACACTGAGCAGTGCCCAAGACCCCAGTTGTTGTTTATCTAATGCATATCCTTAACTTCAGGCAAATAAGCAGCAACTTTGGCTGTAGGAAAACAAATCCCACACTTAGCCTGAACACAGAAAACACGCTTAAGTTTCTCCACTGTGATAGACAACTCATGGGGCAGCTTCCTGTCCAGGGATTCCTGCTCACTACAGATTCTACTACAGGCTTGCACAGAACTTCCAGCAATAGTTCCAATAAATAGTTGTAAATTTACTTTTTATCCCTAGGTTAGAACACACTTTATGAACGTGGCCATCAGCTCCCATAAACTCCCTCAGTGAAACCTTCACTGCTGACTTCAGCTAGACAGATATCAAATTAATCAAGCATTATGCTCATTACTTCAGGTCAGGGTTTGTCTGCCAGCTCTTTGCAGCTTTTAAAATACCGTCCTACTATCCCTGGGCACCCAGTTCAATTTCCTTGGAGAAAGGGCTTGAACTGCTGTGGTGTGCAGTTAACAGCTGATTAACACATGAAGGACAGACACAAACAAAGGCGTTTATTCTTCCAGCATGTTTCACTTACACACCTAATTTCCCAGTCCTTTTTCCTCCTGCAGAAGACGATGTACATCACCTCACTGCCTGCGAATATGAATGACTGGGGGTGATTATGAGGCTGGTGGCAAAAAGCCGTCAGGACCTTTCCCAAGACCTCCATTTATAGCCTTAATCTGCATTTTCCTACAAGGATAACTAAATTCTACCACGGTTTATCGCTTCAGTGACAGCTCCCTTGAAGCAGCCATGATAATTGCACTTCTTCCTGAAACATGGGAAAACACTTCCTAAGCAGTTAAAAGCTTTCTGGGCTTAGTTTTTCTCCAAAGGTTTTCTAAAGGAGGGGAATTAAGTCCTTGCAATCAGACACAAACAAGAGCTCAGCACCAGTCTCTGCATCTTGTTCATACGGAACAGCACCTCAGGCAATGGGATAAACAAATGGAAAGCAAATTATTTTTAGTTATTTGAGACAGAAGGGACAGAGTCAGCGACAATTGTATCACCTTAGTTCTGGTTCCTTTGCTCTGTAAATCTATTCAAACCAAGCAGAAAGTCTAAATGTGGGACTAACAGGCTATCGATCCAGCCTGGAGGGCTTTTCCTTTAGATTATGCACAAAATTCATTTCATCCCAAAAGAAACTTCACGGCATCTTCTCGGCCTCCCAACTCCTCCCCATTTCTGCCTGAGATACATCACTGAAGTGTTTCTCATTAGCCTAATGAGCTTGGGTGTCTAACAAAGAACCACAGCAGGGTCTGGGGAAGGCAAGCTGGGAAAAGGAATTGAACTGCAGGTCAGAGCAGGGAGAGCAGCCTTCAGTGGGCTGTACAGCCTGGAGATGTGCTAGAGGCTGAAATATCACCGACTGCTCTCGCTGCCACCCTTGGCTCCGTCCTGGGTTTGTAACTCGCTTTAACATCAGCTGCTCAGCAAGTCTCCCTGCAGTGAGAAAGCCAAAAACTGGGCAAAAAACGTGCTTTTGGGTCAATTTAGAAGCAGAGAAAGAGAGAGAGAACATTTTAATTTAGCAGCAGGAGGTAAAACTGGCTAAAACTGAAGGAGAAGGTTCTCATTGCTAGAGAAAGGCTTGTAATAGAAACAGTGAATAATTCCCCTGCTGCAGAGGAAACTTTGCCTACAAAGGTTTTAGGGGGAAAGAGGGAGGCCAGAAGGAAGGGAAAACAATGAAAGGTTGTATTAAAAAGAAGTGGCTCAGTATGTCCTGGCTCCTTCAAACACAGGAAGGAATCACAGGGCTGGCTGTGTGAACACTGAAATTAAAACAAGAGCTGCTAGCAGGACACTTCTGAGCTGTGAGTGCAGCTGAAGACAGCTCAGTGCATCTGTCCTGTCCCCAGCATCCAAGGGGCCAGACTTTCACCCCAAAATGAGTTAGGGATTCTTGACAAGCGAGAAGGAGAAGGGAAATACCACTAGCAGAGAAAATACAAAAGTGAGAATTACATAAATTCATATTTTATTCCTATTTTATTGTGGTTAAGAGAACTGGCCCAGCTCAAATATGGGAATATGACCGGGTGCAAGGCAGTGACAGTGGCTCCAAGAGGTGCAGCTTCCAGAGCTTCCCCGTGTGCCAACAGGCTTGGTTTTCATATTCTGTGATTCTATCATTACCTGGCTTTTGTTTGTTTGGATTTAGGATGAGCCAAGCTTTAAAGAGTCTGACACACATGGGTTTTCTTTCATTCAATGATTTAAGAATTCTTTGTAACTGCAGACAAGAGATTTCTTTAAGACTTACAAAATAGGAATGAATTCTGACTGAACTACAAGGGAGAACATAAATAAATATGCAGTTAGTGGAGTACCCTAACAAAACAAGTATTTTTTTTTCTTTGCAAGAAATTTGCTTGGGGGAAAAAAAAAGTGCTGTACAGAAAAGGGTTATTTGTTCTCAGGGTTCTGATGAAGATGATAAACTTTTTTTTTTTTTTTTTTTGCTAGAGGGAAAACACAATTAGCCAGAAAGCAGTGGTTCATCCCCACGTGTCACACAGCTAGAAGAGGCTGATGATTTTCCATTTCCATCCCCTCTGTCTGTAGATCAGGATAGGTACTTGGGGATTTCCAAACAGGACCTGGTCTGAGCCAAGAGTCTGTGTCCAGTTTACAGCTGGGGCGGCCATGGAAGCCTTGTCTTTCCCACCATGACCTTCTCCTTGGCAAACCACAATGTTTCTCCATCCAAAACTGTAATCCCAGAAATACAGGCCCTAAAATCCCCACAATTTCAGCCACTAAATATTATTTTTTTTTTGTCCATGATACTGCTTCTTATTTATAAACAGTAATAGAACTTGAAGTAGCAAAAATACAAATAATCACCTTATTCATTTAACTCATGAAAGCTCTGCCCAGAGCCCCTCACCATTTGCTGTCAGATTTTGGGCTTAAGAAGGGAGGCTTGTTAAAAGAAAGGAGAAAAAGATTTCTGTTTAGAAATCAAGTTAGAGAAAAACACTTCAGAGAAGGCTGCAAGGGTGGAGATCAGATGATCTTTGTGTGTTTCTTTAGGAGGAAAAAGAAGTTATGCAATTCTAAGCAGTCATGTGGTATGGCAGCTGCTAAAGTTACGGCTACTTTTTATTAGAGCTGGCCAGAGCCAGAAAAAGGTCTGCTTTATAAGCAAGACCTTTTAAGAAGTAAACTAAATCTTCCTGAGCTGGGAGGCCTGCAGAACTGAGAGAAGAAAAAAATAGCACTAAAAAGTTCATTTTTTTTTTTTTTTCTCCCCCCACCTTCAAATGATTCAGGAAACATTTTCACTCTCCCTTCCTGTCGCTGGTTTCTTTCTCATATTCATCCAATCAATCAAACAGATGTGTAATATTTACCAGTTTTCAGCTCAAATTCCTGCTCAGCCCAAAGGACTATTCACATGCCCGATGTGTGTGAGCTTTTATTCACCCAAGGCAGACACGTGGCCCTGGGTGCAGGCTCTGGCTGACCCTGCTGGGAGCAGAGGGCTGCATTAGCTGCTCTCCAAAGGTCCTCTCCAACCTCAGCCATGCCATGATGCTCTGAAACATCCCATGATTTTACTCTGCCTGATAGAATTGGAGCTGGGATTCTAGTATTCCCAATAGCCTCGTGGTATTTTCCAGGACTGAGCACCTGTGGCTCCTGTCTTTGAGAATCTGTGCAGGAATTAAACTGGGTCCTGAGCCAGGCTCCATCCCCAGACCTGTTCCTTGCTTTCAGCTTTGCACACTTTTGTGCCCTTCAAAGCCACGTGGATGGCGGTGAAAAATAATAAAGATGAAATGCAAACACTACAAGATAAAATTCACCGCACTAAAGAGGCCAGACACGACTCTTCGGATGTCATCTAATCTCTGTCCAAAGAGGATTAATTTTGTACTGCTGTTAAATGGAGCATATCATTAAGCTGTGGATACTCCTCTGGGGCTGTGGATGGTAACTGTGCCAGTGTGAGAGGGTACAGGGGAAAGGCTGCTGCAGGGATGCTGCTCCTGAGATCCGCCGGTCGAGTCCCACAGAAAGGGATCTACAAATTAGTGATTTTTCTTTTTTTTTTTTAAAGAGTATTTTAACACCAGGCTTAATTAGACTATGGAAAAGGGGCTTGCACTAACAAAAGATAGTGTTTTCCATACTCTGACTCTTTTTCCACCTGCTTCACACAACTGAAGCACATTTAATGTATAATTTAAACTGGAGATAAGACACCTGCACCGTTTGCACTCTCCGGGACTTAGAATCCCCTGGTCCCTCACAAAAGGGATTTCATGCACACAAGGATGGGATGTGTCTCCATTTACTGCTCTGCCCCCACAGCCCTTCTGTACCACTCCTCCTTCACCCCAAAATCTCAACTTTCCTTTCTGGAAGTAATATTCCCCCACACAACCTTTAAAACCCAAATTCCCCTTTCAGAGGTAAATTCACTTTAGAGCTTCACTCTACAGACAGAAGCTTCTTTAAAGATGTTACACCTTTATATGAGAGCTAACATAACACAAATTCATTTTGGACACTAAAAATGCATAATAAAAGTCTTAAAAGGAAAATACTGTTTTCATTTAAAAGCCCCAGTGGTGAAGCAAAATTTTTCAACTGCTATTATTGTCAGCCCAGTCCCATTTGTATTTACGAGAGCCTAAAAACTTTACAAGTCCTGTAGTTGCACTTTGTAGTGGGACATAAAATAGCCAGGCTATATTGTTTTGAAGTTTATCAAAACATGCAGAAAATAAAGCCGCAGTCAGCAATGATGGAATGAAATTCACGATGTGGATAAGTTGTCACCTCTCAGTGTTTAAAGCCCAGAACTGCAGTTAATTGTGGATAATTTTTAATAGTGTAAAGAATTAATTAATTAAGCAAAGGGAAAAGCCTTATGTACGAAGGAGAGTATGACTCTAAAGCCATTATTTCTATATAATTTGATGAACTTCTATGGAGCATTCTCCTTTTCCAGGTTTTCCTGTCTGGAGCATTTCTTGTCCTACCATACCCTCACATTTAGCAACTTTGAAAAAAACAAACAAAAACCCCCACAGCCACTACTGGAATAGATTTTGTTTACTATCAAACACCTTATCTGTCATTGAAACGACAAAGACCACTAAGCAGGAGAGACTTTGTTTTGTACTTCTCACTAGAACAGCACCGTGCTCTTGTTCTGAAGACAACCCCCTCCACCGAAATTACCCAGGGCTGAGCTGCAGGATCAGGATTTGGGATCCCCTGGCAGATTTAGTCATTCTCCCACACTTGGCATTTTCCGTGTTTGCTGAACAAATTCCATTTCTAATTCCAAATGACGAGTTATGCAAATGTGACTCGAATGCCTTTTGAATAGCAATGGTCTGAGCTTGCTCCTTTTGTCAGTTAATTTGCACTTAGTTCATGCATATCTTTAACCCAATTGGCAGGGTAACGTGCCACACATGCACTAAATTAAGGATGATTGTGCCTGATTGCCCAATTTTGATACCAAATGTGTGAAAATAGTTGATAGGACATTCTGTGTGTTGTCTCTAAAAAGACTCCACGCATTCAAAAATCTAAAAATAAAAGCTAACAGTTAATCATAATGGTTTGGCTAGAAATGTGGAAAACTGAAGAGATGATTTAAAATGCAAGGAATTGTACCACATATGAAAAGATTAAACTGTCCCATTGTTATATGCTCTATGTGCATCCTTTAAAAAAAACCCCAAAATTTGTTAGAGTCTGACACATTTCTCTCTGATGAGCTACAGAGGATGAACCAGCTATTTTTCACTTCTTGGACAGAGTAATGATTCCTAACCCCAAATTCTGGATTTCTCAGGTGGTTTGTATTTTGAATTCATCACAAGTGTCCTGGGCATGGGCTGACCTGCAGCACCAGGACTGTTCCTGCAGCACCAAGTGCCACACCACGCTTGGAACAACCTCCCCACCACAGGGTTGGGAGAAGGGAACAACCTCTCTCTGCCTCACACAAGGCAGGCAGGCACTCACCAAGAGCTGGATTATCCAGGCAATTAGCAAGGATTGGTTTAGCAGAAAATGGTAAACACAGCTGAGGGAGGATGGATGAGGGAATTCAGGAGCTCCGGGATCAGCACGACAGGAGTCAGTGGAGTGAGTCCCTGACTTCATGTGAGACTTGACCGGAAATCATCAAAGCAGTTTGCATTTCCTCTCCAATCCTGTTCCTTGTGGTCCCAAACAAGTTAACCACACCAAAGAGAAGCAACTCCTGGGGCAGAGCATTTCCTAAATAATCTGTGACCTTCACTGTGTTTTAAAGCATTGTATCAGTAGGACTTTTCTCCCAATTTTTCCAACCTTATAGTAATGAAAAGTTTGAGGCAAGAGAACCCAACCTGGAAAGCAAATTCCTCATAATCGCTTCTCCTTTTTCTCAAGAGCAATTTCCTGTTGAACTGCAATTCCAACACAAACATGAGCAACATTATTTAACTTCTCTGCAAGGACTGTGGATGCTCCATCCCAGAAAAGGCATTCCTCCCAATTCCAGTAGTGGCAATTCTTTTTCTGGTTTGGGCAGTTGTCATGGTCCCCATCTCGAGAGCACTGACGGTTTTACGGGACAGATTTCATGCTGGCTAAAGACTGAAATGGTCGTTTTCAAGCAGACTGTGTGAGCAAGGAAAGCAAGAGTGGAGGGAAGTGCAGGGGAGAAAGGACTCCACGCCATAATCCCATTAATTAAAGACGTGTTGCACATAAGGGATCTATTCCCGAGTTTAAGAGAGGGTTTTTTGATAATTTAATTACCTCTTACTCATTCAACACGCCCTTGAGAACAATATCCTAAGCTTCCACACATTCAAAATGCCCACATTACACTCAGGATCAGAATGCTGTGGACTTCTGTTAAAAAGAAGAAAGAATAAAATGGTGTGGAAATTTGAGGGGAACTCACACAGGACCTTTTCTCAAAAGCTGCAGCATGAAATGTGCTCATAACCTGAGCTCTGCAGCCTCAAGGTCAGAGATTCCATAATACTTGAAACAACACTGCCTTCTCTGTTTGCAACACTTACATTTTTGTTCCATCCAATTTGTTTTTCTGGTTTTGTCTGTGCGAAGAACACTATTACAGTATTGAGTGTAAAAATCCTGTTGCACCTCTTTGGTTCACTCTCTGGCTCGTCCCCTTGCTTTCCCCAGCTCCCTGCCACAGCTCAGCCTGTAGTGCTAGTATGAAATCAGGGAAATAAATTTATGAGAGGAAAAAATGCAGCGATAACCAAGGCCGCCTGTTTTCATTTACATTTTCCTCTTTAGGTTGTTATTATTACTCCCTTTTGACCGAGCTGTGGGATCTATGTTTTAGCACAGGCACGATGCTGCTTTGTGAGACACCATTAACAGATATGGACAGAGGCCTTGGAAAGTTTTCTGGGAGCATAAACTCCAGAAAGAGCTGACTCTGCTGTAGCTGCACTCGCTGCCCCGCCGCGCTCGCTCCCCACAAAGGCTCTCATGTGCTTGCGTGTCCTGGCAGGAACTGCAACAGCCAATTTTAAGTCACTGTCTGAAAATGTTTTCTTCTAGAAAATTAATTCCTGAGCGTACAGAGCTGCGCAGTAAATCTCGTTCGCAGAGCTGAACTTTTCCATTCATGACAACGGGGGAATTCTGCTTAATCTGTATCCTTGTCAGAGTTCAGCTGGCACCGAGTGTCCCGCAAGGAGCTGCAGGCTTAGGATTATCCTGCTGAAGCTGGCATCGTTTTAAAAAGAGCTCACCAGCAAGTCAGAAAGTTAAGGCGGTGCTCAGATAGTAATTTTATTGACTGATTATTTGTGGAAGCTGCCTGTGAGTGGTGATAAGCGAGCAGGGCACCCAGGGCAGGACAAGCGTGCGCTGACAGTGCAGCCAGACGGGCAACACACGGCGGCCTTTCAGCCCACAGGCTCAGTCTGCTGGAAAAACGAGACCCATCACGCACCACCAGACCACAAGGAATGCTTCTTCTTTTATTCATTCACTCAGTTTTCAAGCCAGCCTTGCCTCAGTTTGTGTCACCGGCAGGGAAAGGTTCACCCTGCTCCTGCCAGAGTGTCCCTTCCTGCCATTCCTCTGTGCCTGGTGGACTTTCCCTGCGCTGATGTGACTTTTCAGAGGCGGTGCTGTTAACACAGCTACCGAATTAATCTCCCTGAAATCCACCTAACCCCCTCCTGTGAGCAGAAAGTGCCTCAGCCAAAGCACCACACTTACTCCGGGGTGAACAGGGAGCCCGCAGCGAACGGCAGATTTTGTTTGTACATCCCCAAGATTTGCTAAAAAGTTTCATTGTTCTCGTGTGTAATCTGTGAAGAAATGCACGTCCTGGAAAAGCAGCCTGTAATTTGTAGCACATGAGTGTGCTTTGGGGAAAATCAATCACATGAACTAAGACGTGTTCTCAACTCCTAAACTAATGATCCTTCCTGTGAGCAGCATGAAACACCAGGCGAGTCCCAGATGGCATAAATCCTCCAGGTTTCAGCAGAGCTGTGACAGTTTATACTACCCCAACAGTACCCTAATTGTGCTGCAAACTTCTTAAGGTGGCGAGCAGTCAGCCTTTCAAAAGCCCCCTTCTTCCCAAGCAGTCCCAGAGCTAAACAAACAAGTTTACCAGTTAGTGAGAGGAGAATGCCAGATTTAATTTATAATCTTTCAGGGCTGATGTGCTTAAAAATAAAAACTCTGAAAATCTAATTTTGTCTTAAGAAATGCCAAGCAGCTGCGTAGAGGCATTCAGGGCTGGGACCTGAACCAACTTCTGTTGAGAGAGGAAATTAGGACCATTTTGTTACCCTGACAAAAATGAAATCTATGAGAACAGTAATTCCTTTGCAGAAAAAAATCAAGAGTTTCAGCATGTTTTTAACGTGGCAATTTGCTATGGAACATCTTAACAATACCTCAGTAAATCACCAGCTGAAATCAGCTGCTGGCTTTGAATGTACAAGTACAGAACTGCATGAAAAATGTGTAGTCAAAGCAGAGGAAATCTCCCAGAATCATGACTTCCTCACTCCTAAAGTCATTGTGAAAGATCTGAAAACAGACACAGGTAAGAAGCTTTGGTTTACATAGAGAAGTTACAAAAACACCAAAATCCAAATCTTTAACCCTAATCCGGCAAGAACTTCTAGAACTTCTTTCCCTCTATGCCTCAGATTACCCATTTACAGAGTAAGGATATTATTAAACAGCGAGGGGAAGTTATTAAGCAGTTAATAGCCATAACATGATGTTCATAGTCCTATGTAAGCACTAAATATCCAGTGGATTCTGTAAAACAAAATACAAGAAAAAGGCTATTTCTCTGTATTTGCTACATGCTGTTCTGATGACTGAGTAGCAGAGACCATGCAACATTCATCTTGATTTTTGTCATTTAGCGGTAGCAACACAGACCTCACAGTGCCTTTATTTATTTCAAAGATATAAAAAGAGACAAAAATTTGCTTTTTAAAGAAAATTCAAGTCAGTTCTTAAACCTGATTAACTTTTCATTTAGCCTTCTGAAAAATGTAGAACAGGAAGTCCAAATTACATAAGGAAAATACGTTTAAAAATTCTCTCTGACATAATTCCAAGGTTATCTCTGTATCGAATTGTCAGGGGGTAGAATTTGCAAGCAAACAGCAACAAAGCAAAGCTTCTGCTATCAGCCCTGGGCAGTACCCTGGATGTGTCTGGATTTCACTCTGCCTAATCCCTGCTCAGTAATTAGAAATGTTGTGGCAGTTCTGAAAACAAGAAGTGACGCTCTTATTTTATATGTGCTCCAAAACACATCCACCAGAAGATCTGCAGCAAAGAAACATTTTCCAAAAGGAAATCAAATGATTCATGTTTTACTTCATTGTGAATTCTCTGTGATGGATGCTGGAATTAATTAGGGAGATGTTATGCTCAGCAGCTTACAGTGGAACACGAATTCTTTGTGAAAGAGTCAATTTATAATCATGCTGATGATACATAAAACCTTAATGTTGAAGGAAAAAGTTAAAGAGGTTCTAGATAGCTAAATTCGGTTCTAGATAGCTAAATTCAGTTCTAGAGAAGTAAGTTGCCATCTCTCCTTACCATTTTTTGTGCCTTTGAAAGCAAATGTGACCTGCTAGGATGCTCTGCTCTGTGCCAAGTCCTCCAGCTGTGTCCTGCTAGTTACAGCTACATCTGTAAATCGTTTTTGAGCCAAACTCCCAAATCAAAACTTTGACAGTGTGAAGGTTATAAAAAAACTTGCCTCTAGAAGGACACCACCACTGGCCATTACCCAATTCTCATCTAGAGAGTTTACAGGTATTTCAGTTAGCTAAGAAAATCAGACATTAGGATGATGAAGCTCACTTAGATGCCTTGATGCAGGAGGTGTCCCCTTTTTCCTTATCCAGAGTAAGGTTAGATACAGTGTGCTAAATATAAATTGCAGAGAACACAGGATGGAACAGCTGCTCTCAGGAGCTGGTGTCCACAATATCTGTATTTTCAGGGCTCTCTTTTAGAGCACTCGAGTCTAGTGCTGTGAACTGGATGCCTGTAGTGGCTGGGCTGCATGAAATGAATTAGTTTATCTAAAAAAGAATTCAATTAGCACTCTTGGAGACTGCTCCACAATGGGAATCAAACCACATTAGCTGGGCACCACTCAAGGCTTGCTTCCACAGGACATTCCTGATCCAGAGTGAGTTGCTGATCTGGAGGCACCCAAAGCCAACTCTTGGGAAACAATGTGCTCCATTTTCATCAGCATTTTGCGTATATTTAGAGGTGAGAAGAGTGAAGATGACAATGAGTTTGTAGCCAGCACAACAAGAGCTGTCAACACACGTCAGCCCCGTGTCAACACATGGGTTCCCGCTACCCCTGGCGTGTTATTAATCCAACAAATCGCTCCAGTGTCTTTATTCTGGGCTTTTCTCTCCTCTGAAAATGCAGCTTGCACTGTGCAAAAGGCTCTGCACTAACACTGCTGGCACAGGCACGGCTGTGCTCCGGGAGGGGACACAGCAGGAAAGCTCACCCAGCCTGTCCCCTCGTGTCCCTCTCAGCTCCTCTGGACACACAGAGTGGGACTTTGTTCCTCAGCCTGGACAAACACCAAGCTTGGGGAGCAGTAAGGAAGGAGCAAGAATAAGATCAGAAGGAAGGAGGTTCCTCGCAGGAGAGCAGGTGGTGCAGAGCCCAGGGAGGTTGGCTGCCCTTGTCCCCGGCGCTGTGAGCCAGGGTCACTTCCACAACTGGGACAGCGCTTGTGCTCACGGAGCCTGGGCCAGAGCAGGACATTTCCTAACCTTGGGGCATTTGATCTCCCAGAGATTTTGGTTTTCATACGGTTGTTTGGTTTATGTGACTGTGCACTGCTTCAGAAACGGATGTCAGCTTTCCAAGGAGGCTGTGGGGGAATTCAGGCGTATGGGAAACCTTTCAGTTCAAACAAAATCGCAGCGTTCTCACAAAGCTGTCCAGACCTTTTCGCAATTGTGTTACATCACACACAGAGTTTGAGCAACTCTGGATCATTTCACAGCTCAGCTTCTTATCTTTTTATAGTTCTGCTACTGTGGCTCCATTCTTTCCCATACGAAGAAACTTAATTAATACTTTATATCCTTATTAAATTGTGAATACAATTTACCATAACAGTACAGAAAAAGGCAAATACACTTTGTCCCCTGCCAACAGAAAATCCTTAACAGCTGTTTATTGCTCATTTGCAAAACATAAGAGCAATGGAATTCCATTACTTAGAAAAACTGGCTGTTCCATGATATCCTTGGCAACAAACACCGCACTTATCTTTTTGAACAATAGACTCTCAAAGTTTCTCCAGCCTACAAAAATAAGACAGTGAGGAAGACTTTTTCTTAACTGCAAAATGCCAAACAATGGGAACTGACTCACCGTCAGCTGCATTTTGTTTCATGGAAATGAACCTTTTTCTTGCTCTCTCCCCCCGCCCCTCAAAAAGAAATTTGCTCGCTGCAAATTGAGAGGAAAGTTTCATGCAACCATCTCTTTCACAGGAAGAGCTTTTTATTGAGGTCAAGACTTTGGCCAAATAGAAATTCAGACTGCAATCTAAGTAATGAAAGAACTCACAAACAACATTCAGGGAGTTACTTAGGTTTATGATAAACCATAGAAAAATCACCAAGCGGAATTTTCCCTGACTGTTCAAAACTTCAATACCAAGAAAAATAACGTCGTGCTTTACAGCACAGATATTTCACATATGGTTTTAACTAAATAACTTCCAAGTTTCCAACAGCTTAAAAAAGAACTATCTATGGCATACCAGAGAGATGCGAGCTCCTCAGAAAGTCAGGACATGCACATACCATCCATGATCTGGTTTCTATATTTAGGGAAGGACTATACCTAAAGCCCTGGAGGTCAGCACTGGATGAAGCCCAGCATATTTTCACAGACACATCTTCTAGACAGTGTTTACCACGGTCCACTTCTCCCAAACCCACAGCAAACGTGCCATGTGAAGATCTGAGCTGCAGCTTGCACTGTTAAAAGGCAGTGTGTTCACATACCTCAATAATCCTGTCGTGGATTTGCAGCCCTCCTTCCTTAGCAGCAGGCCCAGTGTCAACTATTTTCGATACAAAAATTCCTTCGCTCGATGACCCATCCTGATTGTCCTTCAAGGATGAAAAGGAAAACACATTACTGCCCCTCTCGTCTGCCCCTCAGCTGAAGCTTGTCCATGTCACAACAGTGCATGTAATCTGAGAGAAATATTCTTATTGGTGTCTTAATATGGAATTACTTTGTGCTAATGAGAACACCTGATACTCCCATTTTGAAAGATTAAGCAACCAGGGACGGACTTCCATTAGGTAAATTAGTTGCTTGATAATCATTTTCCTCTGACTTAGGCCAGCTCAGGAGTAATTGTCACTACAATTACTCTCAACGCAAAATCCAGTGAGACACAGCCTGTTTGCACATCAAACATAGGACAACGGTGCAATTTTTATTTTTAGTTGCACAGCTTTTCCTCTGGAGACCTAAAAATAAACCCATGAAAACAACTTACACCTAACAAGGTATTTTCATATTCCTGTGTATTGTGCTTCTACCAATGCAGAACAATGTCTCAGAAAGCTGAAAAACTCTAAAGAAAGAATAACTTTCAAGTGAATTCACTAGGAAAAAATCATGATCAATGTCAAATTTCTGAGCAGCCAAGTAGTTCTGAATGCTTTCTAAATTACTAGGACAAGGTATAATCCACTCCTTGATCTAATTAAAGTCATATGCAGCAGCTCCGGCCAACAAGCATCCAGAAAAAATACATTAGTGAGTGTGTGGTGCAGGAAACATCTGCTGAAATCACAGCATTCAAAAGTAAGCTGTTTAAGTTCCATCCCTTCACCTGCACAGAGGGCTGCTGCATCTCTGGTGGAAAGAAGAGGAAATAACTTTTTTTCTTTTTCAATGAAAGGGGCTAAAGTCGTGGCTCTCAACCCATGAACTTCACAGGAGTATGGTCTGAGACACCATGGGTTTTACAATTTTGGGAGTGGCAGCGCACCAGGATCAGTGGTGCTGGCTGCAACGACATATAAGAATAAACAGGCAGTGAGAGAAAAGGCAGCGTAGTCAACAGACATCCATACCAGTCTCAATGGAGGAACTGCTCTGAAAGAATCCCAAGAGGACCAAATGCTTGTCAGCAACATTTTTCCTCTAAGTGTTGACCTACATGCTGTTCCCAACTGCAAAGGGCAAACATGTTTTAACAATTAACATACCACGCATGGCCGGCCACCAATAATATTAAATCCAAGAGATCCAGAGTCCCGATGCAGGACCAGAGTCAGTGCTTTTGTTTCTTCACCCTACAAAGAACAGATAAACACGTTCAAAACATTGTGTGTGTGGGGGGGGGTAAAACAGGACGGGTAATACTTCTACCCAGCTTTTTTGTTGGTTTCTCAATTTTTTTTTAATCCCCTTGTAGTTTAGAGACAAATGTTGGGAATAACTTTGCAGGAGCAGAGTCAGCAGCTCCCAGTGGCTGCTCCAGCCACCCCACTGAGCTCCAGCAGCAGAACCACCCCTAAGATTTATGTGTCTTTTTTATTGAGATCTACAGTGAGACACTTAACAGCAACAGGAGAGGTTTATATGTAACGCTGGTTCCTGCAACTACTTGACCCAGTCATATGTGATGTGTTATGTAAAATACTCCACGTTCCCAGTAGTCAAACTCTTTGACTTTTCCAGTGCTTGGGGGTGACTAAATCTTAGGACTGGATCCTTGCATTGCCCCTCTGTCCTGCTGGCTACATGACATTGTTTTAAACAGTATCAAATAAAGCGTTATACAACAGAAATTCTCTGCAGAGTTTCAGAAAACAGCATTAAACAAAACTGCTACAAATTTTGCCACAGGCTCAGAACGGCAATTCCTCTTCACAGCACCCGCTGTGCATAATTTTTTTCTCTGGCATTTTAAGACTAGCAAAACAGAAATCTTCCATCACTGAAAATGATTATGATAATTGTCTAAAATATGAAATTCTGCAGTGAGTAGTTGTCTACTACTTACAACAACGTACAACAAAGATATACTGGAAGGACGTGTACTGTTTGGGGGGCTGTGTGAACAGACTCCGTTATCCTGGTCTCTTATCCCAGCTTGTTCCTAACCACAAACTCCTACAAAATGTCCTTTATGACACAGGGATGATACTCAGGCCTATTAACTTTCATAAAGACTAAAGTTAGTGCAGGGAACTGTTAAAGACTACTAAATGTTCACAATGTTCTCCCTTCAGTCTCAGTCTAGTGGTTGTTATTTACAGCACAACAAACAACAGCAGAGCACTACCAAAAGCACTCTGAATAACAATATTGTTTTGAGAGATCAGAACAGGATCAGTATGTTCTTCTAGAGATACAGATGAACTGTTCTACCTCCAAAACCATTTTCTTTGTTTCATCCAAAGGGTGAAAAAGCTATGAGCACAAAAAAGTTTGAGGAAGTTATCTTACAAGTCTGGTTTTCATAACCAATTAATGACAAAAATTGCAACAGTTACATTGTAATTCGATGCAGATGGTTTTAGTTTGTGCATTTTTCCCCTAACATGTCAATTTGAAGTTGTCAATCAAATATTACTGTCTATTAAAGTCATAAAAAATGTCAAAGTAATCCTGGATTAGTGAATTACTCCCACAGATTTGGGGATGATAAGGAAGCCCAATTCCCTGCCAGTGTGAGCTGGCAGAGCTCCCCTGACCGCACGCTCCGAGCTCCTTCACAGGGGAGCTGCACCAACAACTCCACCTGAAAATGTGCTTTACAACTTCCACGTCAGCTTCTGATCGTTGTCTTCCCTAATGATCGAATAATAAATAGACTTGGACCTGATACAGAGGAACATGAACAAACTCTGACTGATTTCATTTGACTCTGCCTGCACTTGGCAGCAGTGAGAATCAGGTACTCAGGAGAGGACTGAAAAATGCAGTAAAATCTATTTCCCTGCAAGTCTGCCGACCCAGACCTCAGACAGAATTTCAAGGAACAGATTTCCAGTCCTGAGAGACCACTTTCAAGGACTGATGAATCTGGATTTGAAAGACAAGCACATGCTAGCACCACTGTTTCCTTCTATTATCCCTATTTAAGAAGGTAAATCAATTAGAACAATCAAAAAACAATTACGACATCGCTCTCAAGACACTTGCAGTAATTAGAGTTGCCTGTTTTCATTAAAGCCTCTTTATGTGGCTTTGATTTGACACTTTTATACCTGGCTGAACAAGTGTTAAAGCAGGTGGGATTGAATCAGTCGGGTTGTGAGGGAAAAGAAACAACTAAAGCAGCTTTCTGGAGGTACCTCTGAAAAAGCACTTCTGTCTGCAGGGGCTTTAAAGACATTCCCAGACCTTTCAGGGGGCTTTGTGCAGTGTCTCCATGTTCCCCATGGCAGCAGTCCCATTCCAGAGCACCAACCCCACCATGCAGAACTGCCCGGCCCCGGGGAGGCAGCAGCACCTCGCTGTGACACTTGGCCACTGCTGCACGTTCACATCTCAGGTCTGAACGATTCCTTCTCCTTCTCTTCGTAAGGAAGCCACGATGCAAATGATTTTTCCAGGGCTCTGCCTTTCTCTCCCCCTCCAACATCTCGCGTTCCAGCGGAGCAGTCGTTAAACAGTGAGGTAACTGTGGAAATGTGGTGGCCAGGGGCCAGCCCTGCCCCGGCAGCTGCTCCGGCAGCAGACCTGATGGTTCCTGGCATGTTGTATTCCCACAGCTGAACAGAACTCTTAAACGTAATTCTTGAAATTACTGCACTTCCCAGCTGAGTAAGGCGCAGCTAATAGACTGCCTTTCCCTTCAGATAGTGGAAGACTAATTTCTTTGGTAGTGCTGTGGCTGAGAAGGTCTGTCTTCACCAGAGGAGGCACCTCAGCTCCTTGTTCCCTGGTGAAAGGGCTGCCAGGACCAGCCTGGCACATCCTGCTTGGGGACAGGCTGAGAAAAACACGTCGTCTTGTTTTAAAGGGCTTCATCTGGCTCTTACAGAATTCAAATCTGTGTTACCACCACCACAGAGGTCCTGAATGTCAGATCATAACTGGTTCCTGCCTGGCTGACACATTTAAAGTCAGTCCCTGTCTCTGGTTGCCAGGAGAGCAGAAGGGTTTCCACCCTGGGCTGCAGCCAGCACTGTCAACTGCTTCCGATTCCCTCTCCTTGTTCCTTCCCAAAGGACTTTGTCGGCTGTGTAAATAAGGGATTGACCAGATCAGCTTATCAAGAGGTGTGCACCGTGCTATGTTTCATCAAGGATTAAGCCTTGTTTGAATTGTACAAGTTTTTTTCTTGATTGTTTAGACTTTGATATTTCAGGATTGACATGTCTGATCGAAGGAAATACTAATTTTGAGTGAGACACACCACCTTCCCTACCACTCCCTCCTCAAGCTCATCCTCAATAAGCCTCTCCTCTTCCCACCAAGGAATATATAGTCATTCTCTGAATAAACCTTTGAACTGTACACAGTAAAATTAAAGTGTTCCCTCAGTGACAAAGAATGCACATGGATAGCACAACTGGGGTCACTTAAGGAGCATCTACCTGCTTAAGGGCCTTATAAAATTGTGAGGTGCTTTTGCAGATGAATGTGTGTATAAAATAGGCATTTTATTTATGTCTCCTTTCCGTATAGTTATGGAGGTGTTACAGAACTCACCTCAGAAATGGCAGATGAAAGCACAGCAAAGCTGTGATTCATCCAGCATCACAAACAAAGTCTGTGCTAAGGTGAATCCTGACTTGGATCTCCAAAGCTGCCAAAAGACCACGAATTCGGGTCGTTAATGAATGGTCTAATGTCACTCAGTATCGTATTTCCCCTTTGACTAAGCATTTAAACACAACTTATATGGGCATTTCTTCTGTTTTGACTACAGGATATGTCATCTGAATTAGTCTGGATTGGTTCTACATCTGCAGCAACACACAGTCATCAGGCAGGAAAGTCAGAAAACCCTTTTCCTTCATCTGCTGAGGAGCCAGAACATCCCACAGTAAGTTCTGCAATCACCACTTGTAAGCTATGAACCCAGATTGCTGGTGCTCAGCCTACTTGTGTTTCCATAGACCAAACTATTACATCTCGGAATGTATGAAATACGAATAATGGTCATAATTTAAATAATGACAGCAAAATGGTTATTTCACACTATCATACCTCTAATCCCTGTGTTCAGGGACCTATTCTTTAGGCAAATGTGTATGTCCTGCTGAGTGTTCCTGCACAGTCTGTGCTACTGTCTCTCAGAAAATAACCCCAAACTTGGAAGTCTGCCACAGCCCCAGACTGGGAAAGCATCCCCTGCACCAGGTGACTACCACGGGTCTTTTAGAAAACTCTCTGGGTCACAAAGATGCGAGTTTGCTGATTGTGCTTGTCTGGGAGCTGGGCAGTGGAGAGCTGTTAGTGTTGGCCAGCTGCCCGAAATGCTGTGAAAGACACGCAATTGACTGACCGCTGGCCCAGGGCTGTGGTGACATGACACCTTCCAGCTTTCTTCAGAGTGGTGGCTGCTTCAGAGAACTGCATAACAGCCTTTTGTAACGGGGCTGAGACCCAGCACAGCGGTCTGGGCCAGCTGTACCCATAAATCTGGTAAAAAGTCTAGCTGGAAATATGTGCCATGAACATTTGCAGCGATGAAGGAGCAGCTCTCAGGACTGCAGCAGCTCCTACACAGCTAAATGATGCAAACCCAACATTATCATCACTAGCCACGAAGAAGGGGTGGTGTGAGAATAAAGGAGATCAGAGATGAGGAGGCAGGGGCTGGGTGAGATGATTTCTGACAGCAGGACTGTGTGCAGGGCTCTCCTGTCATCAGCAATGGAAATGGAGCTGTGTGCCAGGCTGTGGGAGCAGAAAGCCTCCAGAGTGCCATGGCAAAGTGCTGCAGGAAAAGGGGGAGACAGAACTGTCCTGAATCTTGATATGACTGTGAACCCCCAATTCATTTTAATGGTATTACCAAGATTTTAACCAGCACACACCCTGTATTGCCTGTAG
The DNA here is from genome assembly GCA_013397865.1 of Struthidea cinerea. NCBI lineage: Eukaryota > Metazoa > Chordata > Aves > Passeriformes > Corcoracidae > Struthidea > Struthidea cinerea. Next base: position 2,099,939 of record VZTI01000538.1, on the reverse strand, counting down.
TTAGAACAGTACGTTCAGTATTGAAGTATTTCCTGGTCTGAGTTAGGAAAACATGGTGGGTTCTGCCCTGGATTGCTAAGAAGGTTAAAAAAAAAAAAATCCTCTAACATGAAGTTTTATTTCCTTTACACAGCTTTTAGAGCCTCAACATTACCAAAGGTGTGAATACAGATGTTTGACAGTTTTGAACAGTTTAATATTGCTGTGTCTGTGGTAGCACATTCCAGGTCACTGGGAAGACTCTGAATGTCTTCATTTAAAAGATAATTGGCTTCCAGGGCTTCCCTCGCTGGGGTGCCTCATGCCAATTAAAACTTGGGGATTGTTGTAGCTCTGGCTTTTGATTCTGGTCATTTTATAAATGGTCTAATTTTGAGGGGCTAAAATCAAGTTATTTTTTCCCTTCCTAAATTGAGCTTTTAAAGAACCCTGCGTGACTCTGGGAAAGAAATCACAAGTACACAGCACACGTCCTGTATTTGGATGTGTATGTTACAAAGATGATGGCTGCAGATGCTGAAATAGCTGGCGAGGTGTCCGAGTTGCGTAATAGTTAATCCTAAAGACTGCATTTTGTAGGAAGCCCTATTGAGGGATGCTAGGTGAGCTCAGGGTCTGGAAAGCATTGGGTCACAGCAGCTTCTTCCAATTCACTCCACTTTGTGTGACTCCTGGGAGTCAATTTCTGCTGGTTTAATACCATTTCCAGCCCTGGAAATTCCACTTTTAGAGTTTTCTTTGGGGAAGAGAACCAAGAGAAAACAGTGATACCGTGACCTTGTTACTTTTCTGTGCGAGTTACCTTATGGGGTCCAGCTAGCAATGACAGTCACAGCCGAAAATATGTACTTATAGAAAGCGGCATATCACGGCTATCAACCCCCAAAGCTCGGGTATTTGAAACCATCTGGGGCCGGATGGGCTCTCCAGGACAAGCCCCGCACACGGCCGGGCGGAGGGGCCCCTCTCCCGCACGAACGCCCCGGGACCGGCGCACGGGACAAGGCGCATCCCGAGCGGCAGCGGGCAGCGCGGGGCGCGGTGGGGCCCGTCCTTACCTTGCCGGGGGAGGCTGCGCGGGCGCGGGCCAGCGCGTCCAGGCGGGCGCTGTACTGCGTGAAGCGCTTCTGGTAGCGCAGCGCCGTCACCTGCAGCTCCAGCTGCGCCGCCGCCAGCCGCGACAGCAGCGACTGCTCCCGCTTGCCGGCGCGCAGCGCCTCCTTCTTCAGCGCCTTCTCCAGCGCGGCCGCCCGCGCCTGCAGCGCGGCCCCGTGTGCGCGCAGCGCCCGCAGGCAGCCGTGGCCGCCGGCCCGGCGCTCGCCGTGGGTCAGCACCAGCCCGCAGCCCTGCTCGCAGAGCCCCGCGGGCCGCGCCTCGCAGCGCTCCCGCATGTGCGCTTCCACATCGCGCAGGTTGAGCACCTGGCGGCAGCCGCGGTTGCGGCACTTGGCCGGAGAGAAGTCGCAGGTCTCGGCGTGCTCGCCCAGGTGCTGCAGCGGCACCACCGCCTCGCAGCCCCGCGCGTGGTTGTCGCACTTGATGTCCAGCTTGAGGATGAGGCTCTTGAGGGGCAGGACGTGGTTGAGCTCCTTGGTGGAGATGCGCTGGCAGTTGACGGGGCAGCTGCCCTGCTGCACCACCCAGGGCAGCACGCAGCCCGCGCAGAAGACGTGCCCGCACGGGGTGGTCAGCGGGTCCTCCAGCACCTTGTTGCACAGGTTACACTTGAAGTCGGGATCCACGTCCCCGCTGAAGCGATCCAGCTCGAACCCCATCCTCCTTCCGCTCCGCCGCGAACAACAGAAAAAAGAAAAGAGCAAGAAAAAAAAAAAGCCCAGAAAAAGTA